>CM073144.1:11255073-11847573 GCA_037039145.1 Fundulus diaphanus
TTTTTTTCTCAGGAAAATGCCAAGTTAATCACAATCTTCTCTTGAAAATATTTTTAGGGGTTACATTCCTTTAGACAACAGCAGATAGCCACATTTTGACTACAGTTTATTCCTGCAGGAAAACACAAAGCAGCATGGAAAGAGTCACATCTGCAGTACAATGCATTATTTGACAAGTTTTTTTCACAATTCGTCAAATAAAAACAAACTTTAATGTATTTTATTAGGATCTCTTGTGATAGACCAACAACATGTAGTACAATATTGTGAACTTGAAGAAAAGTTACTATTTTTTTCTTTTTCTTAACAGATCTGAAATGTGTGGTGTGCATTTTTACATTGATATCCCTGAATAAACTCCAGGGCACCTTAAATGACTTTTGGAGTCACCTAATTGGTAAACACTGTCAACCTGTTTGAACTCTGTTTACTGTGTACAATATTGTATTTTATTGTGTACGTTAAACCCAGCAGTTCTATGAAGGACTCAGAGGTTTGTTCGACAGCATTAGTTAAAAATAGCATCATGAAAATCAAGGAACACAGTAGACATGAATAAATGTGTGGAGTAGATTAAAGCAGGGTTAGGTTAAAGAAAACTGTACATCTCACAATGTAGTGTTCAGTCTGTCATCCAAACATGGAATATGACAAACCTGCAAACCTTACACGTCATGGTTTTCCACCTAAACTGAAACGTGATGCACTGAGAGCGTTAATCTGAGAAGCAGCCAGAGGTATGATGATAATCTACATGGTTTATGGCAAAATGGAAACAGAACTGTTTATTTCTTGAACTACTCCAGAGTTAGCATGAACTAAATCCTGGCAGAAAACCTTTTAAATGCTGCAAAAGGTTTTAGATGAAGGAGAAGGTTGGAAGGAAATCAGCAACCCCAAACCTGAAGGTCTGCAACCTTTACAATCCAAAGATTCGTTTAGCCCTAAGACCAGCTATATAAAACTCATTTAGAGCTGCAAATCTTATGACCTTTTGAAAAATGACAACTTATTTTTTTTAAAACATATTTACAACAGGGAATATGTAGTAACTTTCAAAGGGACAGGGTTGTAAGTCTATTTTAAGTTATAAAACAATGAAAACTAAATCTGCATTGTATTGTGGAAAATAAATGCAATAATTCTATGAAAATTTGAAAAAACAGCTTTTTTTAAAATAATATGTACATTTCAATTCATTAAGATGTTTATTATAATAATTTTTAGTTGAAGCTATTAAGAGCCATTGTGCAGAGTCCAAAGAGCCACTTGCAGCTCTGGAGCCAGAAGGTGCAGACTACTGGTTTAGGTCAAATCATTTTCCAAACAAAAATCCAATCAAAAATCTGTGGCAACACTTGAAAACTGCTTGAGACATTTTTTAATGAAAAGTGGGTAAAACTTTATGTTGAGAGTCAGATGAAATCTCTATAATTTACATTGAGGTTGTAAAGAAACAAAAAGTATTACCTTTGCAAGTCATTATGGTAATATTGACAAATCGTTTTCAGATTTAAGAGACTATTTACACTCAAATGTTCTGCTAAATATATTATAACCAAACATAAACCCATTTTTAGAACTAAAGAGAAAGTGTTGGCTTTTTTTTTTCTAGCTCCCTATTCTCTTTTAACCAAACATCCAACCTTTTCAGTACCTCTATACTGAAATTATGCAAAACTCTTTAGAAAACTCCTAAAACCTCAGAAGAAAAAGGAAATAATAAGGAAGGGCAAGCAGTAGACATGATTTATACTGCACAGGAGCAGGAGAAAAGGTATGAAAAGAGCCTAGCACAACAGCGGAAATCTGAAGTGCAAGGATGACGAGATTCCGATTACATAACTGTCTCTCCCTAAGGCAACAGAGAGGGAAAGAAAAAGACAGCGGTTCTAAAATGCACAAAAACACACACCCAAAACTAACAGAGTAGTCCCATTCTCTAGATGCAGAGTGTTTTCTCCAGGCAAGAAAGCAACGAGCTGAAGACAGTCTGACCTAAATTAGAAGGGAACTCTTAAGAACTCACCAAGATCTCTCAAACATTGATAAGTTTTTTCCAGGTAACTTGAAAGTGCAGTTAAGAACCCTCCAACAACCACACTTCAGCCATCTTTAGACTAACAAATCAGCCAAGATGCACTGAAGGCTGGTCTAATACAGTATGGATTAGACCAGGTTTTTGTTTTGATTTAGTTTATATAAACTAGCTAAGATTTAAAAGAGGATGCCTTCAGTTAATTTAGAGACTGTATAAAGACTTGACAGATTTGTGAAAATATTTTAGATTTTTATCAAACAAATGGTAAATGGCTTGTACTTGTATAGCACTTTAACCACTTCGACGACACCAAAGCGCTTTACCCTACAGCCATTCACCCATTCACACCCTGATGTTTTGTTAACAAAAGTCCATCATCTCTCTCGTACTGATCTATTCTTTATGTCAGACTTAATACGTGAGGCTAAACTAAACCTTAATTTCATTCTGCGGTGCAGTGAGATATTGTCACTAAAGTAAGAACTCAAAAGTTTTTTTTTTCAGTTTTACAACTGATTTTATTTCGGGAAACTTTAAACTTACCAAACAGTACAGAAATAAAAAGGACAGCTGGATGAAAGAATGGATAGGACAGAGATTGAAAGATTGGTGGATGGATAGTTGGAGGACAACAGGAAGGAAGGTTGGGGGCCAAATAAGATGGTCATAAGGAAGGAAGGTAGAAAATCAATAGACGGATGGTGAGAATGCAGAAAGGATAGAAGACAGTAAGGAAGGAAGGGTAGAAGATCAGATGAATGTATAGAAGAAAGGTTAGAAGACTGGAAGGAAGGGTGGAAAACCGTACGGATAGAGGGAAGGAAGAAACGATAGAAGAACAGATGAAGAAAAGGAAGGCTAGTAAGTAGACTTTATTTTGTAAGAGATTATGAGATTACAGAGACTGAACTGCAAAGTTGGTTGCCATGGACACTACAGATAAATTGACTCTGAAGGCAAAGTGTCTGACATACTTAGACTGGACAGAATGAGTGTTATGGGTGTTATGTGTCAGCAAGGGCGTCTGCATTACTGCATGATCTTCTCCACCAATGTAATTAACGGAACACTGATATCATACTGGGGACGCCCTGAATGGGTGGATACATGCTTGGTATTTAATGTCTGTTTGTGAGAACAAACAGGGTTCTCAGGTACCGGTTGCGTTGTGTTATGAGAACCCAGTACTGAATCTGTAAACATTCCTCTGTATTTTAGATTTAATATGGTAAAATATAGTTAGGGTTTGAAAAGTCTTTTTATTACTAAAGAAGTCTACAGTAGAAACACCACATTATCCGATAAAAGAACCAGGGGAGGCCGAGAACAGGTCTATAGTATAATTTATATAGCAACTTTCACAGGATAAAAACTACAAAGTGCTTCACAGTAAAAACACCCATAAAAACAGCAAAATAAAAAAGATAAAAGCATAAATGCTAAATTATAGCATAAAACTAAAAACAAGTTAAAAGCCCATCGGAACAAATGGGTCTACAACTGTTTCTTAAAAGAGTCAACCGTCAAGACAGCGCAAAGATGGAGGCAATGCATTCCACAGTCAGGAGGCTACAGCTCTAAAAGACCAATCCCCTCTGGTCATGAAATTAGTTGGTGGAACCATTAAAAGCCTTTGGATGGAGGATCTCAAACTACGAGAAGGGGAATATGGTTGTAAAAGGTTGGTAATATAAACTGGAGCTTGGTCACTCAGGGCTCTAAAAGTAGAAGGAAGATAGAAGAACAGAGGAAGGGAAGGAAGAAAGGATGGAAGGAAGGTACAAGACAGGATGGACTATTTGGATTCAACTTCTAGTCACTGAAATAGAGAATCAGGGACAAATATTTATTAATACACTACATCTTGTTTTTCCATCCTTATTCAGCTCTTTTTCCTTAGATAAAGTCCCAGACCAAGAAGGAACCCTGAACATTTGCACATCTCAGGTATAAACACATTTAGATGCTGTTCTTCAACATTCTAGCACAACAGATTCATATAAAGGAAACAAAGATTAAAACCAATAATGCATATCAAACCAAATGCACTTATGGTCTCTTAGCGGCAGAGCATTAGAGCAAACGTGAAGTCAGACAGATTAACAAATAGGGCACCTAATTCAGGGCTTAGACTGCAAAAGTGTAAAAAGGAGATGAGGAAAAAGGGAGTCAAAAAGACAAAGAGGCTGAATTAAAGACGGGAGAGGAAAAGAGGAAAACAAGGGTTGATAGTGTGCAGGTACTGAAGCAAGAGCAAATGAAAAAAAGAAAAACAGCGGAAGGGTTGAACAGGGACGAATGCAGAAGAGGACGAAGCGCCAGGGACGCAGTCGGAAGGCAAACAGAGAAGAAAGAATAAGCAAATTCATTTAGGAATAGAACTGGCTGCTCAACCAAGAAACCGCCTGACAATGTGTCTATGTGCAGGTAATAAAAAGAACTGATGAGGCGTTTGTGCCCACACCAGCGATACAGTCAACTTTTTCTCTCCTTCCACTGCTATAAGTAGACCGGCCTCATCCGTTTTAGGATTGCATTATTTTGACACATTCTTGGCAGCTGTAGCAATCCCACTTCTGCAGTTCCCAATACTGGACCATAATTTTCTGCTTTTTCTAACAGTTATGTGCTGATAAAAACCAAAACATTTTTTGTCATTAAAAAAAAAAAAATCTTTTTTGATACTATTTCTGGTATTTTTAGAAGACTTCATATAAGCCCAGGACTACTATCGAAATATTTCAATTGATTTTTAGCTGGTCTCAGTACAAATACTCAGTTTTAATTTATATTCAAAACTATCATTATTTACTAAAATGTTGATTTTCTTAACAGTTCAAATCTTAAATGTTGAACATGATCAAGCTTTCTTTCCTCTGAGTTCAAAGGTAAAGTCATTGAGATGAACTGCTCCTGCAGTTTACCAAGAATGGTTGAGAAATGCTCTGCTTCATTAACAAGGTATTAAAGATTCTGCACACTTTGGACATCACTAACATCAGATAGTTTTATTTCTAATAGGTATGACCCGTTTCCCATATGGACACAGAGAATTCGGGCCATCAGAGATAAATGAAATGAAATCACGGGCCACGGATTTGTACATTTATATCAATTAACTCAGAAATCTCCAGATGACATATTTAGACCCTGTATCATTGGATATTCTCTGAGGTCAAAATGTTGTACATTTGCAAGAATGAAATGAGAATTTTCAATATTGAACAGCCAAATTTACGATATTTAAATCCCTCCGGATATTCTCTTACATTATAAAGTCATGACATTTGCAACAAAATATGCCAGAAATCCTCTGAGGTTTAAGTAGTAAAATCAGAAGATCCATATCTGGATATTTCCCAAAGTGTAAGTGGTACATCCAGACTCTCTTCCTGTATCAGAACTACATCTCCTGGGTGCTAATTTAATGCAACCATGTGGCAGCTTCCTCTTTACAGTCTCTGCCGTGTATCATGGATCCCATTTGAGACATTAGTGGCAAGCCTGCGCCAGAGAGAAGTTGGTCTGATACAGGAAGAGAGCCGTAACATTTACATTTTCCAATGTAAGTGGCAAGTGACTTAGTAAACTTACCTCGGTGTTCCACTGAAAGCGGAAGCGCTGTGGTGCGGCTGCGCTTTTGGCCAGGCACCGTATTCCACCGGGAGTGATTTAGAGCAGAGCGCCGCTGCGCTGTTTGACTCAAGTCCCAAGAGGACTGCGTCATTGCGCAATAGTAGTGTACTTGTAAGCTTTAAATAGAACAATAAACCAGTGAAGTGGTTATTTGGCCAGAACTACCCACGTCTCATGTGCTTACTCTTTAATGTCTTTATAAAAGGGAAGTGTGGTATCATAAAACGCTGTGATTTTTCACCTCCAAGTTAAACGTCTTGTCATTCATGGTGTCAAGAATCAAGTGAGATCCTCTGGTGGCTTAGCGCTAAAGCTGCAGGTAATGATGTACTGATGTTTCACAGTAAAATGCGATTTAAAGTCTGCACATGTAGTGCTTTATTTGTAAACTCGACTGGATCCACTTCGCTTTTCAACTAACTTCCTGCCTGAACGATCCACTCGGCTCTAGATTGACGTGGAGTCGGTTTGGCGTGCGTCAAAACAAGAATAGCGTATTTCCAGAGAAGAGGCGAGTGCTGGCGCCTCTGGGACACTTCAAAAAGGCACTGCGGTGCGACGGGTGGAGCCACTCTGACCAGAGTTGCAGCAACCAGCCACAATCAGTGGAACCCCGGGGTTGGTGAACTACATCAATGTAAATCTCTGACTTTACAACATCAAATAATTTCTTGGTTTGAATATTGCAAACTTATGCCTTTAATTGAAGGAGGAAAATGTTTCTTGCAAATTTACGGCTTATGGGAAGGAATTTAAAAAAAGCCTTGTAAATATGTGAAATTAACCAAGAAATTTCCTTTCACTCCTCTGTAGCTACATTATTCTTTCTCTATTATTTTACCTCCAACAGGCCTAATATGTTGGAGGTAAAACAACAACGTACATGAGTAGGTGAACTGTGTCGACATTTATGTTTATGTAAATGTCTGACAAGTGTTGCTTTTACATGAATCCTGTATTTAAGAATGTACTTAGTGTGGATTTTCTTAAACTGAAGAAAAATAAAAAATTATTTAAAAAAAATAGTCAAATGCCATTATTAACCTGGCCATGACCCTATTAGGAAAATACGAGGACTGCTAATAAAAGGCCATTTATTGGTGCTTTATGTCAGCACAACTACAATTTAAAGATATAAAATCTTTTTTACCCAAGTCAAACAAAGGCAACACACATGTCCTGTTAGTAAAAATATAAATAAATAGGTGATGCAACATCAGTATGGTCTGAGTTTATGGCCTTGCAACAAATAAACTTTTTTATTTTTTTACACAAAGCGGAATAAGCGTTAAAAATCTAACCAGCAAGGAGAATGCTTAAATGATGGCCTCAAGAAACAGATATTGAGCATTTCATTAGACAGGCGTGAGAAGCAAAGGAAGTAAAGGCACACATAAATATAAGGGAGGAATGCTTTAGTGGCAACCCACATTAAATAAAGTTAAGTGTGGCTTCAAGCACAGGCCTAAAAAATGTCAAAGTGTGTGTAAATGACTATAAATTGCCTGCATCTTATTTTTAGCACAATTGTGAATATTGCACTCTGCCTGACTCCCTCCGTGATTAAATTAGACCTATAAGAGAGCAGCCCTGAAGCTGGATGAAAATGTGCAGATTAAATGTTTTAGCATCTCCGTGATGGCCCAAGAATGCATAAATGCCAATCAACTTCAGGGAAAAATGTCATATTTGCATGTAAAAACAAGAAGAAGAGACTGAGAAGATGATGGAAAAATCCCCAATTAAAATCCTTGCAAGATTAAGGAAATGTCATAACTGAGTGCAGGTTATTTTTGCCCCTTTGTCATTTAGTGCTTTAGAAGTTTTGTTTATTTTGTAGCTGAGAAAGTTGGGTATCATGCATCAAAGGGTGACAGCCTTGGAGACGTTACATGGCTGCTCTGACAACCACCGATTAGAAGAAATTTTCTAAACTGTATTTAGTCCGGTGTTATCACCGGTTATAATCCATCACTGGCTCAGACACAGATCAAAATCAAAGTAAATGAGACAAGGGTATAATTCTATAGTTAGATTACCGTATTTGTGAAGGTACGAAGTGTTTTGTTTACAGTGGGGAAAACGAAAGCAAATGAGAACAAAATTGAGTTACAAATTGGCGGGGGGGGAGGGGGGGTATATATTTATCATTTACTGTGTAGACGACTGTGATCCAAAATACTTAAATTGATAAAGGGTATTTTTTAAAGTATATATGCATGAGAAGCTGAGGCATTGGCTTCATCTAGGTAGTTTCAGGAAATTATTCAGAGGCCCATTGTGATTTTTTGTTTGCAGTCAGTCACATGGGCACCTTGCAGTCTGTGACTCATAATCTTGTTTTTGTACTCTACTATCAAAGAGTCAGATGTGACTCATTTTGGCTCCAAATGAAATTTAGTATAAACCGACAATGATCGCAACCACAGGAGAAAATAAAAGGCAGGATGGATTAAAAAGAAAAGAATCAAAGCGGTCCAAAGGTCCAGTGCACTGCAGGGTTGGGTCAAAGCCTCACTCTTATTATTGTAAACATTTCATCTTAGTGGCGATATGAAGCAGTCGGCCGCAACAACCTCACCATCAAACAGTGGAAAAGTGTTTCCTCTCACAGTCCCAGGAGGTACTAGACAAATAATCCACTAACCAAACTTCAGTCGGGACATGTCCTTCACACTTACTGTAATCAGCAGAAAAGAAGGGTAAAAGGGAGTAAAAATGGTGGAAGACTGAATTTTTAAGGAGGTAGGAGGCCAGCAGAGGGACAGCCCTGAGGTATTTTTCTTTGGTGATTGATGAATCTTAGACTGCGTTAATTTGCTCTAATACAAAACACCATGTCTCTTTATATTAGGCTCTCACTATTCTGAGCTTTCTCTGATCTCCTTCATAACCTTTATTAGAAGAAACTAAATTAAATATTGGACACTGATGAGCTGGAGACTCATGCAAACCTCTGCTCTGAGTAGGGCTGCGCAATCGTAAGACAAAAAAATTACTTTTGAACCATCTTTAAATCACAATTATTTCCCACATTTACTTGTAGTTTGAAAACTAATTTTAATACATTAAAAAAGTGTATGTATTTACATAACTTTGATAACCGTATATTGCCAATCAATTCAATAAAAAACCTCCATCTATTCCATCAACCAATCAACAATCCATCTATCCCATCATCCACCCACCAACTATTCAGCTAACCCATCCAATCAACCGTCCATCCATCACACAACTGCTCGGCTTGTGGAGCCAACACTTACGCCTTCTGGCATCTGTTCCACATGTGCCAGCCTCTTCTACATAACAGGATTTATGTATCCATCGCTCGTCTGCAATGTTACATCTTGATCCACATTGAAAAATAACCATTTTGGGTCTGTAAAATAATTTTTATTTAGAGCCAAACTAATAAGCGGAAATTAGATTCATTGTACAGACCGTATTCAGAGCCAAGTGTTTGGTGGGTGTCTTAAGAATGGAGAGAAAAGGGTCCAAGACATAGATTAATGCACATAAACAGAAACATAAGAGCAAATGAATAACAATGGATATCTGTGGTAAGAAATAAATCACCTAGAGAGAAAATAGTCCAGAAACACCACATACGTACAGACGACTAAACCAAAAGGCCGCCTTCGGAGTGTGTTCGTGTTCCTCGAGGCTGGGACTCATGTCCTTGTGCCCTGATGTATTTTTCAGATGACATTTATAACGTCAGCATGTAATCCTGCAACTCATGTAAATGTATAATTAAGCAAGAAGAAGGTGAGATAGCTTAGACGTCATTAAGGGTGTCTTAGTTTCTTGCTTGGGCGAAGGAGAAAAAAAAAAAACAAGATTTGTCCCCTTGACTTTGCAGGTGACTGCAATATGCATGGCTGCACAGGCAGTCAGATGGTGAATGAAGCATATAAGGGTGGGAAGGATATCTGTGATTTTGCAGGTCTCTGAATGTAGCTGACAGACTGCTGAATTTGCAGCTCAGAATTGGGGAAAGGGGAAGATGAAGACCAAGAGAGAGAGAGAGAGAACTGGGAGTCGGGTGTAAACAGCGCACACACATCAGTAGGTCCACTGATCTCTTTCTCCGTCATTCCGTCTCTCTCCCTCCGGGCACCGAGGGTCCAGCTTGCCGACTAAAGTGGGGGGGGTGGTGGTGTCCCCGGAGAGAGTGTGTCTGTGTAGGAGTGTGTGCACAGTCTGCACAAGCTCAAAGCATGTTTGAGTAAGCAGAAAAGAGACAGTGAGAGTATGGTGTGTGCACGTGTGGCGCTTCCTTCCATCTGCAACCAAGTTAGTGTGAGCAAGGATGTGCACACAGCACACTGAGAATCAAATTATGTAATCTGTTAGCCATATGAAAAAGCCTCTGTCAGCTCTTTGCTTTTGTGTGGTTGTCTCAGTTTGTGCATGCAACACTGAGAAGAAAGATGACAGCAGGAGTAAAGACACACTCAAAGCAGACGACTCATCATGTCATCGTAAATCACAAACTAAGCACTCAGACACAAACTCGTGCATTGTGGGTGAAGCCACGGAATTAGTGGCGCATAATAGTGCCCAGTCCGCTCCATCTTTCCCAGCAACATAATGTCACACATGGGTCACCTCTCCCATCGAGGCCACCCTGCAGGCATTAATGTCCCCTCGCTGTGATCCCCGGACTTTCTCACTTGCCAACACCAACTATGCTGCCTTCATCTTGGTGCCTACTGAAACCCTGGCTGTAAAGCAATGTGTTCTCTCGCTGAATGTGTTGATGATTTGCAGCATGGCACATGAGAGTTGATCCACGGATCTAAAAGGCAACCAGCCTCCCTCCATTTAGCCTAAACCTCTTGTGTGACCATTGATCCAAACGGCCTCAAAGTTTGCGTGACGTCACCAGACTGGGTTTTATGTTAAATACTGAGGGTAGCACAAAGAAAATATCATTTTAGAAATTGATCTGTATTTTTCTTGTCCTAATTCCATACTTTGTGATACTGAAATCTATGCCGTTTTGCCCCGTTTTAATACATTTGTAGAGCATTCATTTGTATTTTAAATGCATTCAAACCAATAATGGCTGGTAGGTAAACTGATGAACAAATTGGAGGCTAGAAAGATGGACAGGCAAGAAAAAGAGTGGACAGATGGACAAAAACGATGGACTGTTGGATAGATTTTAAATTACAGACAAGTTAAAATCTTGTTACAGTTGAAAATGTTGTTTTTATTTGGGGGATTTATTATATATTTTTTTTGTCCTTTGAGTACTTTTGACTTGACAATTTTGGCCCACGAGGCGAAAAGCTTCAGATGCTTAGATGTGGCTGCACAACAAAACAGAAATATCAGTCTTGCCATCACATTGCTTGCTAGATTGAATCATCTGTTATGTTTTAGTGTTGGATTTTCTCCAAACACTGATATACATCATAGAAGAATTATCTCACTTTGTCATTCATTGTCATCTCTTATGGATTAGTCCAAAAGCCCAGTTGGTTTAAATGCCATTTCGTACACATAAAGTGCAAGAGCATGTTTTATTTTCTTTAAAGGGAGAGCCCTTCCTCCTGTTTCTGTAAAACTTTAAAATGCTTACTGAGGATTTCAGAAGTTTGTCTCGGCTTGATAGTTATTCTAAACATTGCGGGGGGTGGGCATTGGAGCATGTCATGAAAAATAGGAAATAAAGTTTGGAAATAACCTCAGTCTTACAAAAGTTACCGGTAGAAAAACCTGCCTTTCAGCGAATATTCGGTATTTCTTTCCTCCTCGAGTTGCGTTAAGCCAAACTGAATCAGACCTGCAAGGCGCTAAAATGTCTGTTTCAGTAGATGTGATCACAGCATATTACTTATTTAGGTGCATATTAAGGTGATGCTTAAGTTCTTTACACTGTTTTTAGAAGGTTTATTGACCTAATTTTAAGACTTAGGGAAAATCACATTGTACATGATACATCAAAGTTCACAGGATTTTATTAGACTGCAGCATCGATTGGGAAGAAAATTTAAGTGAAACTTGAGAGGATTGAAAGTAGTATTTTAAAGCATTTTTTTAAATGGAGGATGTAAATACACAGTAGCAAAAACAAAAGAACAAAAGGTAATTTGAGCACCGCAGGATGAGGACTGCTGCACGATGAGTCATCCAACTCTCCACACCTGTTCACGGCTACCCACACCCCCTCAATGTGATTGAGTCAAAGAATTACTGTGTAGAGAAGCAGAGACCTTGAGGTTTAAATGACTTGTGACTGCTGCTGGACTGGACAACATGATGCTGTGGATGTGAGAAAGAGGAGCATCAATAAAGTGCTCAAAGGTGAGATAAGGCGCTTTAGGTTCTAGCAAAGCCTCAGCCAGTGCTCTCCGAAAGGCTAAAAACTAATAATAGGCTCTGACTCAATGATTCTGCTGGACGTCCATCTTTAAGATGACAAGACAAAATACTACCAATGCTTTTAATCGTCTAGCTTTTTAAGATTGCCTCTGCAATTCGTTGTGCCAGTAGGTATTTGAATATTCTCAACAATTCACTTACAAAATACATAAACCAAGCCTGTCATTTGCAGATATAAAAAAGTCTCAGTATCTACAGGCTGTTTTGACATCACCTTGAATCAGCAGTTTAAACATTTGCATTATGCATAATGTACAAGACACTTAAAATTATAAGCAGGGCCGTCACTTGGCCTCATGATGCTGGGGGGCCTCACGCCTGCAATTTCCTTTTTTTTTTTTTTTTACTAAATGCATTTGTAATCAAGAATCAAGAAGTTTTATTATATGGTTGTTTCTGTTTCTGTCAAGGAAACAAAAATGGAAAAGAAAATCTCACAAATTTAGAGTGTTTTTATTGTTGCTATCAGTGATGTATCAATGGTTGCTATGTTATTACTGCTCCCCGAGGAAGGAAATCGACCGATTTCACAAGCTCAAATCTGGTTCTGAGAAAAATGGGAATAATCTGGTTCTGAGAAAAATGGGAAAATAGGAGTAATTCAATAGGTCAGTACGGGGATAACTGGATAAATTTATTGACACTTCCAAAGATGTGGTGGCTGAGCTGATGCCCATAGGGTGTCTGAATATGTTAATGTGGTGAAACCAACTATCTTCACCTTTACCGCAACATCAGCAGAGCCTAGGGGGGTTCAACAACAGAAGGACTGGAGGGTGGACACTGATGATCACGAAGTCCGAGGTGAGGAACAAAATAAGTAGCTGTGCTTGACAAATATTTTATGATGAGGCTAGTGTGACCAGATGTTCCAATTTGTGGGACTGTGCCGCATGTTTCGCTCTAGTCTTGGTGTTCCACAAACTGAAACAATGCCCCGCATTTGACTGGGTCAGATTGGGAAAAGTCAAAAACTTATTGGACATGTGCTTTTCTGAAATAAGGCAGAACTGCAGTCCTCGTCATGAGAGCTGCCTCGGCTGTCAATCAATATGCAGCAGAATCTCCCCTCATGAGCAGCTGTGAGCCAGGACGCTCGTAAAATAAAACCAAAAATCACTTTGATGCATACACAAAACTACGGTAAAGTAATAAAGGAGCCCAGCAAGTGTCGGCGGGTATAAAAAACACAAAGCAGGTTGATAAACTGTGCGCTCCGTTTTGCAATCCATGCATGCAGATTACTCAGTGACATCTGTCAAGAGTTTGGAAACGTGGCCCACCTGCAAGGTAAATTGTGTGGAAATGTCATATATAAAGTTAAAGCACTGTCCTGTTTTAATTAGCACACCTCACAGCTTTAGTTACTTTACACAGATAAAACTTAAAATAACGCAGGTGTCGGCCATGCGTCTGAGCGCTCGACAGATGTCACTGAGTAATCTGTGAGCGGATTGCAAAACGGAGCGCACAGTTCATCAAACCGTGCACACAGATTTCAAAACTGAGCGCACGGTTTAGTAAAGCGTGAGCACAATTTTTTTTTTTTACCTGCTGACACTTGATGGGCTCCGTAACGTAAAGAAAACGCTGCTCACTGGGTGAGCCCAGAGAAAGGGGATTCTCTGAGAGCTCTTTGTGAAGTTGACCAGTTATTTTTCAGTTTCACACGGAGAAAAGCGCGATGTAAAGCAACACTAGGAGACAGCTGCACAAGAAACAGCTGCACAAGAAACAGCTGAAAAAGCGTCTGCTGAACTATGTACACATTTTTACTCAAAGCTAAAAATACCTGCCAGACACAATGTTCAGAAGCCTTTAAACAATATTTAACTTTACGCAAAAGTTTAACAACATGTTTCTAATAAGCTTTTAAAAAAGGTTTGAGCTTTAAAAGCTAGCAACATTTTTTTCTGATAAACTTTTTAATAAATAAACTTAAACTTTTTTAATGCTTAATATCTCATCCATCCATGTTCTGTCTGTTAACTTATCTAGAGACAGATTAAGGTAATGTGCGATCTATGTGCATCCATATAAAAAGCAGATTTATATTTCAAGTTCGCACAGGCCCTCGCACCCTACCTGCAACAGCCCTGATTATAAAGGCACCATAAAGTGCTTTGCATTTTATTCATTATTCACCCATTCGGTGTCTCACAACAGTCCAAATTAAACAGACATTTTTTGGATGATAGAATAGGGAACCAATAATTACTGTATTAGAACTTCCCTGTCTTTCAATAAATGGCCGGGGTATTCCACATCCATCAGCTGACAGAAGATGAAAACAGAAGTGGCAACAAAGGGGAACTCATTAGCTTTAATCTGCTGTTAAAACTCCTTTACAAGCCCTGAAATTATTAAGAAACAAAAAAGGAAACACTGCATGCTGGGTATTTCTTTTTTTCTATGAAAAAAGCCAGGGACCAAGACCAACAAGTTGCTTAAATAGGGATGATATAGTTACTGAAGTAAATGTTTGAGAAACAATTGGGGTGAGCAGCTACAACATGAGCTGAACTTAGCACAATATTTTTGCTCTAAACATTTTTTAAAGTAATTCCCAATTATTGGCATAGTGTTTGAGGACTATTATAGGTCATTGAAGAAGAGGGAAATAAACAGGGAAACAAGAGAAACGTCTGCAAGGCAGAATAAATCCCTCCAGGGTTGAAGAATACTTTTAGCAGAATAATAAAAGAAAGCACTATGATACAGAGAAAAATAAAAAACACAATTTGTATGTAATGAACTGTAGTCAAAACAGAACATACCCAAAAAAAATGGTCCTTTGCAGTTTTAATCCATTGTTATCCATTTCAGTCGATTTAAATTGCTCCAGAATATAAAACACACCTTAATTTAATCGCATAAAACACAAAAACATGTTTATGTGAAACCAGTCTTCAGTTGTTAAACGGGACTTTTCACATTGAAATCATTTAGTTGTGGTATATATAAAGTGGAACCGCAATGCTTTGGTCGGAAATTTCTTGTTTATTGTTGCCCCACAGGCTCCTCTTTAACCCCTGTTCTGAGGTGCGTCTGAAAGACTAACTCAGCGTTTTCTGACTCTTTCATCTTTTAATGATCATGATACATAACAGTGGTTGTAATGTATGCAAATAGTCTCTTAAATGTCAGCTAAATCTGTCAAAAATTCTCAAGAATAATACATTTTTTCTCAAGTATGTCAAAAATGCTACCTTTTGGCTCGTCTACTCTTTATAACGCAACAATTATACGGTCATATTAGCTGCTTAATTAGACTGCTCAGGCCTCCTGATGGCAGCTGGCTGCTTATGTCATTTGCAGTTTGCCAACACTGGTTTTAGGGCGGTGTAACCATAAGACCAATAGGTGGCATTTCTGTAGTGTTGACGCCATGAATTTATGCAGGTTTAAGAGGCAGAGTGCCAGGTTACTCTACCCCCCCTACAACTGGAGATAAAACTGGTCATTTAACATTGGTATAAATTGATACTTTCATATGCCTAGAGTAAAATAAACACATTCAGCTGCAATGTGCTGGTATATTGAAGGTGCTTGCACAGCGAGTTGCTTTGAGCCACGTGCTTATGTACTACAGAGCTGGCCATGGAATGAGGGGGCCGTCAGTCAAGTCAGCTGGACTTTAACTTTTCAGGAGGGAAAAAAGAACGCTGAAACAAGATTATATACTTCAATCGGGGTCTGCCAAGGACACGTCAAACAGTTCAATGTCAGAAAGATGCTGCTTCAAGTACTTCTGACAAGCGCTGCTGATGGACTGGTGAAGCATAAGCAATGGCAGGAGAAGATCCAGTATTTAGTTTTTTTCTTCTTTCCAGCGGTTTTTTCCTTTCCCCTCTTCTCCAAAATAAGAGCACAACTAATGCAGGTGCCTGACTCACTCAGTTTTATGCGGTCCGAGCTGTCCAGCACGATCTAAAAACTGTCAACGCAGATGAAGCAAAGGAGAGCATGACAGGGGTTCAATGATCAGCCGACGGAGGACGCAAGAAACAGGGAACATGTGATGAGGGTGAGGAAAAGGAGGCAAGAACGTTCAAGAGATTAAAGTCAGACAGTGTCGTGTGAAGACGACTGAGCTGGGCTGGGGGGGAAAAGGAAGCGATCAAAGAAGAAGAGTCCCGTGACATAAAATATCTTAACAAGGGTTGTCACATAGTCGTTTGGGCTCGTTTCTTCTCCCTGTCTTTTTCATTGTCCATTCACCCACTCCGAGACCCATCAGAGTGTGCTAATCTCCTCCAAGCCTGATTATGGTTAAAAATACTCAACAAGAAAGCAACATTTGGCTAATTCTGAGATAAAATAGTACTTTTTTTTTGCATAACTAAAAGAACCACATGGTTGCCACCGGTAACTGACAGCAACCAGGTTACCTTTTGTAGAAAAAGCCCCTCTGACATACTTTATTTGGAAAGTAAAGCAGTCAACACTGGTGGATTGAGTAAAGCAAAGCTTTAACTTTCAATGCACTGAGCACTTCTGGGAGTGTAAATTGATTTCCTCTTCATGACCCTACTTCTTAATTTCTGAACATTTCATTTTTGAAATGGCATTGTCCCTGAGGCATAACCAATAAATTGACAAACCAACTCCCACACCTGCTCAGCCTGAGAACTCGAATCAAAGCCAAAGCCAACATCTCTGCAGTCAAAGCCTCTGCTCCCAATCCATAGAGCCAAGATGCTGCTGCTGCTTTTTTGGTCTAATTTATTTCTATCGCCTGCAGCAAGAGGAAACGAGGAACACATGAATAGCAGCAATAAGACATTTCATATAAAAAAAAAGACCAAATTCATTGTTTTTTTTGCACTAAGTATAGTTTACCGCCTGGAAAGATTTTCCCATTCCGAGAATACAAACACTCAAAAACACTGAACCAGACAAGACACTGAAGTAGCAAAAAATAGCTTTGTAATAAAATCACCCAAGTTCAAACCCCGCAGAGACTATTCTGGTGGAGCAACATGGAAATTTACACCACTGGACTTAAAAAAAAAAAAAAAAAAGCTCTGAGGCATGATTGTCATTAATGTTGCCCGTTTAATGAGGCATATGACTGTTCTGTTTTAAGGCTGAACTGATGAAAACAAGAATTGGGTTTACAAGCTTGGATTTTCTGTAGATCTGTAGATCAGTTAATTTATTTTTTTCCCAGCGTAAGTCAACGGCTAGCGGCACAGGTGCACACACGCAGGCGAGTAAGCGCAGGCAAGCAAGCGCACGTTTGTTTGTCGGGAGACTGGTGAGCGTGCTGGTGTGTCGGTCCGCTACTTTTGTAGATGCATTCCCAAAGCAGAGCGTTGCCTAGTACAGCTCGAAAGGGGCGGTTTGCCAAGCTAATAAAAGCTAGCGTTAGCTAATGTGGTTTGAGAGGTTTATAGCTGCGCTGATGTGCTTTCAAGAGCTTTACTGACTTTTCTATGTTGCTCTCAAACATTCGTGTCATACTGTTCCGTGTCGTACTGACTTTTTTTTTAGCGTGACAGTCTAATTGATGCGTAACTTTGACAACTTTCAGCATAACGGTCCATTACGCTGAAATGCGCTGGCGAGAACCCTGCAGGTGGGCGGTGAGTGCCTGGTGGAAAAGAAACAGCTCTAGGTGCTCAGCTACCTTATCACACATTTTACCATCCATTCCACCACTTTGTCCCACTGGCAGGAAGTGTGGGAATTGTAGGAATTTGCCACAAGAAATGTAGGCAACAGTACGCTTGGCTATGAAGGGTAAAGCGTCCACCAAGAGTCAGTGTGGAGTCCACCAAGCTCACATTATGCACACAGCACGCCTGAGTAAATGGGAGCCTTTAGGCAGCCCGCGCACAGAGTACACGATAGCAACAATAAACCTAGTAAGTTAATTCAATATAAAAGTTGTGTATTTTGGCCTTATGTTAGAAACAGCACAGTCCAACTACTCTGTCCTCCCGACAGAATGATGGCTCTCTCTCTCTCTCTCTCTCTCTCTCTCTCTCTCTCTCTCTCTCTCTCTCTCTCTCTCTCTCTCCGGAAAGAGCTGTGTACGTGAAGGGGCAGAGTGATATTACACACTTGGGAAGAATATTTAGTGCGCTTTATAATCCGGTGTGCCTTATACGTGGACAAAGATGCACAAAGACACGTTAATTCACTGTGCGTCTTATGATCCGGTGCGCCTTAGGTCCGAAAAATACAGTAAGCGTATGCAAACAAAGGCATTCAGAAAGGCGCCCAGACGTGCAAGTCATGTCTCCTACATGTAAGGAGACTTTAATCTGCTGTGAGCGCTGTTCCAAATATTGTTCCAAGAGGAGCTGATAGGCAAGATTAAAACATGCTGAGCTCTGGAAAATGCTCATCTTCCAACCCTTTGGAGTTCCTCAATTAGAACACAATCACTTTGTCCCTTTGGTCTCATTTTAGCAAAATCTCATATTCACTTAAGACACTCCAGCTAAGCAGTTTTGGTTTAGGATGCTACAGCAGCAAGCCCCCTCCACCTCCCCTCCCCCCTCCTTGTTGACCTGGGTCCCTGCTGGCCCACCAACGCAAACTTTTCCTTCATAAACGCGCATGCCTTCGCACATCCTGGGTTTATTAGGACAACCTTGTTTTCTTGTAGAGATGCCTGACACAGCAACGGCTGATGTCTTCCACATCTACAGCCGTAGGGGCAATAAAGAAAAGGCAATGAGAAAAGAGAAAGATGTGAAAGGCTGCAGTCTGCCCTACCTTACCACAGCCTACACACAGACAAGGACCAGACACTACTTCAAAAGAGAAAGAATGAAAAACAAAACTGGCAAGCTCTCAGCTTTTCTCAAGGTGGTCTCTATGGGTTAATTAGAGCACTGAGTCCCACCTCATCTGCTTTTAAGTTGCATAGTATGCATTCATGCTCGACCGAGGGGTCCAGTACTGTACAAACAAACTACTCACAACACACAAACGGATCAGACCGTAGCTGATCTGTCCACTGGTGCCTCTGGCACACTAACATCAACCATTATCACCATCTGGCTGGTCAATCCAGGCCCCATTCTGCCGTCTTTCCTCAGGTCAGTTCAAATCAAAACCTTATGTTCAAGTCAGGCTGGCTCAACGCTGCAACGCAGGACCCGGAAACCTGTAGTGAAATTCTTAGAGGCGTTAGGGATGTGTGGCTAGATTTAACATGGCAGGGTCTGGGTGTTCACATGGCCAGTGAGGTCTTTTTCCTTTTTTTTTTTAAAGAAAAACCAATGGCTTGCCATTAGACCTCTCTCACAGTTTTTTTTTTTTTTTGAGGTGGGGTGGGTCAACAGATGTGACGTAAACGTAACAAATAGGGGAGTCAAAAGCAAACAACGCCATAGGAACACAGCAACATGAACATGATAGATTCTTCAGAGGGAGAGAGAACAACCTCTTCTTGGCTCCAGCGATACATCACATTTATATGGGATGAGGAGGCATTTGTGTGTCCTCAAGGACCAAAATAAGTAGAGAGTGGGAGAGAGAGAAAGACAGAGCAAGTGAAAGAAATAAGTTACAGAGATAGAGAGAAGGAGGACAACGTTGACAGCTGGCTGGGCACTTTGTGCATCTGCCAGGGGTGACTTGTGGAGCCATAATGAAAATGCAAGGCAAGATCAGGATCACTGTGAGAGAGGCCACCATCCATCACAGAACTCCCATTGAGGATAGACAGCTTCAATGATAACAGCAAATGTGCCCATTTGCAACCCTGGATGGAGGAACTTTACATCCAACTGGTTCTGAATATATGTTAATATATTGTAGACCAATTTACAGTGTAGTATTCATACACCTAGAACATTTTCACACTTTGTCTCCTTAAAGCCACAGATGTCAATGTCTTGAACGGGATAGACCAACAGAAAGTAATGCATAACCGTTTGGTTGTTTTAATCGTTTTAGAAGTAAAAGAGTGTGATGTGCTTTTATATTGAATCTCCTTAACTTTGACACCTAAATAAAATCCAGGCTGACCAATTGCCTTCTGTAAAGCTCTCAGAGGGGAAAAATTATGAAGTTGACATGGCTATGGTCAAACTGTGAACCTACCGTAACATCCCTGCCCCCTTTAACTGTGCCTGAGCAGAGGAAAGCAGAGAAGCCTGGGGTAACTCTGGAGGAGCTGCAGAGATCCATTGTTTTGGTTGACAAGTCAGTCAACAGAACAACTCTTAGTCTTGCACTTAAAAATGTGACCTTGAACCTTCAGTCGACATGCCAACTGTGCTCCAACATGGTGAAACATTGCAGTGGCAGCATCATACTCCGGGGATGCGATTCTTCACCAGGGATCGAGATGCTGGTCACTTTTGAGCAGGACAACGCCACTGTGCATAACCGAAAATGTTGTTCAGTTGCTCTCTATCAGAAATGTCTAAACTGGAGCCAGTTTGCAAGAAAGCATTACAATACATTTCATCCTCTAGATGTTTAGAGCTGGTAAAATAAATATCCCAGAATACCTGTATCTGTATATTTAGCAAAAGGTGGTCGACCCTTTTGCTTTAATTTAATAGACAGTTTCACAAAGCCAATTTTTTTCAAATTGCAAAAAAAATTGCAAACAGAAAATTTACAATTCTGCAATACTTTGTGTTGCTCTGTCACATGAAATCCTAGTAAAACCAATGAAGTTGGTGTTTATAAAATGGAAAATTATGGATAATTTCAATCAGCAAGCATATTTGTTTCAACACACTGTATAATCCCAACATAAGGACCTGATGCAAATTTTTCCGGACCAATAAATGATCATGGGTAAGAAGCCCTCTTCATTTCACTTATATTCTTAATCATTTTCAATCTTTTAGACTTCACTTATTTATGCTACTGAACTAAAAAAAAAACGTTGAGGTTGTGGCCGGGAAAATGGGCTGGCGCCTTGTTGCTTGCAATGCATCAACCTTGCGCTGACAAACTTGCAGCCATACCTAGGACACCACATCTCAAACTTGACAGGGAGCAAAATAAATACAGATTCTGTTCCTCAAGCTGCTGGTTCCAGTGACAGCGGTGTATTTCAATAAGAGGGCTAAGAGAAATGACACCATTGGCTATGCAGGATATCTTGAGCTTTCAGCACACCAACACATTACTAACCTAGATGCTATCTCTGTTCTGCCTGAATAAAATTTACAGTAGCATTACAGTGAGGGATGTTCACCTCCTGACAGATCCAGGAGGCCGCATTCTGTCTTGGAAATCAAAGTATCACAGAAACGTCTTTAACTGTACATATACTGGCTTCTGCTCCTGTGGCTGATGGAGACCTACCTTCTCTTTCTTTTGTCTGCAGGCCTCCTCTGCTGAGACCAGCGCCTTGTAGTAGGCGCTGCGTTCTGCTGTGAAGTGGACCTTAGACAGAGCGTTTTCAACCAGCGCCACAGACAGATTCACACCCTCAATGTGCAGCCAGCCAATGAAGTTCCCTGCTTTGTCCATGCTCTCCACTTCGACTTCAACCTGGGGCACAGAAGAAGAAGAAAATAAGAAAAACAGACTCTTTTGATGTTCTGTACTGGGAGCAGAAAATAAATTGCATGGGTATTCTGAAAAAGAAAAAAAGAAGAAGAAGAAGAAGTACATAAATGGAAAGCTGAGAGCTTTCTAATGATTTAGTAGCAAACAGACAGATCCCATTTCACAGCTCTATTGCAGATATCCCAGTGAGTGCTCTTGGTCAAGATGGTTTTCTTTCTCCAAACACAAAACCCAGCAATGCCCTCTTGTCTTCAGATTAACTGCAGCCCTCGACATTCTTAATTAAGCACTGTCTGCTTTCAATAACGTGTCTATTCACACTAACAACGGGAACCGAAGAACCTCCACAAACAGGGCAAGGCTGTTAGGGTTTTTAAATTAGTGTTCCATATGCACTTCAAACTTAATTAAGTCTCTAAACATCACCGGGCTACTTTTTTTTTTCTCCCCCTAACGTAAATCATATTCAATTAGTGGCAGCCAAGCTCTGACTCTTTTGAGTAAACAAATGAGGACAACAAAGGAGCTTACACTGCTGACAAAGGAGAAAAGGTCTCACAACATCACTCAGGACGGACTATAACCAAATTCTGCCTATTCAGACTAATTATCTATCCATAACGTTTTGTTTTAGAAGTGATGGATGACCATGAACAGTTTTTTTTTTTTGCAATTAAAGAACCTAAAGTCAGCTAAAAAGTCAGAGGACAGGTGTGCTTTCGAGATAGGGAGAAGTCAAGTAATTAAGACTTGAACTGCTTAGCCCCGCAGTCACAAGGGAAATCTGAAGGGAATTAGGTTTGTAAACGGCTCTGCCTTGTTCTCATCTGCAGTAAAAAGCTTTTATTGCAGCATGCATTATATGTTCTATTATTAAGCACAGACTCACAGCCTACTAGTAGAGCTAACACCGCTTGAATCCAGTTACTACTGTCTGCAGATAAAGGCTTCTCATATACTGTCTGACAAAGGGTACAATGAGTCCAACCAGAACTAATACTTCTGAAAAGACAGTTTACCTTTTTGTATTCAACCTTTTTTGTTTATCCTATTGGCAGATATGCCCACATGAAAAAATCCTGCCTGAAGATGGTTCCTTGCATTGTTTTTAGTATAGATGCGTAATAAGATCCGTTCATAATCAAAACAGTTATTAGGAGTCCTTGGAATGAAGAAGTGTAGTTTAGGCAAGATAAGTCTAAAGATTCTAATTTTGAGACTCTTATTTTGAAGTAACAAAGGACGTGGCTCATCCTTTGAGAGGACAGGGCAAAAACAATCAAAGAAGCAAGCAATGGTGAAGCAACCCCTGACTTTTAAATTTTCTTATGTAGTCTTATTTTGGAGAGATGGCAGGCAAAAGAAAACTCATGGACAAGATGCAGAAATGTGTTCTCTGCTTCGTTTGTCTGAAGTACACGAGTCTGTGTTTGTCTTTATGGGAGAAAAAGGGAGATAGTTTGACCAAAACTTTTTCTGTAGCAGTTATGGCCTAAATTGAACTTTAAGCACTTTATATCATCTCCATTAAGATGTGAGTAGTTTTTTTTTTTTTTTTACATGTAGAAATATTTTCACAAAATAGCTTCTAAATAAACGTGTGCGCTTCCTGGTAGAAAACAACCATTAGATCATAAACATTGGTCCCAAATTTCTAACATCAGTCCAACCTGACATGGGTAAATTTAGAGGATTTTAACATTTTCTCTCAATAATGATTTTTTACCAGTATTTTTTAGCATTTTTCAAAACGTGCAGCATAGAGTTTGATTTAGTTAACAGAATTAAATTCTCGTTATACAAGACAAGCAGAAACAAAGAGCAGCTCAAATCCTGTCTGATTTCTTAGGTCTCGACCATGAAACACACAAGTTGACCAACATCTCATCTGCCTCCGCATCATCTGCTTCATTTCACTTCTTCCTTTTGCCATTTACCATCTTCATGCAAAACACAGTTGCATAACTATGCTAAAAGAAACAATTTGGCCTTCAAAACATCAGAATGTCAAATGGGAAAGTTGACAAAAAGTGAAAAAGGCCAAACCCACAAAAAATCCACGACAACTTCAGATCAGAGTAAGAAACTCAGTTTTCCTCTCTACCGGGTGTTTAATGCAAGAAAGATTTGGGAAATGGGGGAAAAAAATAAAACCATAAATATATTAATTAATCTTTAAGAGACAGTGAATGGCAAGAATAGTCAGAATTATATTTTACACGTGTATTAAAGTGAAACAAAACAAAATAAGTAAAAACAAAAAAAACAGACTCCTGTGTAATGCAGACGACTTATTCTCATTGGCTAATAACAGAACAAATTAGTCCACATTGTTTCCCAGAACACTTAGAACAGGAAACTTAATTTACCACATGCTGGTAACCTTATGGAAGGAAAATTAGCCAGCGTCTGACAAAAGCGTTCTGATGATTACAAGATGACTACATGGCTCAAGTCAACACCTACAGGGACGGTGTCAACGCAGGCACAGAGCACTAATAATAGCAAAGCGGCTTCCTGAAGAATGTCAGCACAATATCTGAACACCAGCAAAATTACATGAATTGACTGAACAGTCAACCGGCGACATTTACAAAGGCCAAAACACACACCAACCTGTCAAATACACAACCCCCCCAAAAAAACTGCTGTGTGTCCATAAGATAAAAACGCGAGAACATAAACAAACGGCTCGGCTCATTTCATTAAGCTGGGCAAAACCCAATAATATATTTTTTTTCTTGAGGAAAGATCCTGGGTGGATATTAAAAATGTCAGATTTATGAACATCAGTACCGAGGACCTTCAAAGGTTCATTAAATAAAGAGAAACCGGTATTTAAGTGAACAGTGAGAACGAAAGAGGCTAATATTCAGGTCAAAGGTGAAATTAAAAAGGATGAATTCATTTAGAGCAAAGGCATATGTTTTGTCTGCCAGGATAAGACGACAAGAGGAGTGTACTGGACTCCTTGCACAGAAGATGTGAAAATTGACTGATCAATGTTCCACAGAGGGGCCTCGTCTTGTTCACAGTCGCTCAGAGGATTGCTTAAGTAGGAGGATTTAATCAAAGTTTAGAGTTATTGCAATCCATGGGCTTTTTTAGCTAAGAATGTTCAAACATGCATTTTTAAACACACTGAATCTGTTTTTTTCCTATAGTGGAAAACAATTTAAACACAGCTGTTAACTTTGTTTTAATTAACTTTGTTCATCGAATAATTTTTTATCATCACGTGACTTTCAGTTTCAATAAAATAAAAAAAAAAAGCCAGAAATATAAAAGTCATGTACAAAGACTTCCCTGTTAATATACACATATTTTTTTATTTCCCATCTATTTATCTACTAATGAATGAAGTTGTGCAGTATTTATTTTTGGTAAAGACGATGAAATGAGCAAGCGTGTGAGGTTTGTCACTTAATTTTTCTTACATCTTCTAGGGAACTTTTTTTTTAATTTTCTGTTGAAATAACCCTCATGTGAGGATTACAGCTTCCCACGAGACATCCCAAAACTGTTTCAACATTTCTCCTTTGCATGAGGCTACCATTCATTATGTGAAGGCTTGATTTTAAAGAATTTGAGCTCCTCTCCTTTCAAATTTAAATACGTTTGGTCTCAGTGCAGAAAGGAAAGGGGAGGTGGAGAGGAAGCTGCTTAGAGCAGAGCCCAGATGGTTCCCAGTTGAGGCCTCCATCGAGCCAAGATGGCTCCCGCCGGAACACAAATGGTCTTTGGTAATCTCATAAATGCTGGGATTCTGTCGACACAGCGGACAGGAATCAGAAAAGGTGGGAAAAAAAAGCACACAGATGAAAGCTAAGCCTGTGTGCGTGTGTGGAAACACAAGCACATCATTGTTTTTATGGGAAGTACAAGAGTTATTCGGTACAGCTGGAATAAAAAACAGCTATTCCGACTAGTTTAATTCATTCAGCTGTTTAAGATTATAATAAAAAGGGGGGGGGGGATGCCGAAGGTGACTGCTCTCGCTAGAGTCAATCACTGCACTTAAAGTAAATGAAGCAGCAGCCTGGTGTAGCAGGAATCATGCTTTGGATTTTGATCTTTCAATTGGCAACTCTGCTTTTCAGTACATTTCAGCTGGACTTGAGGGATTTTATAATTTAGCCAAAATGAATCCTTAGTTAAGCCCTTAGATTGGTTCTCTCAACGTAAGCGGGTTTCTCCAGTTTGCTTGTATAAAATGTTTTGTCACAATTACAAAGTTGGCCTGTAGAACATTTCCAGGATTAAAGGACTACTGTCTCAGCAGGATCTGGAAAAAAAACATATTCTAACAAATAAAGAAATAGGATTATGTTTTAGGGAAACCCTATGGTTGCAATCATGGTAAAAAGCTACTTGGGAACCCGTCGGGTCCAACATGATGGGGGGAGTGGTGGCCTAGTGGTTAGAGCACAGAGCTTCAGTCCCAGAGGTTCTGAGTTCAACTCCCACAAGCTGCCATTCTGGGTCCCTGAGCAAGACCCTTAACCCCCAATTGCTCCCCAGGCGCCGCACAGTGGCAGCCCACTGCTCCCCAAGGGGATGGGTTAAGATGCAGAAGTGAATTTCTCCATTGTGAGATCAATAAAGTTCAATTATTATTATTTTTATTATTATGATGACACTTGCATCGAGCGTCAAACTCGTGTTGCATCCATTCACTGATCAGGAAAAGAAAGAAGGCTCTTTAGAAATTACAAGCCGAGCTAGAGATTAATCGGTCACCTAAAGCTTTCAATCACCTCAGGCAGTGGCTCTGCCATAATTTACATGGGTTTTAGTGCATGTTTTAATTGCCGAGATCATGGTTATAACCACAGAGATTTAACTTTGCACGTGACAAATTACTAGCTTGGGTCGTAAACATTTAAGAGGCCACAGTGTGGATGGAGGCGAATCCAGCATCCGTTTCTATGACTGCCGGCCTGTGTGGTGAGTGTATGTGCGTGAGACGGAGAGAGGGAGTGTGAGGAAGTCTATGTGAACCTTGTTGTCTGTATTATGCAGATGCAAGCAGAGAACACCAGGAGAACAAACTGGCAGGTGCAGACGCTTGGGAATGTCTTCATTCATTCTCATTAAGCAACAAGGCGGCAGCTCCTATCGTGGCTACTTTTCTCTCCCACTAAGCTGGGAACTCAACTCTGTTTGCTGGTGCCTAATAAACATAAAACAAAATCTTTGAGTAGTAAATTTGTTGCTGTAACTCCCTGCAACAATGCGTAATAGCATTTTTTTTACTATACTACATCCTTATGATAGTTGTACCCCTTAAAAAGACAAATAGAACATGAAAAGAAAAAAATCCTGGAATCACTCCCACCTACGGGTCTTTGCTTAATCAGCAGAACAAGCCATCTATAAAACCAGGGCTCTCTGAAGATGGACCGAGTGATGCTGATGAGCACACGGTGTGTATTCATAGAAGCAACACCATCAAACCTCCTCTAAGCAACCAGGGGTCCTAAGCTTTTGATCTGTATGCAAAGTGAGGATGGGTGGCACAATCAGATCACAATCCCTTAATTCAGATTCCAAACCTTTTCTATTCCCTATTTAAAACAAACATGTTCATGGCACTGAACATTTTGGAGTCATTGACGTTGTATGAAGAGAACACCTAGTCATTTTAACAGCCTCACAGGTTTTATCAGAAATAGCTGAGCCCTGAGGTCTACACCCATCTTTGCATGAAACTGCTCTGGTATAACGACTCCAAACCAACAAAAGTCCATCATGTTCAACGTAATTCTTATTTCCCCACAGGCATAGAAATTCAAATGAGTATAAGTCAGTAAATCCACGACGTGCATTACACAAAGGTTAATATCAGATTTTAACATTATGACTTAAAGCATGGCTATAGCTGTTTTATGGTATCAATATTTTAACAAAATTTGGGGGGGGGGGGCATCGCTTTATTGCTAACATCTTATTAAAAAGGACTATGATCCGTAGGAACAATAATGTAACATTTTAGTCATTTTAAAAACTTCAAAACCTGTTTATACCTCAAACAAATGAAAGTCTGCATTTGTCAAGATTGGTCAACATTATGGGGCATCCAAGTTTTCTGGCAACACAGACAATTTTTTTCCCTTACATACAGCAGTAAATCCCAACTTCTAAATCTGATGGTATTTTCTAAATTATCTTTTTAATTGGAGATAATTAATCAAAGGCAAATTGCACACTGAATCAAACTGTCAAAAGCAACAGCTGAGCAGAAAGCAAATTATTAGACAATTACTACAAGGTGATAAATACAGTGTGAAGGAGTTGCTTAGAGCTATGACAGCTATGTGAAAGGGAACTTCCTTAGCTCCAAAGTGATCCTATAATGTGTTTCTGCAAGTGCGAGTCTGTGATTAGCAATGCAATATGCATGAGATTATGTGTCTGATACAATTGGAATGTTATTGTTTGCAAAGCAGAAACCAGGGGGTAATGTCGCTGGATGACTAGTGCTTCTTTCAGTGTTGTTCAACACTTTTTTCTTTTTCTTTTTTTAAAAGCTGCCAACAGCTAATGGTGACATTCAAGAAATCCCTCAACAGTCAATTACCAGCACTCATGGTCATTACTAAAGGTTCTTAATCAGCTGGTAATGGGACATAGTAACACGTATTAGATTGGAAACAGGCCCATGTAGAATTTCATAGTGTTTATAAATGTTTTCCAGGGATAGAAAATTCAGAGTCATGAAGCAATATTGTGCTGTGTCCCCGCCATCCCTTGCTATGGAACGGCTAAATGTGTTAGTATGTTACCGTGATCGAACAATGAGAGGGAAAAGGCCAGTTGGTTCCAGGAGTAATCTATAAATATAGATCACCTTTAAAAAAAGGGACAGAGAGGGAAAGAGGAAAAATGAATTAATGAATTAAACCCCTATTGATCTCTCGATGGCACAGATCAAGCAGGGATGTAAATAGTTTGTTAATGGAGCCTGTAATTAAAAAAAAAAAATCTTCACATGGAAAAAATGCAAATTGCAACAGCAATGAGAATAAAACTGAACCAGCTGCCAAACTGTTGACCTGTTAAGCTAAAATATGCTGTAAAAAATGTGGTAAAAAAACAATTGTGTTTGTTCTCTTCTCTCAAATACATCAAAGGCCATTATTATCTAATTACATTTTTTTTAAGTAATTGAATTTCTTCATTATGCTTTTTTCCTAAGAAAATCATAAATAATAAACAAGAACTAGAAGAGAAAAATCTTAGCAATGACCTGATGCCACAAACTCAGCCACAGGTTAGAAATTTGCAAACCAAGTATAGCTAAACCACAAAAACAAACAGAAAACTACAAAACCAAAAGACTCAATTTGTGAGATTTGTTTCGTTCTGCATAAGAAAGCGATTAAGCAGTATATCTCAAAGACTAATTAAAACAGAAACTGCAAGCCTGAACAAATAAAGAAAACTATTTTAACTTGGAGTGTGTTGAAAAGTACAGACTGGCTATCAGCGATACGGCTATTCAGACTGCTCACCTGAGAGCTAAAGTGAGTTTCACTCTAGCTGACAAAACCATTTAATGGCAGAATGACGGGTTTAAGACCAACACATTCACTTATTCACATGACCGGCTAACCGGAACCTCTTGCCGATCTGAATTCTTTACCTTTTCTTGCCTATTTCACAGTAAAGCCATTTAGATACATACTACTTTGAGCCACATAGCTCAAGCTTTAAGTTGGGGAAGAGCGAGAAGATTGTAATGGCATTTGCTCTTTTGCAAAGTTCTAACAAACAAAATCAGCAGGCTTGACATTGGTGCAAAAACGAAGACGTCAGACAGGAACAGGTGTGTGCATGTCTGCCAGTGTGCTGACTCTCCGAGAGTGATCAATGTGACTCGGGAGGTCCCATGCATCACTGTCAGTAGCAGGCTGCTGTCTGTCGGGGACAGGGAATGGAAAAGTCAAACAGCTTCTCAAATGGCAAAGGCCATTAACGGTCAGGAAAGCAAGCATGATTCCCACCATTAAACCTGCCTGATGACCATTAATGACATTTGTTTTTATCAATAGATAATTGATGTTTGCTCTACATCATTATTCTGGCTAAACAAAGGAGTACACCCAGGGTTGTACAATGGGTTAGTGGGTAGAGATTATATTTGCTGGGTGGAAAAACATTTTGTCAAATTAGCTGGTCTTTTTATTTTTTTTTCTGATTTTTGTGGCCTTTTAGGTAATAGTCATTCCAAGTTTGATCCAGGTGTTCAAATAGCCTGGCGGGTGGGGGGAAAAAATGGAAGAAAAATGGTAGGAACACTTTTTGCAGCAGTGGTCTTTGAGGCACTTCACAAATCATTCACATAAGTGTCTTCTCCAGTGATAGTTCAGCACGAGCACACTGCCAAGTGTTTGATTACTGGAGAAGTCGTTCTATTACCTTAGACTTGTGTTTTGGTCTGACTAGACCAGCTGCCATTTTCATCAATGTCCCAACTTCTAAAAGAAAAGCCCGGTTTAAGCCCACTGACTTTCTTTAGGGCTCAAGCGGGCCCAACTCTTCTGGGTTGCCCTCCAAATGACTCACAGTTGGCCACCAAACTAAAGCAATAAATTATGAAAAGATTCCCTGCTGAAGAGATTGAGCCGACTGCAGCAGGCATTTTAAGTGGGCTATTGTCAAAAGACATTTGTTCCTTTGCTGGTGGCATGAAATCTAAAAACAACAAAATGACTGTGCACTCTTATTTTCACTCCTCTATCTGTTGAGAGTTATGGACTGTCCTTTAATAGGCAAGATAGCAAACTCGGCCAGGTTGTAGAAATACGTTTTTCTTTGCATATTTTTTTCAGTCAGTGCAGTACATCTGTAACTATTAGAGACTACAGCTGCTGTGTCGCTGTAGTCTTTGGAAAGCCCCAACACAGAGAAAAGGTCAGTGACACTGAGAAATACAAGACCTCTAGCAATGTAATGATGACCGACAAGATTCCACATCGGTCTGTCTCTCTCTATCTGGCCTTTGTAATGAATCAATAGAGTTGTCAGGTTGGTTGATCCTTAAACTAACACAATGCCCCTCGCTGCCTCCTACTTGAGTGAATTACCTGGATGCTTCTCATCCTCATGTCTCCCCAGGGCTCCTACACTAGTCTTCATGGCCAAATTTCTTACCTCTTGTCCGCGTATTTTAAGCACATATTTTAAGCATGGATACAAAAAAAAGTTGCTTTGAATTTACGGCGATACTGCTTTGTCAAGGTCTGGCTATAAATATGGAACCTGCGATAACTATAGATTGAAAGGAAGGAAGAAATGAAGATGGATGGAAAGAAAAACGCATAAATAGATGGACGAAGGACAACCGGCTGGATTGATGGATAGGCGGATGGTTGGGCAATGGACAGATGGTTGGGAAATGAATGGACAGATGGATGGATGAATAAAAAATTGGATGGATGAATTTATGGAAAAATTACTTGATCACCGTAATGGCAGCTGCATGGTGGAATGGCTCAATATAGGGATGGAAGAATGAATGCTTGGCTAAAGGGACAGATGAATGGGCAAAACATTTTTTCTGAGAGACAGACAGGCAAAATGACAGGTGGATGGAAAAAAAGGATGAATGGGTGGATGAATGAATACATTTAGACAATGGGACAGATATTTGATTAAAAAGTCCAGAAATGCAAATATTACTAGGGCTGGGCGATAATTCAATAACAATATCTATCGATCGATAGACGTGTGGCGCGATAGGAAAAAATAGGGTCGATAAAAACTTCGATAGACAGTTTTACTTCCTTGCTACAGTCGGCACGCCGTCACTAAGAGCCGCCCTCTCAAACCACAACACACAACACGTGAATATGTCGCAGCAAGTAGCGGGGTTTTTTGTCCTAAAACGGGGTTTTACTAGTTTGCCAGCCTGATAGAAATAAACCACAGTGATTTGTAAAACTTGCATGGAACCGGTAAAAGCAGAGTCTGGTAACGCAACCCACCAGTATTCATCACGTAAGCTGCTCACACCCGCAGCAGCGCGAGCTGTGCGCGGCCCCGCGAGCTCCCGCGAGCTGTGCGCGGCCCCGCGAGCTCCCGCGAGCTGTGCGGCCCCGCGAGCTCCCGCGAGCTGTGCGGCTCCGCGTCGTCGTCGTCGGAATTTTCTGGAACTTCTTCCAAAACAAAGCAGGTACAGCAGCTAAACTGGGCTCCCTTCTTTGTGATAAAATGACAAATCGTCCAAGCGGCATAAGGACATAACGCATGCAGTAACATGCTTCATAGTGATGGATACCAACCAACCAAAGTTGGTTAAATAAAGATTTAATTGGAATTCTGTGTTTGTGTTCTTTATTTAAATCAAATCATTTAGCTATATCATAAAATGTCCAGGCAGAGCTGCACATAAAATATGGTTTTAAATATTTTCAATAATTATCGATATCGATCAATATGCATTTTTTTTTACCGATAGGTTTTTTTTTCTATATCGCCCAGCCCTAAATATTACTACAAATTACTTTTTCTTTTCAGTACTAATCCAGATGTGGAAATTAGTTCAGATTCCAGACTCTCCAGAATCCACTAAGTTCTCCACCAATAAATCAAAGCTAAGCTTTTACATGCAGCAGTAATAAGAGTTTAACAAGTTACTTTGAAATAGTTGGAAATTAGTTTCAAGATAAAAACATGCCAAAGTTAGCAAACCTAATCATGCTAAACCTGTTAAATTGGTTTATAGATTCTTTGTTACCCAGATGGAGGAAAAGCTCAGACTTCACACAGTCGAGCAAGAGCAAGGCTGCACATTGGCCTCAACATCCTGGTTATTAAAATCAATAACAGCAATAACTACAATCCATCTCATTTTTAAGAGAGGGATGATATGGCATGCTAATCGATTAATATTGAGCTACATTTGTATTATTACTAATATCATATAATTCCCTCTTAACTGGATGGTGTAGTGGTTCAGGTTGTTAAACACAAATTGAACTGTGCTTATCGAGCTGTTGCCTTACAAGTCACAACAATGTGAGAAACGAAAAGAGCTTAAAAACAGTGGTAGATGCACAGTCATTTAATTTATAAGCATTTGGCACTTAGTTCCCAGGGGTGCATTGTATTCCGGGAAAAGATATTCAGCTTCCTTGAAGCCCCAGGGTGCTGTAAACCCATGAGGAGAAGCAAAAGTCCAGATCTTCAAAATCGCTGCCTAAAGCAGTAAAACTCGGTGGGAAAAGTCAAGCCACATTGAGCACATAAAGGAGAGGTCAAAATTATCGGAGAGGGCATTAAGCTACATTGCCTTGCAAAATGACAGTACTGCTTTCCAACAGATCCATTTACACGTCCAAGTGCAGAACCAATGGAGTTTGGTCATTATCTTGCAATCAATGAGCAGCGCCGCAACAAAGACACGGGGGAAGTGGAATTGACAGTGGCATGTTTTTACAACTAATTTTGAGTGCTAATAAAATAGAGGCTCGTGCATTCCCTAGAATGAGGAGATGGCATTATGTTTCACATTGGAGTGGAATACACAGCAGTGGGGTAATCTGTTTGTAACAAATATATGTATAAATGACCAGTAACTTCAATGCTGAAGGCCTATTTCCGTCTTTGAAATATGTTTAATCATAGCATTGCTGTATTGGATGCTTAAGAAAATCTCAGTTTTGAAGGGATTTTTTGGAGCATACGAAAAGTCATTACAATCTACATATTGTAGCGGTACATATGATTTACTTTTGATAAATATTTTCTATTATACCAGATTTGGGTTGTAATGCAGTGATAACAGCAATCCACCAGCAGCTTTATGACCAACTAGCTGAAAACAACTGCTTGGAATGCTTGGCTCGGGTAAAAAAAAATTTCAAGAAAAAGAACATGGGAAACGATCACAGCGAGAAAGACCCACACCCAAATTGGCTTTTGGCTGGAATCAGATTTTTTGCTAGGTCCCCCAGGATGACTGATCAACCAGTTGGAAACTCATAAATCTGAGGGCTTTCATGATAAGAAAAGGCAACACAAGCACTACCAGTTTCTGCTGACAACAATCATCGATGTGGGGTTTGTTACTGAGAGAAAAAAAAAAATTATGTTTGGGTATCAGTAAAGTGTCTAAAAACAAAGTCGGATGACAAACTATTTAAAAAGAAGATGTGTTCTATGACATGTCAAGCCATACCTACTGGTCATTCAGGCACAGAGGGAGCAAGTGAGAGCAAGACATAAACCAGCTAACAGGAAGAAGCACAGCAAATGTGTTTAGCTTTATCCGTCAGAGCTTTCTAAGATGGAACATGTTGGGGTTGCAATGGTCAGTCCAAGGTGCAACAATCCTAAACATCTCATAAAATTACAATTTGTAAATATTAATAAGAAAAAAATACTAACTGAAGTCTATATTTTTTAGATTTCGACATCACGTGAAAATGGAAACCTTGTTTTTCAGCAACCACTAGGTTTTGAACATTTTCTTAGATTAGTTTGTAGATGAAATTGGTTCTGAAATACCAATTTTTACTATATTCTGTAAAGTGTGTACAAAAAAATATTTGTGCATGCATTTTGTAGTGCCTTTAATGAAAAAATATATATTGTTCTGACTTTCTATTGGACAACACCAAGACAGCATTATTCGATGGTGTTTAATTTATCAGTCATGACTGGCTATATACCTACTTCAATTTGCACATAGAAATGTAACTTACAAGTAATGTCTTAAATTTATATTGGAGATCTACATTTGTTGTGCTAAATTGAGCACAACATTTAAGCAGGAAATATCTTGCCCACCATTGTGATTTCTTATTTTATTTATTTTTTTAACACCCACTAGGCTTTTGCTAACATTATCAGGGCTCTATGACCTCTGGGGGAAGAGATGGCAAGGAAATGCGAGCGAGGGCATTGGACAATCATCATTTGTCTCCACCTCCTTCTCTATCCGCTTTCACTAGTTGACACGGCAAATGGCTTCGCCAGCTTGCGTCACTCAAAAAGCCATTTCTGTCCTCCCCGACCCTAGCTGTGCTGACAAAGAGCAAGAACGAGAGATGGGGAGAGGAAAAAAACGGAGACAGATGCATTTTTCAACATGGCTTTTTGTCAATTTCTGGGTGCCTGTCAAAACTAGATGCCATGCACAGCTGCAAGGCTGGTTGGAGAGTTTTTAGGTAGAGGTTGGAGTTTGAGAGCAAGACAAGTGGTGGATTGAAGCTACTGAAGAGCTACTCCACGTTGCTATAAAGTAGAAGCACAGAAAAAGGCCTGGTCATAATAGACAGGCAGGTCCCAAGGGTTTGACAGAAGGATCGATCTTACTACTTTTATACTAGTTCCACCTTTATTTTCTAAAGGGGTAACATAAAACAATAGGCCCAGTTTAAGTGGAAAATTCTGTTTAAAGCATTATGTGGGTGCTAAGGGAGGACAGTGAGCCAGCTAATATTAATGTCCCTTGCCAACAGGTAGTGAGAGATTATATATTAGAAAATGCTTTGACCCTATTCAGCGACAAGCAGGGTAATAACCTCTAGAGACAAATCACTAGATCGTCATGCCTCACTTTTGGCAATCTAATTCAGCCCCGGCTCACACACAATCACATTTAAATGGACGGCGATGATCAACAAATGAGATGAGACCTGCAGTGGGTTACATGTGACTGTGTGCAAGAAACATAGTATTGGGGGGGGGGACCTCAGTTGATTAAATCAAACCACTGCAACTTAGGAGCTATGCAGTTTGTCTGTTGCTGGACTAGAAGGGATATTTCATGGGCAAATCTAATTTCTGATTAATTTTTCTTTTATTCTGATACAGCTGATCGTCGACTATCACAGTGATTAAGAGGAGCCGAGTGTGCCAAATGAATGAGGACCCAGCCAACTCGCACCTGTTCTTGATCAAGAGGCTGACCTTTATGTGCACGCTTTAATGAAAGGGAGCTCTGCAGATATAGGAAGTTAGATCAAAACATGCAATCTCTTACTGATAATTTAATTCAGTTCAGCCAAAAATGCAGAGAATAACAAGGCACTGTTCAGTGGCCTTGCATGAATAAAACAGCAAATGTAAACACAATAAAAGATTGAACTCAAACAATATTTGGGTGTTCTGATTGAACTAAAAATAATAAAGTTCTCAAAACTCAATAAACCTCATGTCTCCAAAGCTGCCGAACAAAAGAACCCCATTATTTTAGCATCACCAGATGTTAAATACAGTTTTATGTTTGATACATTGAAGGTTTTGACCATTTTAATCATGTTTGAAAGCTAAAGTGGACTCCAAATAAAATTACCCTTCAATGTCAAGCACTTCTGCCATCAAATGTACATTGTTAAACGTTTTCTGATAATATTGTGATAGATGTGACAATTCCAAACTTGATTCCGAGCTGTTCAGATAATCAAAGAGGCTTCTTCGAAAAAAATGTAATGTAAGAGAAAACAAATAACTCATCGACATACATTTGAGCACCAAAATTTGTACAGACGTCTGGTAAACCATTAATATGGAGTGCAGAGAAGACCAGGTCGACATGAAGCTTTGTGGGATCCTTTAACCCACAGTTAAATAAGATTTGAACCCAGCAAAAAGGAAAGAAAAAACACTTCTAGCAGCATTTTTTTAATCTAAAAAAATATATATAAAATGAAAAAAAAAATTAACAAACAAGACATCGCTGCACCTATGCCAGAGACATGGTAGAAAACTAGACTAAAATATGAGGATTAATACTAAGTGTAGCAGTGTACTGATAGCACTAGAGCTGAAGCTTGTCATAAATGACAGTTCCTGCTATTCCATTTTCTGCCTCCTCAGAGTGCAGGAACATGGCAGAGCTAAAGGGGACAGGTAGGGGCCATAGATTCAGCACAGAAACCGAGAAGAGAGCCAGGTGAGGAAATGCAGTTACAGTTCATTTGGCTTTTGGGTTAAGGCACTGCAGGACTAAAGTGGTCACCTATATGAATGTTTTCTTTTTCTAAATTGACAGTAACATAATTTCCCCTATAGATAACCTGTTCTTCCTCTTCAATAACTAGGTTTATTTAGATTAACAAAGAGTGATGAGTCAAGTTTGAGTCAGTCAATGTCCTTGCTTTTTTACCTCCTCGAATTTCAGCATTGCTCAGACCAAAGTAAAAGGATATGTTGTGCTTCAACATATCCTTTTACCGCTGGTCAACAGATAAAGGGGATGTAAATACCATGGATTCTTTGAATCAAAGTAATTACAACTACAAGGACAGTCGAGTCGTTCACAGGGTTACGTGAACAAAAGAGCTTACACCATGTCAAAATAGGTGACATTTCAGTTTTTGTATCTAAATGTGTGTCTTATTTGGACATGAGAGAATATTCGATGTCAATTACACCAAGCAATACGGCCGTTGATGTTTTATAATAAGATTTGACAAATGCATAAAACCCAAAAATGAATAGAAAGAAATGTAAATAATTTCCTTGTATTTTCCTTCATTACCTTGTGCACAATCCATCTGTACATAACCACAGCTGGAAATCAATGGCGTCATGGGGACCAGTTAAGTGTTCATGCTACTTTCATTTAGTTCATTGATATCTGTCCCTTCAAAAATAACCATTACCTATAGGTTGCAAAAAGGTGCACCCTATAGGAAGGAGAAAATTCAAAGCAGGGTGTCTCAGGGCCTTTTTAACGGTGTACAGCCTTGCAACACAGCCAAACGGCTGAAAAATGGATAACACCGCTGCACTGCTGCTGCATCCAGTTTGTCTCCGACGTCAAAACTCAGATGTGGGAAGACTACCATCTAGTTCAGCAGGTTCTATCTGTGAGTCTGAAAACTGTAAAACACAATAGTGATTTGCTCTTAGATCATTTTAAACCTGCTTATTGCATGTTTTTGAAACGTTTTTAACATCCTTCCCAAACATCTTTTTATCCACAGCAACCTTACTGGATACTGAACTCATGATGGATCTGGGTCTTCTGATTTTTCAAGTATGAACTACAACTTTTTTGAGCATTTTGTTTGACTTTTCCCAAGATATTTTCTTGCATCGAAAAAGAGACCTGGTAATGATTCATTCAATAGATTCTGGTGGTAAAATCTTTAACTTATTATAAACATCAGATCATATTTCCGTTGCCAAGTCCTGATTTGACAACTAAGAATGACAGAAGATAATGGACGACAAAGCGAGAGAGGCTTATAGTCTCTTACTCATTAAAAAGTTAGAAAAGGTGAAAACTTGCTTTAGTACCGTGAGTGTGACAGCATCAACTTTAATCAATGCCATTTGTTGTCAAAATCTATTCTCCTTCCACATCTCTTATATTTGCTCGCCCATACGCTGTTATTGTACAGTCACTTTAGAGAAAAAAATAAGACACATAAATCAGTGAAATAAAGGGATAGGTTTCGAGTCAAAATTATGATTTTCATCAGGATGTCAAGCTCGGCAGTTTAATGAAAGTGAAATCAATGTCTACCTAGGGAAATTACCACTGTTCATCCATGTGTCAAGCCAGTCCTCTGTGTGCAGTGTGTGCGTGCAGAGCGAGGGGGTTTTATTGAAAAAATAACTGGGCCACACACCAATAAACACAACTAGGGTGCAAGTGACCTAGACTGATGCTATCAGCCAGGGGATTGACAGGGTACAGGGAAAGAGCAGTAGTATGAGGGCTAAAAGGCAGTGGCTTGTGAGCTACATGGATCTATTCATCTTGCAATGAATCACAGATCCACATAAGCGGGCTAAAAGGTCTATAACATTGGTATAAACAACATACTTCCCATAAATTTCTCGGGGATAATAATTGTTCTCTTTGACAAATCCAAAAAAAGTAGCTTTTATCCCCCAAGCCATTAAAAGTTTTCCATCCTAGAAAGTGAAATCTGGGGTTTTGATCATAAAATCGTCTATTAAAAGAAAAAACAACAAATCTAAGCAGATCAGCACACTACTGGGAAACCGGGGTATTAAAACTGCAGTCGATCAACTTTTTAAACGTTCGGCTCAGCAAATGCAAGCATAAAAAAACTGCAAGCTCTCAAACGGGCCATGCTTGTGTGATGCCGTGCAGATGTGCCAGCAATCATTACGTAGTTATCATTAGACGCAAAAGTATGTCAGCTCGACGCACGTGCATCGACACACAGGGACTGCCGTGTCAGCCGGATGTCTGCCTACCAGTCACTAATTTCCTTTCATTTATTTATTTTTATTTTTTTACACTCGTGCTCAGAGAAGGCCAACCATACCCCTTTTTAATCCCCCTAAGCTATGTAGAAGTGCTAACATGCGGAAAGGGATTAACAGCAAAATAAGGCTGTGTGTGCATGTGTCTCAAATATGGCTGCATATGCAAGATTTCATACAACAGCTAGATGTGGAAAAATAATCACTTTTATGAGTAGGCTCATCGTTTGGTCAGATTTGCAGTCACAATCTCCCCAGATTCCCCAATTGAGAGTAATTCATATCAGATTCCTTCTATAGTACTCGCTGCAGAGGAGTTGAACATGTGGGAAAACAGAGAAGCAATTATTTTTATTTCTATAAGTCAGGAAAGGTACAGGAGTGTTTCTACCCACACCTTTCATCACGGACGCCTTTTCCTCATGGGTTCACCTACGCAAACACATGTTGCCACGCGTAGGGTTGCTTTGGAGAACTCTATCAACATTCTACACTTCTCTGTCCTTAGCGACTGTAAGCAGGCTGTGTGGGAGGACCGGCTCTGATAGAATGGCCTGTTGTGTTATTGACTTCAATTTAGAAAGTGCTGCCTGCTGCTGTTTTGACCCCTCCTTTCATAGCCAGGACCCTGCTGGTCTCCAGCCACATTCTACCTCCGGGGGAAATCCCTGATTGCATTTGTACAGAAAACACATAAGCAAGGTCGAAGTGGCCAGAATTCAGATAGCGCAGTGTGTGCGCATGTAGTGTAGCAAAGCGGTGGGGGTGTTTTCCCTTTGATCCATTTCCATTCCTCTTAGCTCTTTCTCACATTACCTCGGTCCTTTAGATTTTTCATGGTCGTTTAGCAAAAATGTCAATGTCCACTCAGGTGTCCATCTCTCTCTCCCCCTCTCTGTCCGCCTGTATCTTCAACCCTCCCCTTCCTGCTTTGTCTGCTACCTGCTTGGATGAACAGCTGGCTAAAGTATTGTTGGATACTGCAGGTACAGCAGCTCCAAACATTTGATGCTGCGCTGGCTGTACTCATAGATTAGACACACTTAGCTAGGTTTCCTAAATCCCAAGCGTAAAAAAAAGAAGGAACTAGAGCTACAGAAGTTGTAGATATTACAAAGAAAACTGACTCGAGGAAGCTCAAAAAGCACAAAAAAAACTCTGACATCAACTATATGCTTTGGAGAGAACTGAGTATTTAAAACCTAATAGTTTAAAACAAAAACAAAATTTAAAGTGTTGTGATGGCATGAACCAATAATGGATTTCATTTGAAGACAAATTCATTATCTAATAGGTTATTACTGGAAATCGTGTAATTTTGTCAGATAACCCCAGATCATTTGGAATCAAACATTTTAAATGAGACAATGGTAACAAGCAGGAAAGGACAGACGGTGACAGGTATTGTGTGAGCCTAATTGTTTAGTGTATAATACAATTTAGCAATTTATTAATTAGGCAGTCTGTTTTGGAACATAAGCAAAGAGGAGGAGGAAAAGAGCAATATCTTGCTGAAGAAAGCAACTTTGCTCACTGGTAAATTTAAGACTCAGTGAAGTCGTTTGAATGTTTTTATTCTTTATTCAGATTGTTTCGTTTTTAACTATTGCTTGCAATATTTTTATGTTTAGGAGCTAAAATGTCAGATTAACAGTACTCTGTTCTCTCAGTAAAAATCTTAATGTTTGGCTGTCAACATGTTTTATTTGTGTTACAGATGGTAAAAAACAAAACCTCCAAAAAAGTGTCTCTCTCAATTAAAAAAAAAACAAAAAAAAAAAACAGTCTGATCTTTAAGCTGCAGATGTTGTGTTTTCAGATGTTTAGTGTTGAAAGCACCTGAGCCTGGATTTGTTGGCCTAAATAAATAGACATGGACATGCAACAACCAATAGGGTTTGTGCTACTGCTGTTTAACTGTAAACAATGTATGACGAGAAAAACACTTTGTTTGCCAGGGTTTATTTGTCTGATTTGTTTAAGTCGCACTACATGGATTCTATGTTGTTAACTTCACAATTCTGTCCAACACTGCAGTAATTATAGGGTTATACTGGCTTTGAAATTTCTCTGAGAAATAAAGTAATGTCTTGAGTATTGCAGTTAACGCAACACAGTAGCACCCAGAGATGCTCAAGAAATCTAAGAGGCAGTTGACCAATGATGTGATCTGGGAAAGAAACCCTGACAGAAGTAAATTGAACAGAAGCAATGCCATCGTTGGAACATTGAAACAGAAAATGGAGAATGTAAGAAGCTCAAAGCCATCTAAAACTCTGCTTTGGAAAATGACTGCCAACACAAAGCCAGATTCTACTAGAGGGTTTTTTCCTGTTAAAGGGCAGTTGTTCCTTTGTACTATCACCATATGCTTGCTCAGAAGGAGAAATTACTGCAGTCAATAGCCAAGTATCTGGCTGGGCTTCTGTAGATGGATAACCTTCTACCAACTGGCATTATAAGTAAATATGAAAGTACTGTGTTATGTTCAACATAATGAGATGGCTGAGTCAGAATATGTCTGATTGGATTGTATTGATTTAATTTTATATTTGTGGATATGAATATCACCAGTTTGTCTAGTAAAGTGGCCTCAGATAGAGTTTGTCATGAGCTGAAGCTATATAAAAAATTGAATTGAACTGATTTGGTTTGCACTGAATGTGCTGACTGGGTCAACAGTGCTAACCTTATTATATCTGTCCTCTGCTTTCCACTAACAGTACTAGGGCTAATCCCCACTCTGGCAGCCACTATGAACACAGCTCATCATAATGAAGCCCATTAGTCTCAAGACAATGGCTGCTAGCTTAGCTCAAAGGTTGAATGAAGCAGGGTAACGGGTAGAAAAGGAGCAAAAGTGTTATCTTTAGTGTGCCTTTCGTTGCCATAACCTGACATTGCCTTCATTTGAGAGAAGGCACCCAAGTCACGTGTATGTATTTATATAGGATGAGACGGCTAGTGATGTGAAAAAACGCTTTGAAGCAGAAGCATATAGCCTATTCTGGACTTTAAAGTTGATTAAAAATATAGCTATTGCTCAGACCTTCAGAAGGCTTAAGTATTGCTCAAGACTACTTTTAGAGATTAGATTATAATTACGGTTATTTGCAAATTGGAGTGACTCAAGCCCTGTGAACATTAATGCCTTTTGTTTCCATTGTCTGGAGGTCACTAAGCACATTCAGAGTGCTGAAATGTAGAGGTACGGTCATTCATAATTTTGTTAGTAGATTAAAAGTCTAATGAAAAGTAAAGCTTAACCTGCTTAACCTCGGTGCTCTAAAGAAATCTGTCTCCTAACTGCATTATTTGAAAAGATAATACCATGTTCCATGTGCGGTGCTGCAGAAAGTTATCAGTGTAAGTATGTGTGGAGTGAAGGCCAGACAAGGTCACAACAAACTGATGGGATAGTACAGGTGTGAGGATGAAACACCAACTCATCCAACTTTCACAGATGGAAGCCACTAATACAGCCTACTGCCTATTATAATCTCTTGATTTGCAGTATTAGATTTGTGTGTGTGTAGGGGGTATATCTGATAGTGTGTATGGGTGTGAGTGCTGCACGTAATCTCAAATTAATCCGGGGAAACCGAAATCAAAATTGGAATAAATAAAACCTCTGTAGTCTGTTTTTTTTTTTATTCCAGGGTCAACATTTAAGTTTTAGATGTGGAACTTTTTATTTTTTAAGCAAGATTAATCTTTAAAATAACTGGTTTTGGGAAATTCCTTTTTTTTTTATTTAACTGAATCCCTGCAGCGAGTGTCTTGTCTCAAATCAGTTGGACACTACCGAACCCTTGGAGAATAAGGCTTGATGACCTGTTAAAATTTGTAATTTCTCAAATGCAACAATTCAGGCCTTCTGTGCTTCTTTTATCATCTAAAATGTTTCTCTCCTTGCATATTAATACACATAACCACATCTAGATCATCATTAGACTGATGGTGTTAATCCTTGATCCCGTTGACTGTATATCATTAGATCTATCACTAGACTTCACTTTTAATCCGGCTGCTATTGCTGCAAAATCACACTGCAGGCCATTCATCCAAAAGAAACTACCGATACAAACATGAGAGTGCACGCTAACAGACACAAGCTGCTGACCTACATGTGACTGGCTGCAGTCCAGCTTTGCTAGCACTCACCTCAGGGGATGGTTTCTTTTCTGACTGCATATACCCCTTGCATATGCTGCTGGACAGGCCGCACCAAAGTAGGTCGGTTAGAACCCCCAAGAACACTTGGTTCATACCGTACAGTATGATTGGTGCAAGGGTTGGCTCCATGGATCCTAAGGTGAGGTACAAAGCGCGGGGGGGTTGGAACACCGGGCGGATGGTGCTGGCATGACGGCACAATCATTTCACATCTCTGACATAAAATCAAAAGATGAGTCCGGACGACATAACTTTTGGCCAATGCATCTTACACTAAACATGGAAACGTGTTGACCAAGATGTTAATGACCATGGATATACCAGCATAATCTAAACTATAAGAAACTATCTTTGGCAAGAAAACATCTTAGGACCGGTTGGCTCATTAATTAATTTACTTCATTTATTGAATGTATGACTAAGCCAATGAATATGTGCAAAAGAAAACATATGTATAATTTAATGTCCAAAGAATTTAGTTCATATAACTGGTAAGAGTTAGGGATCAGGATTAGAGCCAATGATGTGGAAGAGGTCAGAGAGGCAAGGCCTGTTTGTGGTTATAATCAACAGTACATGAAAAAATGGAAGGAAACCAAAAAAGATACGAGGGTGATGGACACAGTACAGCTGATGTGACAAGGCAGTGGATGATTTTAAAGCCTTTTTGTTTTCTTGATGGTTTAAAATGAAAGGCTTTGAGTCACCTGCTCATCAGAGAGTGACAACATGCCTACAGAACCAAGTGTATTGTTGGGATTGACCTCTGTGCAAATGATAAAAGTACATTTGCAACTCAAAAATTGAAATATCTGTTGAATAGTGCAGCTGTAAAACACTTAATTGTGCTTTGCTAATGCTCCATTAATCACGCATTTACCTTTATTTAATCAGGAAGTCCAAGTGAGATTAAACATACCATATAAAAAAGGTAGGTGGTCAAGGTAGCAGCCATAGAAATACCAATATACTTGCACCAGTGATAGATCAACACATTGTGACAAACCAACAACATTTATTGAGATATGGTGGTGGCAGCATCACGGCATGGCAATGCTTTTCCTCGTTACCCTGGAGATTAGTCAGATGAAACAAAATCAGTTAGAGGCTGAAGAATAGAGACCGAGGAGGTGGGTCATCAGTGTGCAGATTGCAATTCATCTCTGATAACAGGATAAAATGGTTGAAAAAAAGTGCAACTTTTGTCATTCATCTAATTTATGAAAATTTCTTACAAGTTTTCCAGTTGTTTGTGTGTGTGTGTGTGTGTGTTGGGGGAGGGGGGTATCAACATCAGACCTATGCTCTACTGGGTGAAGTTATGTATAAAGAGTATGAGAATTTCTGGATGAGTATTCTAAATAAAATCTGTTTAAACAGTGACATAAAACCTTGATTTTAGTTTTGCACACTACCAAGTTTGTCTGGTTGAAGAGCATTTGATCTCTTACGTAACACATACTACAACTGTCTCCCAATCTTGACTTTTTGGGAGAGGAGAACATGCACCATTTAAGAAAAGGATCTAGATTTTTAACAAGATTAAATGGTAAACTACAAAATAGCAGAACAAAACAATAATGGCTACATCTAGATCATCTTGTGAAACGATAACAGAGAGCCAAACTTGTCTTAAGGGTCAAATTGAACTGAACACCTTATGCCAAATTAATACACCCCTGTATGACAGACAGCAGCGAAAAGGCATGGTTTAAAAAAAAAAAAAGCATTACTTTCAGAAAACAGGAAAATCTCTCATACTCCTGTGGCTGTCACCTCACTGTTACATGTGCTTCATTGAAGCCTGTTCGTATTCAACTGCTGTGAAGTCAAGGAGAAAGTGTGTGTGTGTATATATATATATATATATATATATATATATATATATATATATATATATATATATATATGTGTGTGTGTGTGCGTGTGTGTATAATATAGGAGTTGGCTCTATACTCCTGTGCCAGTGGGAATAACGTACTGCACTACAGGCAGTGTGACCTTTACTAGCTGGCGTGCTTTCTCTCCTTCCTCGATGTGCGTTTCTCTCTCTCTTTCACACGCTCAGTTTATGGCTCAGACACAAACACACACAACTAGAACGACTGTCAAAGGTAGCTTTACCAGCCATCAATTACCCACGCGGCTACCTAGTTTAATGGAACCGAGGCTTGTACAAATCATCTGAGACCGAGGGATGATGGGACAATAGGGTGCGCTTTCTTTGCCTCGTCCCCGTCCGTAAGGAGGTAAAACATGTCTTTTTCCTGTTTCCCTTCTTTAACTTGACCTTTATGGCTTTGTGCTTCCTGGAGCAACAGTTCGTGTTCAAACTGAGGGTTATGGCCTGCCTGGTTAGAGGGCTCTAACAATGTTTGAAGACATGACTGAAGAACGATCGTGCTACGTCGCACAGCCACACTTTCAATTGTATGTGCAGAATTTATTGAAACATTATTTCTGCTTTAAAAGTTCACTAATATCAAAACAATATATAATCCCTCAATATATTAACACAAGGTTCCTTGACATGTTTTTTCTCTAAATTCCAAACTTCCTTAGATGTCAGCATGTTTTTTAAGTATAAATACTAAAGTTTATTGTGAATTTATGGCAAATATTAACAAAATGGTCAAGTAAATGGACAAATGGATGGCCGTTTGAGAAGATGATGTGTGGGAACACGTTTTTCTCTCCTTATTCAGACTTTGTGAACACTCAAATCAAAATTCAACACATTTCCAGACTCTTCATGTACCCATTGACGTAACTAACCCTAACTTTTTCTTTACTACTCCAAAGTAAATGAAAAATATTCACCTGAGAACTGAACAAAAATTCGAGAATATCATAACTTATATTTGCATATTTACCCTGCTGTATCCACACACAAAGCAAAAAAAATATTTAGGGTGTACAGGGTGACAGTGACGGACAAAGAATGAGCAGGGGAGGAAGGATGGTGAAGAGGGTGGGGGTGGAGTGGGCGGGGGCAGTTAATGCACATAACACACTGCATCAAACCAAAGCACTGCTCCAAGCAGAATGCGTCAGCAGCAGTCCATTCATGTTCCTCTACCACGAAAGGAAAACGCAATAAAAAAGATTAAGTTAAATAATCAAGAGAAAGAGGAAAAAAAAAAAAAAAAAAAAAAAGGACATGTTTAAAGGGAGCATGCCAGAGAGTAACAAAGTCTCCATCCACCTGCTTTGCCAGTACAGCAATGCTGGAAAGCTTTGCTATTGTAAAAGTAAGACTCTTGATGGGAATGAGAGGGTTAAAAGCTGGTTGCTGTGGGAATACCACCGTCCATCTCTGCCTTTTGCTTGGACAACCTGTCAATTCCCTTGAGCCCAAAAAGCCCCAGAAACCCAGTGAACAAGAGACTTCGAATAAAAAAATAAAATAAAAAATAAAAAAAACGGGAGAGGACGGCAGGAGAAGCAAACTGGTTCTTCAAGAAGTGTATTTCTAAAAAGGTATGAGTGCTTTGAGCTCACCCAACTACCTCAGGACACTGCAGAGAGCAGGAGGGAGAGGGAGAGAGAGAGCAAGTGAGCAAGAGAGACAGCGCACTCTCTCTTTTGCTGCTACAACGGATCCTTTCCACAACGACGCTGCTGTTAACGTCACGCCTGTAAGCCGCGCTTGCCTGGCGCTTGCCTTCTCTGCCTTGCTCCTTTCCCCAGTTAGATGCTGCATTGGCAAGGGGGTGCTGATAACCACCAGAAAAGGAGGAGTGGGAAAACAAAGACAACTGGAAACAAGAACAAACCGGTGAGAGAGAGCGCGCGAGAGGGGGGGGAAACTGTGCACCATCCATTCTCCCTCTAACCCATCAACCGAGCCTCGATACCCCCACTTCTCTGGGCACCCCCTTCCAACCCCCCACCCCATTCTCCTTCTGAAGAAATAGACGGATTACTGGGAAGTGCACGGGACGCAGGCAGCATCTGCTGCTGTGTGTGCTCGCCACTGCTGCTGTGTGCTTCGGAGGGATGGTGTGTGTTCGTTTGCAACTGCTGCTGTCGCAGCCGTGGCTGTCGAGGCTGGAGCGTGTGGCTAGTTAAGAGGACTAAGAAGCTAATGAAGGCAGTGTGCGTCGCCTAGCCTTTTCAACCAGTGCCAAGCGTTTTGGAGGAGGGAAAAATTGTAATCCAGAGGACACAACGCGACTATTTTGTTATTTTTAAAAAGGAGAGGAAGATGGGTTATGATGACTGACCAATCGACCAACTGATTGACTCCTAAAAAGTGAAAAAAGGAATACACCAAGGGCAGAATGTCTGCTTTTGTTTTTTTTCTATAGCTTCCTTTTAAGTGTCAAACAAAAGGAAAAGAACACTGTACAGGACTGGGGAATTATTTAATCCACCTCAAACTACTGCTTCTCTCCTTTTTTCGATTTTGCTTGTGGCAGAACAAAATTACACGTGTGTTCCAGTGGTTGCCTGTACTATGGAGACTGAGGGAAAGTGTACGGCAGGGGAATCAACTGTCGGATTCCAAGGACAAGCGAGAGAAGAGGAGCCGACAGCGAGAAGCAAGCAAGGGAGCACCGCTGCTTTGGGAGCTTGACTGGATTGCTTCTTGCGTTGTTTTTACTTTTTTTTTTCCTCATCAATACAGAAAGGGAGAGAAAAAGAACACTCACAAAAAGGCCTTTGAATCTTTCTCTTTGGATGTATGGATTTACAAAAGGGCTCATCTTGGTTCAGCTCTTTGGCAGTGACACCTATTTTGACAGGGCAAATAAAGGTTTTCTTTGCTGCTCTTGGATATAAATACATCTGATGCGAAAACCACAGCTGTGTCTGATTGCAAAAAGGAGGGAAGCTATATATCTCAGTTCAAGGACCTGTAATAATAACTTGAGGTAGGTGTCTAGTGTTTCAACCCCTCTTTGCATCAATCTGTAACACCCTCTTCTCCCCCCTGTATTGTAATATTATTTTTGATTGCCTAATTTCAAAAATGTCCTTCTCATACACGTGTTTCAGAAAAGCCAGCCCTTCCCCCTCCAACTTGTCCTTCTGTCCCTGACAATTTATGGAGACATAAGAACTACATAATCGAGGACGCGTCCGTCCTCCCTTATCCTACAGTTTCCCTATTCCTTTTTTTTCTTTTTACTGTGATCCACTTATCAATAATACCAGCCATACAGCAACTATTCTTGTCCCAAAACCCACCAAACACCTGCCCCAAACATCCCCATCCTCCCCCCCAGATGATGCTGAATTATGAATGTGCCACATCATGAGTCTCCTGGGGCGGGTAGCTGCGCAACGTGCCAGGAAAGCCACCCTGCTCTGTGTAGTCTTCCTGATGGCGCGAGCGTGGAGCAGCACCTCCCTGGCCTTGGCGGGGGCGGCAGTCTCTTTAGGACCCCAGGGCTGTCCACCCCAGTGTTCCTGCAGTAATCAGCAGGGGAAAGTGGTGTGCACCCGGCGAGGCCTGACGCGTGTGCCCCCTGGAATTCCTGCCAACACACGCCACCTCAATCTAATGGAAAACGCCATTGAGGCGGTGCAGGCTGACTCGTTCCGCCATCTGCACCACCTTGAGGTGCTCCAGCTTGGGCGAAATGCCATACGGCAGATTGAGGTGGGCGCGTTTAATGGACTGACCAGCCTCAACACATTGGAGCTGTTTGACAACCGGTTGACAGTGGTGCCAAGTGGGGCCTTCGAGTATCTGTCTAAACTAAGAGAACTATGGCTGAGAAACAACCCAATCGAGAGTATTCCCTCCTACGCCTTCAACCGGGTACCCTCACTAATGCGACTGGATCTGGGGGAGTTAAGGAAACTCGAGTACATCTCAGAGGGAGCTTTTGAGGGGCTCCAAAACCTGAAGTACCTGAACCTGGGAATGTGCAACATAAGGGGTGATATGCCAAACCTGAGTCCCCTAAAGGGCTTGGAGGAGCTGGAGATTTCAGAAAATCTGTTCCCAATGATAAAACCAGGTTCCTTCAGAGGTCTACGCTCCCTGAAAAAGCTATGGGTGATGAACTCACAAATCACTGTAATAGAGCGCAATGCTTTTGATGGCCTCTCTTCATTGGTGGAACTTAACCTTGCCCATAATAATCTGAGTGCCGTACCACATGATCTGTTCTCCCCGCTCAAGTATCTTGTGGAACTTCACCTCCACCATAATCCTTGGAACTGTGGCTGTGAGGCTGTATGGTTAGCACAGTGGCTAAGAGAGTACATCCCCACTAACTCAACCTGCTGCGGACGCTGTCACTCACCGGCCATAATGAGAGGACGACAGCTAGTTGACGTAGACAGAGGTGAAGGCGCTGCAATCCAGTGTTCGGCACCATTCATCGCTGATGCACCACGGGACTTAAACATCTCAGCAGGAAGAGTGGCCGAACTTCGTTGCAGAACAGCCCCAATGTCTTCAGTGCGCTGGCTTCTACCTAATGGGACTATACTGACACATGCCTCTGGTCACCCGAGAATATCAATCCTCAACGATGGTACCCTTAATTTCTCAAATGTCCTTGCATCAGACACTGGCACCTATACCTGTATGGTGTCTAACGCAGCTGGGAACTCCAATGCATCAGCATACCTCAATGTGAGTGCAGCAGAGCTTAACACATCTAACCTGAGTTACTTTACAACAGTGACTGTGGAGGTACTTGGTCCAACCACTGAGATGCCAAAACCCAAAGCTACTACAACCACAGCAGCTGTAGGTGCTGGAGTTGCTGGAGGAGGAGGAGCAGGCCTTGGGACAACAACTACAACAGCCTCTCCTTCAGTCTTTCAGCCAGTCTTCATCTCAACACCAACAGTGCTGTTGCAAAATACTGACAGTGCAGCAAATGCAGTTAAGCCATCTGTATTACCAGGGCTTAGAGGTGCCACTGGCAAACCAGGCAAGTCTGGCCCTAGCCTGGATGAAGTGATGAAGACCACTAAGATCATAATAGGCTGCTTTGTGGCCGTGACACTGCTGGCTGCAGTCATGCTAATTGCCTTTTATAAACTGAGAAAGCGCCACCAGCAGAGAAGCACAGTGGCAGCTGCCCGTACAGTTGAGATTATCCAGGTGGATGATGAGGACCTTCCACCACCAGCATCTGCAGCTCAAGAGTCATCACTCACGTTGCCTGAAATCCGAGACCACAACAGCATACATAAGTTGGATTTTATCAGCCACAAGGCTGACTACAGCTTTCGTAAACCCAAGGCCGAATACAAACCCCAGCCTGATTTTACCCTACACACTCCCAAGGCTGAATATACAACATACAAGCCAAACATGGACTTCAGCAGCCACAAAACCATTGGAGATTACAACATGCACAAAACACCAGATTTCAGCCTACATAGAACAAAGCCAGACTGCAGCCCATTTAGACAGGAGTACAACACTCACAAAACTAAATCAGAATACAGTCCATTTAAACCTGATTTTGGCACTCACCCAAAGGTCAAAACAGATTACAGCCCGTTCAAAGCAGATTACAGCACCCATCCAAGGCAGAGATCAGACTTCAGTCCATTCAAACGAGACTATAGTACCCAACCAAAACCCAAGCACGACTATAGTCCGTTAAAATCTGACTATAACACACAAAATAAATCTAAAGTGGAATACAGTCCATTCAAGCATGACTTTGGTACACATCCAAGGTCCAAACCTGACTACAGCCCATTCAAACCTGACTATAGCACTCAGCCTAAACCCAAAATGGACTACAACCCCCAGAGACCGAAAACAGACATTACCTACAAAACCAAGGACCATTATACCCCCCACAACACTGCACCTGAGTACAGCGCCTTCAAGACCGATTTCAGCCCCCACAACGTGGATTACAGCGCCTTCAAGTCTGACTTTAGTCCACACAATCAGAGACCTAAACTTGACTATAGTCCTCATAAAATGGACTACAGCCCCCATAAGGTGGACTACAGCACTCTGAAGCCCAAATACAACACCTACAAACCATCTGGCCAAGGGGCTAAATGGACAGACAATAATGTTGGGAACTCTTTGCCTCGAACCCTACCCAGTGCCATCACAGCAATGGCTGAGCCCTACGTCATAAAAACTCATACCAAGGAGAAAGTTCAGGAGACTCAGATCTAAAAGACCCCTGCCCTAAAGACTTTCACTCCTTTATCCATGTCCCAAGGTCCCAGCCACCCTGTGCCACTTTGCCCTTTTTTTCTTTTCATCATTTAAGTCATGCAATAGAATGCACAAAAAAGAACAGGAACTACTTTTTGTACAGAGTGCAAACTTTAAAAGACTGACGATTTATTGTTGTACATGCTTATAAATAAATATATATATGGACAAACTGAAGCTACCATGGGTTGGTGATAGAGAAACATATATCAAAAAGAAATTGAAACTATTTTCTAACTTGTAACTTCTATTTAAAACAATGAGTTGTTTATGATGCTGTCTTAAGTTTGACAAATGAGGGTAGTCTTGTTTTAAAATGGGGCATTCTGTGTGATTTTTACACCATGCTAGAGAGAAAGCCGCGATAAGAAAGATTATTTATACAGAGAAGACTTTCTTTAACAAAAACCGCATAAAGGTCAGTGTCGATCTTTACAGGTTTATCTTGTAAAAGCACCAAGAATTTGTACTGTGCCAAATGTTATAAATGCAATAAAAAGGATTTTTGGAAGAAAAAGAGGAAATATTAGAGAGAGATGTTTTATTCGCCTTCTCTTCTTCTCCTGCCATATACTGTAACAATCAACCGAATGCTTTAGACACTGCAGTAAGACGCTGCAGCTATACTTTAACCCTTAGTGTGCTGAATGACTCTGGCATAACAAATCACAGTGCAGAAGCGGATGGAGTATTTATTTTTCAATCTTTCCACAGCTTATATTATTGAAGTTACATATACGAGTTTGGGTTTTACACGACCAATGATTCTTGTGGTTACTAAAGGGTTTGAGGATAATGTTCGTCCTCAAACATCATCATCATATCTGATGTTAACTGGGACACTCACTGCACGGTTTAAGTTTGCAAGCCCAATACGTTACCTCATTTTATGCACAACGAGGTGCTCACACTTATGTATCTAATGAGTGAAAAATGGTAATGCATTAAACAGATTTATTGTTTTACTGTTTAGAGCATCTTGCCAACACATAGCTACCCATGGGATTACCTACTGCTGGGCCTTCATTCAGAGAGCTTTTCTATGGAGACAGATGTATTCAAGGTATCTAATAAAATGTTCACTCATAATCCTCACTAAAAAGCTATTGTTTTTAATATAAATAGTTATCAGATTATACCTGGAGCACTAGATCAGTTAGTTTGCTTTTGGAAAAGGCCAATTGAAAACATCCAAGCCATAATAATGTTATTTCTAATATTGACGTTCCCTGCATTAGTTGTATAACAGTAATAATAAGTAACAGGAACTGTTTCCAAGTAATTTTTTGTAAACTAAAAATTTAAAGCATGTCCTGGAAACAAACAGCACAACCATCAGTGGTAACCTCTATAGAGCTAAAGCTCATATCAAAGGCAAATTATTGTTCTTTGATTAAAGACATTCCCTCAGTGTAGTCGGACACCATTTTACAAAGAAATGTATTTAAAACGTTTAAAGCTGCTTAGGAACAGCACCTCCACAGGCAACAGAAAGTGTCAGGATCTGTCTAAAACATTTTTGACAGGGTCTGAGGACACAGGACTCAAAGAATAAAAATAAATAAATGACATGCTGAGGAGGATGACAAACGAGGAATCAAACATGTTTTCAGATCAGGTCTAAGAAATTACAAAATAGCAAAATAAAAGTGAGTAGGGAGATAGTTTTATCCTTTAATTTTTTTTTTACCAATTGCAGAAGAGAGCTCTAGAGCATACTGTGAAAGTGTTTTGTCTTCATTTTTATTTGAATGTATATAAGATCTACTTAATGAAAACATCAAAAGATGTGGAATAACAATGTCTCTTGCTTCGAACTTCAAAAATTTGAGGTATTAAGGATAAGTACCAATATTTTCTAGTTTTTAAATTTCTGATGACAGGATAGGAAAAATGTTTTTCCTAAGACATTTTTTGCTAAACTTGTTTCTGAAACTGCTTTATGTTTACAACAATGAGGTAAATCTTGAGAAAATACTAAGTACTCTTAGCAGCTCTGCAGTTATAATTGAACTGTTGGTAAAATGTTTATCGACTTAAACATCTGATATCTAAACTGATTTGTAGGAGAGCACTGGGGATAAAGGGACATAGTTCAGGTAAAATGTATTGTTATACCTTTTTCAGATTGTGCTAAGCATTTGCAAATAGACAGCATTTGCCTTCACAGCTGATTTGATAAAACTTTGAGCACATTATTGACCTTTTTTTTTTAATCCAACATGCAACCATTTTCCAGGGCACAATAACAAAGAACACAATTTCTAAGTGTAGATGATTGCTGGGTGCACACATCCAAGCGCCATCTTCAAAATTGTATTCGAAGCTTGGCAATGCTGTGCTGTTTAGCAAGTTAAAGCAAGATCTGGCGTATGCTGCTGCATACTCCTCAGAAGTGTTGTGCTATCTGGTCACACATTTAAGCTGTGCTGTGCTATAAAAGGCTCTGCCGACCCGATCGGTCAAAATGGCTACAGGGTCATCAATCAGCCAATCAGCTCTGCCAGCCTGTGGAGCCCCCGTCTCCATGGGAAACACTCTTCTCCAGCCCTTCCTCCCCCACATCATGTTTTCTGTCTGTGTGCTTCATTAGCAATCATGAAGCCATTGGAAAGAGGAAGCATGGCAAGATGGACTTATTTAACCACATCTCCCAAAGCTGCAGGGAAGAGGGGGGGACCCAATGTGAGGCTGTAGTTTGGGAGACAAGATACGGTAGCACTGTTACTCAGATTTGCTGAAGTTATCCAAGGGGGTGATTTAACCAAAAACAAAACTGTTTAGACATAGATGACTAAAGAAAAAAAGAAATATGTGAAAACTGACGGTGCAAGTAGAGAAATAAAGCAGAGCTGGACAATGTGCCTGAACGTGAACCTGTTTCAGCGATAGAAAATATTGTTTAATGTCAGACATTGCAGTTAAAAGGAAAACGAAGATTAATAATGGGACGAAAAAATATGAAAAATTGTGGTCGTTTTATTTTAAATATTACAACAAAAAAAGGTAGTGGTATGCAAGGAAGAAAAGAAGCAGTGTCAAGAGAGTGAAAGACAGTCAGGGGAAAGACACTTAGGAAAGGACTGAGCAGAGAAAATGTGATGCAAGAGTGCCAACTACAGATGGAAGGGGGGATATATAAGTTACCCGGTGTGGCTTTTGCATGATTGGTGAATGGCCTGGACTGCACAACAAGGAGTGTGATTTTTTATCTTATTTTATTTTTTTAGGGGGGAAAGGGGGAAGTGCAGGAGATAAGAAGTGCTGATACATGAAATGGACTGCACAACTGGGGGTACTTGAGTAAGGTAGACCGGCGAATAAAGCAGCAGAGAGGGTGGGAGGATCAAGAGGTTAGAGTAAATGGAACTGTGGGGACAATGCGGTGCAACCATGTGAATGTGTACTGCTTTCAGAGACAGAAGCCCTTGAACCAGCAGGAAGAGCAAACATTATCCTTGCTATTCCATTAAGTTTAAGGCAGGAGCTCATTTAGTAACTTAGAGGGAACATTTTGAAACCCATTTATTTTGATGCAATCTGTTAATTAGATTTTTTTCCACGTTAATTACTACGCAGTACTGCAGTCTATGGGACAGCTCTAATCAAATTCCATTAAAATAGCCTAGACTACAAGGCAGTACTCTCAAATGCTTGAGTCATTTATCAGCCAAATTTTAACCACTAACAACCAATCATAATGCATCACAAAATGTTCTACAGTGATTATAATCTCTCGCGTACTAATGCCGTCCACATTTTAAGTTTACTATGCTTACTAGAAGTGTGGAAGGACAGTTTACAGATTCTATCATGCTGATTTATTTTCTGGCTTGTGCCAATTTAACTGGCAGGACTTCTGTAACTGAACTTGTGAAAACTGCAAAAGAAACATAAGCATTGCAACCGGGTGGACTGTCTATTGCAGAAGAGGGGTTCCAATGTCGCATTTAAAAACAGTACCTAGCCATTTGCATGTAATGCATCTGGAACTTATTTATGCATTATTGGTATTTTAGGGTGACACTGAAAGAGAAGGTGGCTGGGTTGTCACCCGCTGCTTCAAGTCTGAGTTCATTTTGTGTAGTTAGGGTTCATATCGCTCCTACTTGACTTAAATAAGAACAAGCTGGCATTAGCTGGGCAACAGTTGTGTTAGTACTTGTAGCTGGTCTTTACATGCGCCCCTTTCATTGCTTGCCAGCTATAGCTTTAAACCAGCATTATTTATTTAAGAGAATTGGCCATTCTTTGAGGGGCAGTGTTTTTTGTGACCACAAGTTTTTCCAAACAGCCAACTTACTTTTTCTTAAGACTGAGGGAGAAGCAGTCTTTTTCAGACAGCTGAGCAGCAGTATGCAGCAACAAGTAGGAGTTTGTCTATGCTCCCAACAGCTGACGAAAACATGGGCTCCTCCTGTGCTTACTGTGGCTTCTCTTTAAAAGGGTTTCAAAAGCCGAGTGAATGCTGGAGAGGAAAATTTTATCCGATTTTGAAACTAGCTTTTGAAAGCCTCATCTGGATGGTGCATTAGATTGTTGCACACTGCACCTCTTCGGTTGTTCAGGGAAACAACTCAAGCAGTCCAGGCCTAGTTTATGTTGGGGTACAGAATAAAGACTAGATTTACTGTAATCGCAAGAGCTTGCTCTTCTGTTACCTAACAGAAATCTGGGCTAAAGACTTTGTTGGTCTTCATGTGTATGAAGGCATTACACAGGAAGCAGGAAAGAAGGGTGGAGAAATAACACCAAAAAATCCACTATAGACAAGCCAAAACAAACACACTATGATTAGGATCTCGTTCAACATTTCAATTATTCATAACATCTTTAACTTTATAATTAATAATTCAATATCTCAGTGCTAAAGGTGGTGATGTTGGTGAATTACAGGGAATCAGTAGATAGAGATGTATGCTTTATCACGTGTCGGACTTTCACTGCTTGGAAATTAATGCAAATGTTCATATTTAATGGCCAGTCTGTGGAATTATTTGTTATTACTGAGGTCAATCGAGCTCCAGAAAAAGAAAAAAAAAGTCAGTACACTGCTGGCTTACATCCCAGTGTTTCTCAAGCTTTAGCTTATGCCAAAACCTGGTTATGTTGTGGTCAAATGCAAACAGATTCTAAAGCGCAAACAGAGACCGAATTGCAGGTGGGTTGAGTGACCTATTTCTGCTCTGAGGAGAACCACTCAAGTGTGTTACTCCCTGTGAGACAGAGTTTATTGCCCTTTTGGTGGGTGAAAAACATTCCTGTGTTTTCTTAGCAGCCAGAGATGATGGAGCCTCAGTTTTATGATTTCGTCCAATAGCAGAGTCCGAGAGGCGAGCGTGCGTGTGTGTGTAGTAAATCAAGTCCATGGAGATCACAGAAGAGGGGCAGTCAGATATGGTGACATTTTTTGTGCGTGCAGCAACACTCAAAGACAAAAGCGTGCGCACACATTCGTGCACTGGGGAGAAAGAAAAATTGAAGCCACTGGCCATTAATTTCACTGCTTTTGTTTAGATTTATGTCCTGGAGAGAAATCATGATCACAAGCGCATTGCCGAGAATGTGTGTGCATTCTGCACAACCAGACGAGCTGCTGTTGTGTTTGTTGCACCACAAAAATGTTATTCAAATGGAAGCAGATGAAAGACTGGGGAAGCTTGTGAACAATGTGCTGATAAGAAACCACTGCTTTTATGCTTTAAGTACAAAGTAAGTAAGGGAAGACAACAAAAGCCTCCGTAGCATAAGCATAGTAGCTTTAAAGATTTTACAGAAAGCATTCTGGGGCTTTTTTTTTTTTTTTAAGAAACAGCATCTGGGTGTAGGCATAACGGAGATCAGGAAGCTGAATCTATGGCTAAATAAACTAACCCTGAGCATTAGTTAAAAAGGGAGAAAAAACTGAAAAGTAGCAACGAGAACCTGGAAAACTAGAGGTGCATCAATCAGGCGTGTCCTGGATGAAACCAATTTTCAGTCTTCAGTCTGAAAAGCCAATTAGGATCTTGACCCATTCCACATTCTTAAATGACTAACAGCTTTTAAAACCTTTAGAAAAGGAAAAAATATATCTAATTTTATGCATCTTACATGATTCTTACAAAACTAACAAAAAAAGCAAAGGATGCGGTTTGATGTGTCTATACACTGAAATTGGTTTGAAGTCTCAGTTGTGATGTGTTTATTGAAAAGGGCAATAGTATTTGATGTAAGTTCACCGATCAGAGTGAATCAAGGTAAACTGGCCAATTCCCATCTCTGATTGGTGCATGACTGGAACCGTGTAATGAACTCGAATCATCCATTTAAAATAAAAGGCAGAGCTACAGCTTAAAGCAAATGTCATGGATTTTTAAATGGGGTTCTGATAAAAGGATGTATGTTGTTAATATCAGCGAATAACTCTCCTGGAGTCTTTATATATTATAAATCCAAATTAGATCATCTCTGCCAGTTAGGTTTACAGCTAGTCTGATAAGGTCCAACACCAGAGCACACAGTCCTAAAACAACAACAATCTTTAAAATGTTATAGCTGTTTAAGCAATTACTATTTTATGAACATTTAAATAACCAGCATAATATTTGTTAATGATAACCAGACACCAGTTATTTACCTTAGGAAATGGAGGTAGGAGGTTGTGCTCCATTAGTATGATCTTGTAACACTGAATGGAACATCAACATATAAAGCACTTTGTCAGAGAAACTCATACAAAAATAATGAGGAATTTAAAAGGAAAAAATTGTGAGCGGTATTAAGTAAACAGCATTTTACACTCCTTTACCTTTCCATTAGGCCAGCAAAGGGCCACATAAGCAGTTGTGGCTCTTCTCAAGGGCCAGATCTTTGGCTAGACACATTTTACCCCCCGCCCCCAAAAAAAAGTTCAATAGCTGTAAATATCTTTTTTCTGGCAATAGGATATCCAAATGTACAAAAAAGGTAATCTTCCATAGTGATAAAACTTTATATTTACATAATTATCTTTTACTGAAACAATGGTCAATACATTATGATCTCACATTTCCCTAGCATTGTGTTCAATAGTCTGATCATTTAAATTCAGATAAACTTTTTATGCTTCTTGACCATTTTCAATAAAATTGAGCCAACCAATTTAATGTTGACTTTGACAAACAAATCCTCAGGTCCATGGCTTGTTAAACCACTTTTTTTCTTAGTATATGAAATGTAACCAGCAACCCTGTTTACTATAGAGCCTTTTCAGATGACTGAACAACAAAGCTTATGTAGCTTCAGATATTAGTAAGCGAAAGATGTTGCCCATAAAAGACTCTTTTCCCCCCAAAGTAAAAACAAGATATTCAGATTTGTGAATATCTTCCCATGCCTCTATTAGGCAGTTCCTTTGACAGGGAGTGTTTTACATATTCAGTTTTCAGTACATTTTGCATAGTATGACTATCGACGAAGCACAGCCTTCCAACTCCATTATGTAAATGATCACTATTTTCTAATTGAATAACCTCCCAAAAAAACGGTTTACACATTCAGAAAATACCATTCAGATAACTTTCTATGATTTTATTATTGTTATTATTAGGTTTAAAATGGACTTGGTTTTAGATATCGAAAGTAAATGTAAACCACCTAGTTTACTTTTATCATGGTGTTTAAACAAATGTTAAGTATCATCTGCCACAGGTACATTAACTACTTATAACCTTTAGAGAGAACCTAATTTTAAAAACTATGAAGCATCCCTTTAAAATACAACGGCATACACTTCAAAAAATGCAAACTTCAGAGGGAGGCCCCAGTTTCCAGTTCTCATTTATATTTGAATCAACTCATGATCAGTTTCATGGTCTTGTTTTCATAAAGATATGCAAAATTCTGCTATCTTTAAGTATGCTTTGTCTTTGTCATTGTCATTGTGTCTGAATGTTTGATAAAGTGGTAAACTGGAAAAACATTTAAAAAAGAAAAAAGCTTAACACTTTCTAAAAGAGGATACTAAGGTCAGTCCTTTAAGCCAGGCGTCTTCAACCTTGGTCCTCAGGACCCACTGTCCTGCATGTTTTAGGTGTGTCCCTTCTCATTTCATTCAGGTGTGGCGGTGCAGCGACATCTAAAACAAGCCAGAGCTGGAGACCCCATACATGCCTTTTACTATGAAGGATATGTATGCATGCATGCACATGTGGGTGTAGACAATCTTAACAGCAACAACATGCTCAATCCTGTATAACAAATGATATTACATAAATACTTGATCAAATTAATCAGATAACAGTCAGCTATTTATTTAGCATCCAAATTATTAAAACCTACATCCAAGATTTCCTTCAATCTTTTTTCTGTCCTGCATTGGGGCTGGTCCACACAGGCGCAAGCCTTTCTTTTAAAAAAAAGCCCTGGCTTTTAGTTAAACCCAAGTTTTTATTTGAGGAACAACCATACTTAGGAGAACAACTGTGTTCTAAAGTAGAGGGTTGTTAAAGAATGAAGTGGAAATAAAAAAGGAGATTGAAAAAGAAGTAGGCAAAGGGGAAGGATAGGGTACAAAGAGCAATACAATTGGGAAAGAAAGAAGAGCACTGGAATGAGATTGTACCAGATAAGATCCCCCTATCTGACACTTCAGGAAGAGCACAGGATTCATTTTGTTGTAAGTGTGGGATCATAAATTTGCACTGGTGTGGACGTCAAGATAACAAGCAGTGTGCTAATGTCAAAGACTCACTGAAAAATGTGCACCGCTGAGCAAAGAGTGGCAAATGAAAGCAACGGCAAGATGAAAGCCCCTAAAAAGCTGCATACAGCATCCACGGATTTAACCTGTTTTAATGTGGTGGCAAAATTATTCAGCTGCTGCAGCAAACCACTGGGAGTGTTTAAATCTATGCATGTGTAGATAGGTCAGCTATGATCTTTAAAGATCAAGTAAGTCAATAGGCAACTTCTGTTTCCATATAATGCAGCCTTGCTATATTATATGGAAATAGTTTTCCTGTTTTTGAGTTGAGCTCAAGCTTTGACCCGCTTAGAAAGGGGCATTTGAAAGTATGCCAGGTCCAATTTTTAATTTGATTAAAGTTGTGAAGTGCCTCGTTTGTTTTTAAAGAGACCGCACCAAAACGAGTTGTTCTCAGAGGCACCTTAGAATAAGGAGCAAAGGAGGGCCTTGTGGGGCAACAATAACGAGGATTTCAGCCCAATGAATTGTAGTCCCACTTTATATGGACCACAATTGAACAATTGAAATGGGGAAAAGAAGGCATTAAAAACATATGTCTTCTTTAAGAGAACCAGTTAAGGTGGAATGGAAACATATGGAACAGGAGTAACAGATACACTGATCACATTCTGAGGCCAATTCCAGATATTGGATTTTCTTAAAGTGCTGAACGACCGATATCAATTAATGTATAACTTTATTATACAAAGGCAAAAGACAAGCAATGGGATATATTTTTTCCTAGAGTTCCTGTTCTGAGCAGTTATTTATTTAAGATGATAAGACATCATTAAGTTTTGAGAAAAAAGGTGTAAATATTGAAAGCTTTGGAAACCACAGATTTAAGTCAGTAGAGGTAATTTGAGTTACTCTTAAAGTGCGGTTTCAGCGCTTTCTAACTATGTCCAACATAGAAAAAAGAAAATCAAAGTTGTGGCCTTAAAGTTTCTAAAGGATTGTCACCTTCCTGGGGATCAGATTTCAATTTAGTTTTACAGTTTAAATACCCATATTGCAATTTAAAACATGGAGTTGCTTCTTCATGTTTTCAACTAGAATATTTTCTAAATTAATTACAACCCGCAACTTTCACCAGGCCAGTTACAGGTTTTCTGGTGATTTTCTTTTTGGTCTTTAGAAAAAAATGACTACAGCTCTTACATATTGTCAATTAGTGCAATTAGCTTTGCTAGCATTACTAAAACAGCAGTTTAAAACAAAATTATTTCTAGGACTTTCAAAAGGTTCCCAAAACATTCCCAAATCCAACATGTTTCATGACAAATGTTAAAAGTAATAAAATAGAGCCATCATGCTTTAACCTGTTTAGCCTTCCAGTATTTTACTGAGTCTTGCTTTGCCATGTAGCAAGGGGGTAGAGTCTAACTTTTGATTTCCAAATGGTCAGGACTAACTAGGCTAAATATTGTCCGATAGGCTTGACAGATCATTTATCACCACATCTCTATTCTTTTCTGTTGTGACAATGCTTTTCTTTTCCACCAATTTACTAAAGTCTTGGCTTTGTGTGCACAGCAAAGACGCTGGGCAAAACTTTACAAATGTATGTCACCGCACTCTGTTTTTACCGACACTCAACAATTTAAGGAACAAACTGAAACATAGCTTTTTTTTTTATTTGTATTGTCCTGTTATGAAAAACTGAATCATCCTACTTGGGGAGAATAGCTGTATTGAGTGTATAAACTCAGTCATTAGGTATTAAAATACTGGACTTGAGCATCACAATCGTTCCAACTTTTTTGCCTAGTGCCTTATTTTCTAACGCTTATTCCAAATTAAAGTGAACTTTACAGCAAACATGCTTTTAGGGTCCAGACAGCTTCCAACGAATTCATGTTCAATTTTACCAATAAACCATCAGCAAATAACGCCCCATACCCTCTATGTTGGTTCAATCCCAATTCCCCAGGTGCCTTCTTGAAAATGTTACTAACTTGCAATGTAATCATTTTGGGGCAAAGCACAACTCTACAGTAAATTAATTGTTGGCTGGGCCCACAATCAAGTGACATCATTATCAACAAGCTTGCTCCCTTGACTGTACCTGCCCAACACTGATGCCAATAATTAGACATCAAGTTTCACCATTGCCCGTTCTATTCCCTTGTTTCTCACTTGTGCTTTTGAAACAAAGTAAGACCAATGTGGGCATGTTTTCCTGGCGTTTCACCATCAAGTGTACATTCTGTGTGAATGAAGTAAAATAAATAAAAGTTCTGGTACCTAGAGTAAACATCAGAATGTAACAGATATTGGAAAGCAACAAGGTTAGGGTTTATGGTGGGGAGAGAAGCGAAGACATAGAGGGAGCTCAGGGTAGGAGAGACTTGGCAAGCCTTCACCCTCCCACTGTTGGCAGCAGAGGCACAAACTGTTTGCTCACAGCAGTACATGCATCTATTAGTATTGTTCCAGGAGATAATAACTGTGTGTGCACAACTTTGTATGAATGCATGCACGTGAGAGTGTCGATTCCACGCTAAAAGTGGCAAAGGAGTCGCAGTGAGGTGACAGACGAACGATACAGAGCAGCAACAGAAAGTGTTTGTATGTCAGACGGCTGTGGTAAATGTCAACCTGACAGAAATGCTACAGGCCAAGGAGTAAACAAGTGCAAGTTTTAAATACAACTTCCATTGATGCTGGTGGCAGAAAACAAACTAGAAAATAATGGTTGCATAAACTGCCTTTAGTTGGAGCATGATGAGAGGATTTCTGCAATGCAACCCATTAGTTTGGGTCCAACATTCTCAATGTCATAACATTGACTGAAAATACCACCATACCACCATATTATCATAACAGAAACAACCAAAAGGAAGTTATACAATCTGAATAGCTTGTAGCTTGCCAAATGTAGTGTTAAAACATTAGCTTATAAGAGTGTTGGGATTTGCTCTTTTAGTGATTTGTTTCTGACTTTAAATAAGCCAATAGTTAATAAAAATATATAAAATAAAATAATGCTTTAGATCCCAGAAACTGCCCATTTTATTTATTAGCAGTGAGACACAAGACTGAGACCAACAGAAGGATGAGACTTTGCCTCCACTTATATTACTCACGACTCCCCACCAGAGCTACCAATGAATCTGTCTTGAAAGAAAGAAACCACCTCCCCCCCAACAATGACTTTGCTTCATTACTGCATAGCCAGATAGGCAGACAAGCACACTGGCGGGGATGAGATGCTTTGGCAGTATTGACCAGTTTTAGAGTAGCCCAACGGACCACACTAAAACAACAGCAAACACTCTGACGTTAAGAGATCCAGCTGGCAGAGGAAGCGATTCAAAAAAACTGCAGTCCTCTGGCCAGCCTTTCTTGGAACTTCCCCTGCAAACACCCCTACACATTCAGAGAGTCAACCAGCACAGCGCATAAAGAAACTGCATTTCTATAGCTGGGCTCTACAGAAGCTATGGCTGCGCACGCACGCACACACACACACACACACACACACACACACACCCCTGCCTGGCACCCACTTTTGCCATTAGCTTTATCTGTCGGAATTCAAAGCCAAGAGCCCAATCCCTGTTCATTTTTTTGAATAGATTTTGCAAGCCCTGTTCTTCCCTTTATGCTCCTGACTGTCCTCTGGGAAACATAGAAAACGAAAAGGGGAGGGAGGAGGAGTGAGGAGATGCTGATCGCTGACACAGCTATGGAGATAGCCTCTCTTGTTGGTAAGGGATATAAAGAAATGGAATGAGAATAGCGAGATGGAAGGAGACGCTGAAATGGGGATAAGAGCGCAGGTGTGGGGACGTTATGCTGGGGTAAGCTGGTGAAGGATTACCGCTTCAGATCTCTCCCCTTTCGAGCCTTTATTTGGCGTTTTTTTTTTATTCACAGCTTTAAAGCGGTTAGTATTTTCCTACTTACACCAGGTCCACACACATGCACAGAGGTAAAAGCAAATGTGCGATAGCGGAGGAAACGATGAAGTAAATAAAAAAAGAGGAGCTGACAGAAGGAGGTGGGTGGACTAGGTGTGTCACCTTTACAGCAGCGGTCAGCAATTGACAACTCAATAACTGAGGAAGTGGCGGCAGAGCGACATAAAACACAGAGGAAAGGCACATAAACGTAGAGATGGAGAAAGTAAAGATGTTCTTCACCAACAGCAGTGTGCATCTGTTTTTTTTAAAACAAATGTTGCAGAAAAAGATTAAGGACAGGAACTATGGAAGGCAAAGGCTCAGAGACTGACATATTCTTTATGATGACAGCTGACTTCAGTGAGTGTGTGTGTGATGCATTTTAACCCTACAGCCAAGGCAACGATGTGTGGCAACTGCTGTGTTGTCAAGGGAACTATTAGCACTGAGAGGCCAGTGTCTGCTTCGTCCTTGCTCACATATACACTCGCTCAATTTTCTTGCATAAAGGATTTCTCTTTATACACCCCATATATAAATCTGCATAGTAAAAGTAGCACGTCTGCCTATATTGCCTTCAAATCAATGACAAGAGCAAGAATATCTTCATTTTCCCCACAAATGTATTTGATAAATGTGGGAGAGATGGGTGCATACCGACTGTCACTGCTGTCACGATGTTACATATTTGTGTCATAGTTCAACTACAGAAAAAGAAGATCAATCTAAAAAGAGATAAATCATCGACACCCAGAGCCTTCTCCTCAGGCTGGCTAATCAGATTCAAATGACATATGATAAAGGATGCAGAGTATACTCCGTTCCTTGAGCTGTCCACAACCTAAAGCACAGCAAGACAGAAAATGTGGTGTGAAAATAGACAGTGTGACACCACCATAGTAGTGACTTATAAAATGAATTTATTTAAATTCCAGAAGCACAAATCAGATATTTCAGGCCCATTTTGTATTTTGTAAAGCTCTGATCTGCCCATACAGATGCCAGCCGATTCCAATTCTCTTTAACAAAACAAGACACTACTCTTGTTTTGTTAAAGACTCTTCCTGCCATCTAGTTACATTAGGTGCAGAGGCCTCGCCACTTTCTCTGAAAGGAGTCACTGAAAACAACAGATTATGTTTGTAAATCAAAGACAAATTACACATCTGACATTTTAAGCAGTATTTAGGAATTTAATAGCAATTAGTGAGGATTAGCATACCTAACAAAGCAACTGTGTGTATTCCCTATGAAATGTAGATTGTCACTTTAGCTGATATCTCCTAAAGGCTACATTTCCAAATCCAGCTTCCAGACAGAGGTTTAATAAATGTTCCTGTATGCTTTTGTTTGTATGTTTTTAAAGCTTTTTCATTATGCCTTCTTGTTATCCGCTTTAGGTCTAGCTCTCTCTTACTTCCATGCAGCCTGACTGAACTGCAGACATATAGGCAGTCAATATTTTCATACCCAGCACAATCCATAATTTGGGTTAAAATTCCAATAGTTACCGTTTTACGTTCAGTCGTTTATGTTATCTGCCAGAGTCAAACGGCACAAAATACCAAAGGTTGGAAAATGAGCAGCACCTACCTAAGTCTAGTTGAATGAACATCTGAAATTTCTCCATTAAAAAAACTAATTTGCTTTTAAAGTAGAATTGCATACTGTATGAAGTTAGGGCTGCACAATATAACCAGAACATAGCAGCAACATCAGTGTGCGCAAATAATATTGCAAATGACTGCCAATATTTTCCAGATGTCATGAACACATTTTGCATGCCAAACGGATATTCAGCCTGTTGGATGGAACCTTCCCACAGTAAATGTCCAATTTATTTATCAATAATATCACTATAGCACAATTTTCCAATTTCATGCATATAGTGAATCGATTAATATTGCAATCATTGCAACATCAACATGTGCAATATGCTATTGACAAAGGACTGCTTGGATGCAATATTTGGTAGGCTAATAAGTTTCACGCCCCATCCATTCTGGCTTTGCACGCAAATCATATATTTGTACAGTTGGATGGGCGCTCACTGCCCTCGATGCAGCAGATACAATTTTTAGTGACTATGACGCTAGAGCACAGACAGAATGGTGGGGACATTACGGTGATGGACAGTGAAGACATGTGAGTCAACTGCAGCCGATAAATTATTTTAACAAAAATCAAATTTTTCTAATCTCATGCCCCTCAATTTGAACTAGCTTCAGAAATCCCTTTTGCTTTCCATTTCTAAACACCCTAGAGATACTGTGCATAGTTAATTTTAAGCCTTCATGCTGCGGTAACAACCAAACACTGACGAGTGTCGTGGTTAGTGCAACCTGGTAGCACTTGTGCTAATTAGAAAAGGAACCATATCTGAGTTTCTGAGTAGCTGATTCCATCGCACTTTTATTAAAGTTTTAAAGAAATATTATTTTTGAACATATACTGAGGTTTCTGCATCTTATGTTTTTGTTAGTGTCAAAATGCCACAATGTAGCGAGTCCACATATAGGCAATGAAAGTTCAAATTGCAGGCTCATTTTGGGCGCTTCTGTGGTTTTAGAGTGTGCAGCTTATTCTTGTGGTTCTGGATCAAAAGGGACATTGAAGGAACATCCAGAGCAAACTGATTAAAGGGCAAGTCAGGGTAATGGGAATCAACCACGACACAGAAAGAAGAATGGAGATGTGGGTGTGAAAATGGCGTCATTAATTTAGCAAGGAACATAAAATGCTAATGAAGTGAACAACAATAGCAGCAAATTAAAGAATAAGCAGCAACAGTGAAGCTGGTTTATGGGCCAGAACAGGACATGAAGGGGAATCAGTTGACCACAGGCAGACTAACCATCAAAGCTCAGGCATTTTCAAACGTGAACACAGACCATAATCCATGATGCCTTACAAATAGTATACAGGAATTTACTTGATCTTTTATTGCTCAAACTAAATAGCCAAATGAAGTGAATATTTTCTCCAAACCAGTTAATGGAAATCTGATTTCAGTTCATTTTAGTGCCATTTTAAGTGCTTTCTTAACATTAACCTGATTTTATGGAAACATCTTATGAATATCAGTCAGCTCAAACATGCATCTTGTTCACTATTCTCATTTTACCATTATCGGGCAAAGATTTTCATGCAAAAGTATAACCTAGAGGGTAGAAAAAGACAGGTTGAAAGAAGAAGCAAATGTCACTACTTGAAGAGCATTAAACTATCGCCCTTATTGATGTGGAAGAGTACTGCAGTGCCCTTCATGAAGAGGAAAAGGCTAAGAGGATTCAGATGTTCCCCCAAGTACAGCGTGTGCCGGTGTCTTCACGCTCTTTGCAGGTTATGCTTATCATGGTGGACTGTGAAGTTGGAACGCCGTCACACACACTTTACACAGAAGGTCGCTCTTGTAAAAAGAATTAAGGCGATAAAGCGGTGGGCAGGCTTCTCCCTTCCTCTCAAATCTCTGTCTCCATTCAGTCCAATCCATCTTTTTCCGTCCCCTAGTTGGTGTGGATTCGTTTATGTGGGCCACTCGGTTCACCTTCAGGCTATAATTCACTACTTTCAAGGAGCGAAGTCACCCAACAGTAAAACTGACACACAAACAGGCTGAGCCGTGCTTTAAGTAAGAATGGCTGCAAAATCAGAGGATGAACTCCAGTTGTGACACCAATTAGTCCAAAGTCATGCAGATAGGCTATTATAGAGAAGAAATTTGTGGTCAGTACTCCGCTACAACAACTGTTAATGGCTTTATGCTTCTAATGTGGCTTTCAAGGTCAGTCTTTAAATTACAGATACAATCTCTATTTAAATTGCAAACTAGCTAGGCTTGCCACTTGTCCTGCAGCTACTGTTCGGAGCAACAGCATTAAACCAGACACAATTACAGCTCAATTATGACACACAGCAAGCATGGACTTGAGAGAGCACAGAGGAAGGATAAATAAATGAATCTGATAAAAAGGAGCATAACTCGAGCACTTAGAGGGAATTTTTGTGAGCCCTACAAAGGTTTGTCTCACCTTAAATTAATTACAAAATGTGGTGCTATGAGGAGGACCAATTGACAGCTGCGCGACAAGATTTACAATTTTTAATATCCTCATCTACCGCTTAGAATTGATTTTGGTGTTGTTCCTCGACTGCAGTCATTAAACGCCTCATCTGGGTTTATATATTGCCTTCTCACTTTTTTTGACAGCATGCTAAAATATAGTACCTTAAAAACCTATTCACTTTTTGATTTTTGTCCCATCACACATACAAACCTAAAAGTTATAGGATTGTATCTGATACAACACAAAGTAGCATCCAATTGTGAGGTAAAATGGATGCCATATAAAGGCAATAAATTAATAATGTACGTCACCCATAACATATAACTGAACTATGGTAGTGGCAGCATCATGCTGTGGGAATTCTTCCAAAGCTGAAAAGAACTGAGGTTGTGAAAGGCTTCACAACCTCTTTGACCCTTTGACCCCTAAAGTTGCAATTAGAGCAACTTTAGGGTCAAAGGAAAGGCACTGTTGGAAGAAAGCCATAAAGCGGTCTGGCTTGCAGGATGAAACTGATACTACACGTCACTCTGAATACATGGAGGATTTTTTTTTCTTCATCATGGTCAGATAAGTTTATCAGCGTTGGATACAACATAATTGCTGAAGAAAACCTGAAAGATATAGCAGCAAACTTGAGACTGGTGTGGAGTTACACAACCGCCTTAAATATATAGCTTGACCTAAAGACTATAATTAAGATCAATCCATGTTCTCGTGTTAGAATGAAGCAGTCCAGACCTGTAGCTGAAAATCTTTGGTAAGACTGAAAAGTGGCTCTTAAGACTCCATGCGGTCTGAGTTTGACCTATTTTGCAAAAACAGCATATAAAAAAACATCTCAGCCTCTAGACATGCATATATAGGCAAAACCCAAAAGGACTGAAAGGCCACATAAAAATGCACACCATATTTGTTCAAAAACTTTTATAACCTCACATTTATGCACGTTGTGTGGGGTCTACTACATAAAACACCACAAAAGAAATCTGTGGTTTAACATGACTGAATGTGAAAAAGTGAATACTTTAGCAAGGCGCTGCAGCTAAAAAACATTCTTTAATAGTTATGATCCACAACAGCCATGTGGTCCAGTGGTGCAAAGTTATGAATGAAGAGGGTTAGATCTTGTCTATAGCTATAAAGTAGTGGTAGCGCTACCTCCTACACTTGTGGTTTGTTTAACTACAAAACGTGATTGGGGGAAAAGGACCTGAGGGACAGCTCAGTCGCCATCGTCTGTCTCACTGACCAGGAAACCACACTATGCATTATTCATTATGTCTCTGTGTTCGCTCCACCCGCCTCTCCCCTCTCTCTTACACGCACACACGCACTGCATGGGTATGCTGAAGCACACGACAGGGGGAAAAAAAACAAAAAAAACAAAGCCCATGCAGAGAAACAAGGCCAATATGGTAGAAATTGAGTGCAAAAGTGAAGGAGGGATGAAGTGGAGTAGTTAAAGACTGAGATCCAGCACTTTTGCAATCGACCCCATGCCAAAATAATTTAAGCTTGATCGGAAATCAATGTAAGAGCACGGAAGATGTTAAAAAAAAATTGTGATGTTCTCCCTGCAGGCATGAGTGGAAAAATAACATACAAAAGAGTGTCAAATCCATGAAGGATACATTTCACATAAAAATGTGTGAAGAAAGCCAAACGTATTGATCTGAGCTGCACTTACCACAAACGGGTATGGACAAAAGACAGACAAGTAACACTTCAATTATCCAGTTGCCAGTCTGCTTATGGTAGTGGTTTAATGGGGATTACCACACACACACAGGGAGAACAGAAAGTAAAATCCTCTTGATATTACAAAGGTATTGGGTTTATTTGCATTTAATTAAAATGCTTACCAAGAACAGTTATTAAGGCAGAGAGATCGAGAGGCAGGCATTAGCAAGGCATCTGTGATGCCACGCTGGCACAGTGACTCATCAATGCTCGACAACACAGCCTCCTGCAGGTCTAAAGGCAGTCTGAGCCAACCCCTACCAGTGGCAGTCTGGTGCGGTTTTGATGTCACAAGGCGGAAGATTTGGGTGCAAGGGGACAACTTTTCAGGGACCAGAGAGACAAAGGTAAGTTCCTGTGCATGCTCATTGTCCTATGTTAATTCTATTTACTTTTCTTCAATAAAGCTAATATAACTGGGGGGTGGAATAGGACAGAAAAAGGCCCGTACAAAAACAAGCCTGCGCTGTTTGAGAACAATGTGAACATCCTTTGAATACATACCAGAATTAAATCAGCATTACATTTATCATAAAAAAATAAATGTAAATGTACAGATTGATACAGAGCTGTTGGACTGTAATCAAAGGCTTCCTGTGAATGTTTCCTTTCATGCCTAGATTTCCGCAGGATTTAAATATGCAAGATAAAAGATATGAGTAGGCAGCGGGGCAGCACAGACGATGGGAGACCACCCAGACTGAATGAGGTCAACAGAACTGACGGAACGAAGGCAGAACACTACACAGTCCACTTAGCCTGCTCTCGTCACCACTTAAATTCAGATTCTCTCTTCATTTTCTGCTTCCTCACCCACCAGGTGGTCAGTTCTTTAACACAAAAATATATATAAAATGGCATTTTAAAGTGAACCTATTAGTCAAACCCATTTACTCAAATACAAAATACTAAAAGGCCACAAGAACAAGAGATTCCAAAGTCAAAAGTTAGTTCTAGTCAAAGGTTAATATGTTTGAGGGCATAAATTTCATTGATTTTTTGGCCCTAAATTATTTTTCTAAACAGTTCTTTAGCCAACAACAAATGTATGAATTGATAAAACAATAACTGAATGTGAAGGTTTTTATTCATCTGTTTGTTTTTTGTTTTTATTTTACTAATCCACACAGGTTCTGAGCTATACAAGAACAGTCCAGGTACCATGTTGGCTCAAGCATGCCATAAACTGAAGACTGCTTCAACACTAATCTCAACGTCCACCATCACACCGCGGTTTTATAATGCTGTGAACCCTGCTCCAAAAATGGACACATTCAACATCAACTGAAAGTTGCAGCCGCTCACATGGACAAATCAAATGTGTTCTGGAAAAGGGTTTATGGTCAGATGAGACACGATTGTGCTACTTGGCCTCAGTGACAAGAAGTATGTTTTGAGTCATTGAGGTGAGGTTTTCAAACCTAAGAAAACTTAACTAAAGCATGTCGGTAACAGCATCATGCTCTGGGGTATTATTGCATTACACCAAGTAAGTGGAATAGTCAAGGATGACAATCTCTTAACTCTTCAAGTCTTCATCTCAAACTCCAAATTCAACTTGGGTGTTCCAACAGGACATTAATCTCAAACATGCATCAAAACTGGTTTTGGGATACATAAAGCAGACTTACATTAAAGGAGCATTAAGTAATACTGACACCTAGTGTTTCAAATGGAACAACACATACACAACAGCCTGCCACTGACAACAGCCTATACTGTTTCTAAACGATCCGTTGCTGCTGTGAAACCCCACTGAATTTCTTTTTACACAGGATAGGTTTATGACGTATTTTGTTCCATTTCTCGTCCGCTTCTCTTACTGGCTTCCATGTAGCTGTCCTCTGTTTTGGTAACCCTGGGAACTCTCATATGATTGGCTCACGAACCAGGAAGTAAACATCGGCGACACTCTTAACCAAAGTAGTTCTGGACCGTACCTCTAAATTTGAAAGGAGAAAACTTACTGTAACTTAATTTGAAAGGAGAAAAACTTAACTAAGATGTTGTTGATGGAGAGGACCGCTTATAGGGAATTTTACTTTTATCCAAGGTGAAAAATGAAAATGTTGCAGGCTGATTTTACAGTAAATATCTTACTTATTGTCCCTTCAAGCTTTTGGAAGGCTCTGCCTTAAGCCATGACAACAATTTGTGGACTGTGCTAAAAACCTGGGACCATGCCAGGAAATCTAACAAATTTAAATAAACTCTACTGACAGGAGAGGTCAAATATTCCACTAGAACTAAGCTGGAATATTTGTTGATGCCCAAGAGACTCAAACATACATGTATACATTTAGGATTATAGGTATAATTTTGATCCTGTGCAGATTACTTAATTCTAACTTGCTCTAGTAATTCTAATTTGTGCATTGTATCATCCTTCTATGGTTAAAATTATTAGCCCATAATGAATGTAACATCCAGAGCTAAGGTGAGTGTTTTTAAACTTCTGACCTCAACAATGTATGGAAAATGTAAAGGAAAATAAATTATTCCACAGATTCTGAGTAGAAAATGTTCTTGCTTATAAGAATCAACTTGCACAAGATTTTAAAAATAGCTTCTAACTTTCAGGTGAGGCACATTGCTCTAATGCCAGCATCACACTGGGATCTCAGCCTGAATGACACTGTTAGATGAGCTGTGTTTTAATGAGGCAGTAAGAAAGGTATAAATATTGTTCTACCAGATTGTATCTTTCATTAAATGGTACTGACTCAGCCTAGATAAAAAAAAATGTCAGTGCTGAGTTCCGTCACGTTTAGTCAGAGCTTTTGAAGCTGCTTCCACAAAGCACGTCGAAAATCAACACGGAGAGTCGCTGACTGAGATAGTGAATGGATGGTTTTGTCAATGGAAGGTAGGAGGTGAGAGAAATTAAATGGAAAACATCAAAAAAGGAAAGGAAATATCTGGGGAGTGATGTTTACTGACGCGTTCCCTCTTTTTACCCTCAGAATTGTATGCCGCTGTTTTGGTTCCATGCTGGGAACGGGAGCAGTGTCTGTCCGAGATTAAAACTGCATAGAGGTAGCGGGAACAGGGAGAGGCAGGGGGAAATGAGCGAAGGGTTGTGAAAAGGCTGAGATGATAAAGACAAAAGTAATTTTTCAAATAAAAGTGAAAATGTAACAAAAAACTGTCTAAAATTGTAAAACAGAGTGAAATAAAGGGGGTAGAGGAAGTGATGGCAAAGATACAGGGGAAATAAACTAAAGCTTTCCAGTTTACTGCATGCCACTATAAACATGCATTTTTGCTTAAAAAGAAAATAAGCAGCTTTGTACCCTAGTTGGGGAAATAGAGTAAAAGGTACATTAAAGCAAACAGGGAAGGTAAAAATAAAAAAAGGGTAATTTCCAATGTACCAAAAGAGATGACTTCATGGTTGTACTCAGACTTGGCTTCATAGGATGAACAACAAGACAAACAGCTAATTAGAGAGCAAAAACCAGATTTGTGTGTAAAAGGTGAATAAAGAACACAAGTTATTAAAGGACTTGTGTACACCACATCTTTTGGTATAAGACGTAAACATTTTGTAGCATTTCTACCGTTTTCTATGGACACGGGTTCCTGATTGTAAGAATTCAAAACCATCTCGGTCCCCGTCGTCGTGTTCACAGGAAAAACCAAATCAGCTTCTATGGGAAAGCCCTGGTACATCCAGTATGAAAGTAATCAGTAGGAATTAAGCAGAGTATTTTTTTATGTCTGCACATACCGCCTACTAGTGGTGTGGCAGAAAAATTACTGTTTGTAGCCTTTCTACTGGAGTGCACTGAAATTGAAATGTTATGCAGATGTGATAACCGAAATGGAAGAACAATCCCGTTTTTAATGGATCGGGGCATGCGAATGCAAAACAGTGCCGAGTTGCACAAGTGAGAGAAATATTAAATGAATGCAAATGACTATGCCACCAAAAGTCAAATCAAATGTTATTCACCTGAGACACCTTCGGATCAGTTATGAAAGCTTGCGCAATCAGATGCTATTCAGACATGAACAACAGCAGGGACTACACATTATTCAAGCCAAACATCTAAATTCATGCCAGAGTGTTGCACACCTCGAGAATGCCTTTCAGCTAAATTCACCTGGATGAACAAAGATGGAGAAAAAGATGCGTTCTTCATCTAACATCTTTCATCGTCACTTCAATTCTGCTGCTACTAACTTGCCTCATTCAGCACTTCCTCTCACCTCTTCAGCCCATCTCTGTCTCAGGCTGCCTGAACCTGTATAGCATTACACTACCTTGTCAAAGGTCCAACTTGACAAAATGTCCGGATTTGGCACGCTAGTCACTCTAATTTTGTTCGCATCAATTTGTTTAACAGTACAAAAGAAGAAGTTGTTAGACAAGGGGAAACGTGCTAAACCCATGTGTGTGGCCTTGTGGTGTCCATGTAGGTGATTGTGTTCCTGTGAGAGTTTGTTTGTGTTGGTATTAGCCCAAACAGCAGGTCAGTGCAGCCAGCCAATCAACCCCCACGCTGGGCTCAGGACTCATTATATGGCTCAGTCATGCTTGATAACACCCACCTACCTGTGAAAAAACTTGCTGACACTAGGAATGACTGGCCAGGGAAGGAAAAGTATGAGAGGGTGTGTGTGGGGACAAAAAGGGTTATGTGCATAATAACAGTTTAATTGAATCTGTAGCTGTACAGAAACGACAAGGGACAGTACAGCCGGGTGATGTGTGAAATCATTTACTATGCATTGTAAAACCATTCATACTCCTTTAACTTTCACATTTTGCCACATTAGAACAGCACATTCTTCGGGGGGGAATTATTAAATCTAACCAGTTTGCAGCTTGCAACAAGCCCTGCAAGTGCGACAGCAAACGTGAAAGAAGGCACTCTGGTCAGGTGCAACTGAAACTTGAACTTTTTGGCTTAAATGCAAAATGCTACGGTAGGAACAGGGACGGGACAGGGAACCTGCTCAAAGTAAATGCAAGATTAACTGGAGCTAAATACAATAGAAATCTGGAAGAGATCTTTTATAGGCTACTTTGAAGTTTGACACGAGATGGGGCAGAGGTTCACCTTCCAGCAGGGCAACATTTCTACACAAACAGCCAGTGACAGTGGAATGACATAGATCAAGGCCTGTTTATATTTTAAAGTGGCTCAATTAAAGTCTGTACTAGGGCTGGGCCTTTATCGTATCGTTTTATCGTTATCATGAAAAAATTCTTATCATAATTTGGGTTTATCTTAACATTAAATTCCTATTAGTAATGTTTGAAAACCCCCAAAACTGTCGGCATTGTCAGGATTGTTATTTTAGCTATTTTCTTTGCTGTTGATTTCTTCTAACCTGACTCTCACCAGATGGATTTCATTCCGCAGCGCTCCACACATCCATCCGGGATTGCTCCATTGGAGAAGTATTTGAGAAAGAGGGGCGTTATCAAAAATCCTTGCATATGATTGGATAAACCACTTGTCCATCATCTTTACTGACGTGCTACTTCAATCACTCACATCAAAACCAACATTGAAACCGAAACCATCGTTTCCACTAACAAAAGTCTTCAAAGCCGTTCTCTGGTGATCTTTTAAATTATTAATATTCGGTAGATTTGACAACACTGATGAAATGGCATCAATATTAACAGGTGACCAGATTTCTCTAATTTAAAACCGGGGATATCTCTGATTTTGTTAAGCGGGCGGGTGCGGAGTCTGTCGGGGGGTTGGTTGGTTTTGCCCGATCTGCAACACCGACAGGGCGGGGAAGGCGCGTCCAGCTCAGCTCTTCTACTATGTCGGGACAACGGCAGGAACAGGTAAATATCTCTTGCTGCTTTAAACTTTTTACTCCATCGCGATACACTCAAATCAGGGACAGCTTTTGCCGGGGACAGATCATCCAAAACTGGGACTGGTCACCCTTACTTCCTCCCTGCGTGCCGCCATTGTTGTCTGAATCCCTCCCAATGGCAGCAAGTCCAGATGTATGTATGGAGCTTGGCGGAACTACATCCATCTGGTGAGAGTCAGGTTAGGTTTCTTCAGAGCATCAACAGAAGTCAAATTCCAAAATATTAAATGCCGTTGCTGTGTGCAGTTAATGATAAAAAAAAAATCTGTAATGTCATGATGAAACATTATGAATTGTTTTCATATATGTATCATTATTAAATGTGTTTTTTAAGAACAGTATTTGTATTTATGGGGCTATAATTGACATGAAGTCAGAGCCACAAAGTTACCTCTTATCACTTTTATCGTTATCACAATGGTAGCACAATACATTGTGATAAAAGTTAAAGTCCATATTGTCCACACCCCTCATCTGTACCAAAGTACACTTGAAAATTTGTGGCATGGTCTGAAAAATGTCCATAGATGCTCTGAGGTTGAGCTATTTTTGCTAAGGAAAGCAGACATTTCATCTTTAGATATGCATATTTAGCTATAATTGATTTTAATTTGTAAAAAATTGCAAGCCAAGTGTCATTTTAATTTCCATTTCATGTGCATGTGCTGGAAAATCCCAATGGAAACCATTGATGTATGTGGATGTAACGTGACAAATGTGGAAAAGTTCAAGGGTTATCAATGCTCTAAAGGCAGAGTAGATTAAATTGTAATGCCATTTTTTAAGTAAGAAGATTTGAGATTAGTGCTTTTAATGGCTTTATTCTGAGTTGCATTTCCCTATAGATACAAGCATATGCTGTTGCCTGTTACTGAAGGTTAAGATCAAAACCAAGCTTGAATAAAGCAGCAGAAAACTGAAGCAAACTTGTTTCCAACTTGTTCCCATTAATTGGTTTGATACAAACTATGCTCTGAAGTGCTGTCAAAGTAACAAACAACCCTACAATAGATGCAAAAATACAGTAATGACTGCTAACCATAAACAAAAACGAAAATGTTTTTATGGTCTGATTGATAATCAGGCTCAACATGAAAATAAGTCTGGTTGGAAAAAATCCTTTGAAACTTGTGTTTTGCGATTATTTTTGTGTGCCGGTGTTAACATGTTAAGTGGTGGATCATGTGAATGAAACATCTTGATCTGGCATAATAGGGAAAAAACATAAAAAAATAGGACAAAGCTTAAAAGTTTTATATACTATGCATTTATGCAGATTGACATTCGCAAAAATAACCAAAATTCATAACGTGTACTTCGTCCAGCACCTCTGCACTGTTTCATAGGGCATCCTTGTCAATCAAATTCCCTTGATGTCCGCAGCCATTATTTCCCACTCAATGATTTCTTCTAGGTTGACAACTTGCCCCACACACATAATTTTTAACATGGCTCCACCTGGAGCACTGGCTAAGACTCCATTTCCATGACAATTAAACACCAGAGGACAGCGGAGTCAGCCACCCCACACAGAAAAGCTCTTTTCAGTAGAGATAGGGATGAAGAAAGAGTGAGGGGAAAAAAAGAGGAGAGTAGAAAATGTGTGTGGCCTGGATAAATGGTTGCAGGATTATAGCTAGTTCCATCATGGCTTTAGTCCGTTCACTGCTTCTTATAAAAACCTATTAGCATGTGAATGAATAGGCATATACTGGTGCAAGTTTTTTTTTTTTTTTTTTAAGTCCAGGAGCACCGATCCAGTATCAGGTGAGCTTTGTGTCAAAAGGGAATAAGCAAGTGAGGATGGTGTGTGTGTGTCTAGTCCAGAGGGAAGGGGAGGGTTTTGCACTGATTGTGTAAACCTTTTTTTTTCCTGAAATTTTATGAGATTTGACATCACTCAGGAGATAAGTACAGTGTATAAATGCTTTGATAAAGTTCAACTGGGAGTAAACAATTTAATCAGCTTATTAAAGTCAGTGGTCCCATCTTCATGAAAACTGTCTCGACAGGAAAGGATAAACACACGTCAGTGTAATTTTAAAATTGCATTTTTATCTTAGATGAATAAAGGACGACTTATTCAACATACAGACTGTACTTGCATGACAACGCCGAGGGAATTTTTTTTTTTTTTTATAAGATCCAAGACATGAGCGCTTAAGCAATTTGTTAATTATAAAAGAAAAAACATCTACCAGTATGTTTAAATTAGTTTAAATAATAAGCAGTAAAACCAGTGAAATGCATTATAAAACTACTTTTTCTGCAAATCAGAGCAGTTAGCATTTGCTTAAGTTGATATTAACACTGATATTAACTTTATGAGAAAGATATTTTGGGTTCGAAGCAAACTAAACTTACTGCTACTGTCCAAATTAAAAAGCGCAAAGCAAGATATCCAAAAATTAAGAACACACAACATGGAAATGGGCACAGAAACCACAGGACTCAGGAGACGATCAAACCCCAGCAAGGGTGGATGTGTGTCATTACTTACCTCTCTTTGTAGCACCAGCTCTTTGGTGAACAGCATGGCTTCGTCGCTGAAAGGTTCGGCCACCTGCACCCCACCAGGCGTATTCCTGGAACTACGTGGACATTCGATACCTAGCCAAACATGACAGTTCTTTGAGTCAAGAAAGGTGTCAAGAAAAAACACGGCAATGCTTACATAATCTCTCTCATCTTTTATAAGTCACATTTGTTTTTCGTAGGCCTGCTCGATTTGGGAAAAGGCGATGACTTTTTGGTCAAATATGAAATCTTGATCGTGTGCCTTTAAGTTGTGGCATTCAAAAATGACCCTTTAATCTGTTTTCTTTGAAACTTTACTAAGAAAAATAAGTTATGATAAGGCTTTGAGTACGTGAGCTTTTTAGCCCGTTTCTTCACCACATGTTGCCATTTCGTACAAATAAACTTTAAATGGATGTGTCTCAAAATATTTCTACAGGTAGGGGCGTGTTGCTGATAAATAGAAAGTCATAAATATACTCAAAACTCATTTGTGGGGTTTTTTTTCCACATTTTATTTTACCAGGAAATTTACACTTAAATCTAATATCTTATAACTGAGATGACAAAATCTTAAGACAGCATTAAAGCACAAATTCTAGACACCATAAAACAAAGATCACTAAAGTATAGAGCAAAGATAAAAGTCCAAGGGCTAGTTAAACAATGCCCAACCAAATGTATCCACAAATGTTTAACTTTTGATAATGATTTCCTCAGTGAAATGAGTTTGTTGAAATGTAGCCGATTTCGAAGCAAATTTAATACATGAGGGAATTTTCAAAATTTTTCCTCCCCAACTTGGTATGAGCCATAGGCACAGATTTTGTGAGCAAATATGCTGAGCTCCAGCACTTCTTTTAGGGTGCCGACTTTCAGTCAGGTCTGTGTGCGCCTGGTGCCACCGGAGACCAACACTGACTCACCAACAAACCAATCATGCCGAACAATGTTGGAGGCAGAATAACGTTCAAAGCATCCTCTCCAAACACTTTTCACGTCTGTCACCTGAGCTCAGGAACCGGGCATCAGTGCTGAACCTGCAGGTTTCAGTGTTCTCTGGCAAATACCAGCTGAGCGCCACGTTGCCGGGTAGTGATCCCAGGGCCTACTAGAGGACGTTGGGCCCTCAGGTCGCCTTCATGAAGTCTGTTTCTAACGGTTTGGTCAAACATTTCCACAACAGCCCTGTGGAGGTCACTTTGCAGGGCTCTGGCAGTACTGATCCTGTTACTCCTTGCACAAAGGAGCAGACACCAGTCCTGCTGATGGGTTAAGGAAATCCGATGCAGCTCTCCTACGATAACGGCCGGTCTCCTGGAATCTCCTTCATGCTCTTGAGACTGTGCTGGGAGACGCAGAAAACCGAAAAATGGCATGCATTGATGTGCCATACTGGTGGAGTTGTACTGCATGTGCAACCTCTGTAGGGGCCAGGTTAGGGCTGGGTATTGATTCAAATTTCAAGAATCGGTTTGATTCCAACTCTCAAGGTTTAAAATTATTTTCGATCCGATCTCAAATTGGATTGCTGGTATTAAAAAACTTTTTTAGCTGTTACCTGAATTACTTGACTGTGTAGTTATGCAAGATATTGATGCTAGTAGTATGTTAACATTCAACAGCCAATTAATAAAGGAAGGGTAGTTAATGTCGGCTGTGAAGACCAAACCCTCTCCCATGTTGAGACCATAGCTTTCATAAACATGCTGTGGGGCAGAATACCCAAACAGATCCAGGGTAGAAAACAGAGGACACCAGAGATATCTACAGCGGATATTTGGAAATTAACCTGGCGTGTAATTAAAAAATATGACATCAAAAATGTACCTTCCGGAGTTGAGTGTGAGCCGGAAATGTCGGCTTACACTTTACAGTGGAAAATGCATTTTTTAAATCCATCACTGGTTATATGAACCAATCTATAGGAATTAATGAGAATCGATTCAGAGTTGGCAAATCAATTTTTTTTAACACTGACCTAGTCAAGGTATCGCCAGCTGCAACCAGTAGTGACACTAACACTGGTCAAATGCAAGATTACTGAAAAAAAAAACAGTTAAAAAAAAAAAAAGTTAAGCAGCTAAAAAGTCTGGCTTACACCTGCAAAACCATTCCTGTTTTGGGGTCATCTCATCGTTGCCCCAGTTTGTTTCTTTAACACCAAAACAGCTGACACCGATTAACAATCCTCTCTACCACTTAACTGACCAGATCAATATACCTAAACTCTGATTAAACGGAGCCACATGGTTCTGTCATATTTTTTTTGCTCAAATTCACAAATAAAAATAAAAGAGAACCCTAATTGCTTCAGTTAAGCACAACAAACCAACAAGCAGGTTGGAGCCGTTTAATGCAGAGTAATCTGATGATAGCTTCTGCGGTGAGTTAAAGCCTCCAGCACATTGCTAATAAAGCAACGACTCTCTCCTAGGGTCTTTCTTTCCCATTTGACTTGGGGTTTAATTTAATGAGCTTCTCTGGCATGACAGATACACTGCCTCAGGACAGACTCACAAATATACATGACAGAGAAGCAAAATCAGATTTGTTAGGGCATTCTGATGACTCACTGGTGCGTGTGGCTATCTTGCTGCAGAATCCTAGGATTCAAATTTCACAGCCAAGATTTCCTTTGCGTTAGACTTCCTCAAAAAGAAGTTGTATCATTTGAACCGTCTGTGTGGTCGGCTATCTTTTGATTTCAATGATAAGATAATACATGAAATAACTATATGTTTCGCTGTATTGGAGCTTAACAACCTTGATCTACAGGGGATTGTTATAATCAAAATCTAGGACACTATGTACCAGGTGAGTCTACATCTTGGCTGCTGTACTTGCAAAAGAAATGTCTCTATAGGCCACATAAAACAGAGACAGATACCATCTCAAAGACATTTTTTAATGTTTTTTTACAGCTTCAAGGACTGAACATGTTGCTTTTTAATAAAGTCAAAACCTGATGTACTCATTGGAATAATTTCATAACCCAACTAAAAAGCCCACTGGCTTTTTTAATCTCATTTTGTACTTTCTGTTCCCTACATGGCCATGTCTGTCCCATTTAGAAGGACAAGACTAGGATATATCAGCAAATTCACACTGGCAGGGAAGGGAAAATGACCCTGGAAGAGCAAAATGAGGCCACAGGACATGCCGCACTGAAAAGTAAAAGGCAAAAAAAAAAAACAGTTTAGTCTAGTTTAAGACATTAAGTTTACAATCTCGGTTGCAAGTTTTTTTTTTTTTTTGTTTTTTTTTCATACTGAAAGATCTGCATTGTGTCTGCTGCTTCTGTGTTTCCTATAAGAAAGAAAGCTTATAAAAGGCTAACAGTAAACTGACCCAATTTCAACCGTGAATACTGTGCAGTGAATAAGTATGTGCACCTTTACAGATTTCTGTTTTTCTTTACACTTTGTGGAACTTCTCTATTTTTGACATGGACAACACAATTAACTCCAAAAAGCAGATTCAAAAGGTGACTTCATTTATCAAGGGTTAAAGCAATCCAAGCCACCCTAGCCATATGCTAAAAAGCCACTTCCATAAACCTAATAGCTGCTTGTGTCTTTTACATTTCTGGAGAAATATCCACTCTTTACAGAACCGGGTTAACGGAATCACATCGGGAATTTTGGAGTTTGAACAGACCTTTTTAGGGTCATACCACGGTGTCATTTTTCAAGATATAGGTATCAGTCCCATGGGTAGAACGGGGCTGATATTAAAGTCAGTGGTGTGGTCATTTTTTCAGGCTTTAAAAGGTAGGAAAATATTAATAAACAGAATATTGGTATATTGGTTGTCGCCCATAATATTATTATTGGATATTAATACCGGCCCAAATGTTCATATTGGTCCTTCCCTAACTGCAATACTTCCCCTCGCTTGTACTTAAAAAATGGAATATCACCTTAAACCTGTTGAAAAAGAAAATACATCCCAAGGAGTGGAGGATAACAGAGAGAGGTAGACCAACAGCTTTAGTTGACTTGAATAATTTTGTTTTTGTGTTTTTCAGATGTTCTTGTGTAATTATCTAGGTGGACTCTGACTATTTAAGCTGCTGAGGAGGACTGATACTTTGAGTAGCTTGAGAGCTTTCCACCACTCTGTGGATTTATTTACTTTTCCAACTGGCTCACAGGGTTATTACACCTTTCTACAACCAGATAATTGTCAGTAATAACTTTATAGAAACTCACTTTAAAAAATCTGAATCGACCATCTAAGGACCAGAAATATTACTTGACTTTTAGCTAGAGAGTAAAATGTATGGGTTCAATCAATTACGGCACCTGATCTGGCTCCTGAAGGGCTATAATGGCTCCGGACCGCAACTCTACCACCACCACGTTTTACTGTGTTTGAATTTCTATTTCTAAAATACTGTGTTACCCTTAAGACTGTGTAATGGGACACACACATCTCAGTGAACAGGATATTTTGCCTGACGTTTAGAGGATTATGCGGATGTGAGACAGGCCTTTGTTGTTGTTTTGTTTTTCTTATGAATAGCAATTTTGGCCTTTGAACTCTCCAGTGGATGTAATTTTTGCTCAGGCTTTCGATTGCTTTCTCATAAATACTAACCTTATCAGGCAAGTCAGGAGGTCTGCATTACTTTAGGTTTGCTCTTTTTAGTGGGATACCATCATCGCTATTCTATATTTTCTCAATTTCTTTATAATTGCTATAATTTCTCTGGGCTTCTCTGGCATCCCCAAATCTTAGATATGGCTTTGAAACCCTTTCCAAATTGTTAGATGTCAAGGACTTTGTTTCTCACCTGTTTTGAATATCTTTAGATCAGGGCATAGCGTGCAGCATTTTGAGATCTTTTAGCCTATGTCATGTTGTTGAACAGGTTCTATTTAAGTGATATTGTGATTCTACATCTCTGGAATTAATTAAGCCTTGGTATGAGTGGTGAAATCGAGTGGAAATTTTCAAAAGAGGTTTGTAATGACATTTAATTCATGATTAAGAAAGAGGGAAATTATATTTTTTTTACTTTTTGGATTTAATATGCTACCTTTGTTTTCTTTTTTTGGATTATATAAATTCAAATGTGACAAAGTGAAAACAGTAGAAATCTGAACAAAAAAATTTCAAATGTTTTTTTCATTGGATTGAATGTCACGCACAAATTACATGTCAACTTAGCTTTTCTCCTTATGTTCCCTATTCTTACAAACAATGTACTGTAGCAATAAACCTAAAAATCACTGAAATGTGTTTTGAAGAAATCCTCCTTTGCTTTATTGTCGAAGAGGAGGAAATACTGATGGCCAAGATCATCTCAAAGTATTTTTAGACGTTTACCAGGACAGGGTTTGCACATGGGACTCAGTGATTATAACACTGTGTGCATATAACAAAAAGGAAGAGTGTTGGAAGCAGGATAAAAAATAAAAAATAAATGACCAAAAAGAGGAGATAGGAAGGGCTTTAGAAAGGCAAAATACTGCAAGCAGTTTGCAAAAATTGGGTTATAAAGTAATTGCAGGGAGGGAGATATAAAGTTTCTGCTTGGGTTGGCTGCAGCTATGATAAGGGGCGGAATTGTGTTTTTCCCAAGCATAATCCTCAGGAAAAACTACTCCTGAATGTAATACATAAAGAAGTCAAGTTTCATTGTATAGAGTATAAAGTACATGGGTTTACAGACCCACAGGAGCAACCATTTTCAACTAACAAACTAAGATGAGAAAACATGTTCAATAAGCTTTCATACGCCAAGGGGAAGAGTCTGTCAAAGGGGTAATTATAGGTCATACACTGATGCAATGATCACACATGTGACATCTTATAAAATACACAGTGCAGGCTTCCTTTTATGACCTGACTGCAGTCCTACAATTTCTGTAGTGTAGTCCCTCCTCCTTGCAGCATTTAAAGTAAACCTGGGAGCCCCTTAGCACAGCCAACGTTAACCTCCATCAAGATACATAACTCAGGCCTGACACCAAGATAAATATCTGGGTCATCCTCCAGGAAACCCATCTTTTCTGATCTCAGAGACAAACAAGATGTACACTGATCATTCTGACATTACACTACGCAGAAAACAACACAGCTCCTCATGCTAGCATGAAGAGGGTGCCCGCATGTCAATCCACCACATATATCAATCACTGGATTTTGTGTGTCAGACATTAATCTTCCAAAGCATACATCTGTCTGAAGACATATCTTAAAATCAGTTTTACTAGAGACTGGACGAGTAATCCTGTTGAGAAAATGCAACATATTAATCTAGACTTTTGCTATGAGCACTGTAAATGCAAACTAACAGTTTTAACGGGTTCATCATCCATTTAGTTTGGTACTACAGTGGCCAGAGATTTTCACAAGTCGTTTTCTGCAGTGACGTATGCCATGAATAAAAATAATTTAATGTAATTAGGTCTAACTTACCATACAATGAATATATATTAATTATATTTGTTAAAACCTAGAGCTGCACAATATCCCAAACTGCAATAACCAATGCAATGCTGCAACTAAAAAGGACTGCTTTAAATGCAGTATTTGCCAGGATATTGCCATGTATGCAAATTTTGCATGCCAATATACACCATGTATATTTTAAGTGGCCGAGATCCTCAACTCACAAAAACTGGTGGGGACATTGTGATGAAGAAAAAGAAGGGCCAGGGAAATGTGGGTTTTTTTTTTTTTGTAAAAAAAAAAAAAAACACATTTCAACAGTATTTCAACAGTATTGCAATTACATGTTTTCCAGATTTCTTAAAGCCCAATTAAGAACATTTATTTAAACATGAAAATCTGAAACTGCCCACTCCTTCACTATGGGGAGTTTCCCCTACCATTCAACAAGAGGGGGCGCCTGCCCCCCACCAAGATGGTCACAGCATTTAGTAAATTATTATACGTCTGTGTTCGCGGTTAATTTCATTAAAATTATTAGCCTTTCTAAATAGGCCCAGATGGCATCCTGGGCTATTTATGTCTATAGGCTCCCACAAAACAAGGCTGACATGAGTCCACGGATTGGTATGCGCAGAGCCCACTTTTACGAGCGCGTACGCGACGTCACACTATAAACTGTTCAGCAGGAAGAAGTCTTCAAGGCAGCTGCAACTCGCAAGCTCCACCAGCCTCTCTACACCACAGACTGACGGGTGTGCGGTGGGTGCCTGCTGTGGGAAATGTAGGAATTTGTCACAAGAAATAGCCGATAAGTGAGCTCAAGCACAAAGTTTAAAATGTCGACAGGGAGAATGTGCGGTGCCCAGTACAACTAGGTGTGCAGTTTAAACTTTATTATTATTATTATTCTCAACAAGTAAACGGCTCTATGGTCATTTTCAGATGTCCTACAAAAATACCATTTGCTTTAATTTGCAAATCACCAAAGGTCTGTCTGTTGGAAACAAAAATCCATCTTCCTGAGTCTATCCCTAAAAATAGATGGCTGCTTTATTCTTGGAAAATGCAATTTTGTTGCTAGACCGATCCCATGAATGTATCAGAAATATATGTCAAATGTAATAAAATTAAAACTGAATAAAGTTACGCTCAAAAATATGAACTCTGGCAGATCTAGATTTTAAAGAGATTTTCATTCAATTAAGAAGGAAGAAAGGCAGGTAGCCTTCAAACTATAACCATGTATAATTTACACCACAGACAAACATGAAAAGAGAGAGACGATGGATAAATAAGAGAAAGGTTAAGAAAGACAAGATGGCTGCTTGTATAAAGCTGTATTCTGTGATATACAGAAGACAAAATTCCTAGAGGAAACACTGATATCTGAGGCTGACAGTTTGGTCAGGGTCGACAAAGATCAAGACTAATTTGCTTTGAATGACAACAAATATGTTTGAAAAAGTCAATGTGACATTTTCAAACTTAATAGGGAACAACTGTCAAACATGGTGTTGACAACATGCAAGAAGAAAAAGGTTATGTTTATTTAGTTCAGAAACAACCCAAAGTCATTCAAAATGGTTAGGTTTGAAAGAAGACCATGTTAACATTGTTATGAAGCTACAGCTAACATGAAAGGACTTATGACCTAGTGAGAGACCAAGCTCGGTGAATGTCACATTCGGAGCTGCCTTGTCTCAGACCAGAAGTCAGAGTTGGGTGAGTGTGTTTGTCTATTTATGGGTTCAGGTGTTAAAACGGAGAATTTTTATTTCTGGTTTGCGATGACCTCTGAGGATGTATTCTTACAACTGGAAATAGACCGTTTATGTTGGACCCCCCTCCAAACTGTGTTGGAATTCAGCTGGACATTGTAGGTGCCGCAGCTGAACATTGGTTCATCTAGACAAGGATCTGGTGGGTCTCCTGCAAGATATCCAGGTGATATGCTGTAATGGCAATAGTGGAGACTGCCTCCACTCAGCCATTAACAGTCCGGCACCATGACGACTGACCACTGACTGGTGGACAGACAATGTTGAACAAGGAGTCCCACTTGTTTCTGAAACAGCTTGTACCAATGCGGCATCAAGTGATGTAGGCATTTGCAGCCTCTGTACCAAACACGTTTAATTTCCTCCATTTGATGGAAGATACAATCTTATCAATATCCATTGATAAAGAGTAACAATTACATTACATTGCATATTTTTGATTCATATGCAATATGAAACTACTGGTTACCTTTTGTGATTGTGACAGATCTTTTAATTTAAAAAACTGTCCAAATACACTACAGAGTTTCAGTGTTTTAAAAAATAATAATAATAATAATTCAGTTGATCACGCATAAATAAACTGGATCGAGTTAGCTTCCTTCTCCTTTGACCTAGCCAGATAATGAGCTTCATCTTGTGGAAATTGCTCTGAAGTGAAGACGCTGCTAGTGTCTCATTTGTCTCATCACTGAAGCTTGTCCAAATATACATCATGTCACAAATTCCTATGCTAATGATGTGCATATTGATTAGCCTTTGACGTTTGTGCTCATAGCCCGCCAGACGCTCGCGCTCTCGCTTTTGGCATGTCTGCAGGTATAAATTGATACTTGCAGGATTGAGGCAGCTCAGTATGAATGCCATTAGAGTCTTTTTTTAAGGTTATTAAGTTGCTAAGTCTTGATTTTTGACAGGCTGTCAACAGGATATAATTAGCAATGTGACAGGTAAACTACAAATCGGAGGAGGGTGTAAGCATATAAATGTGCATGGATTCAAATCTAAAACTTGTTTTTTTCTCTCTCTATCACCCATAACAGCGTCAGAGCATTAAACTTCCCATGTCAATCTTTGTTCTTTGCAGTATGCAACTGTGAGGTGGCTATGCCCTATTTGAATATCTCCCTCTTTACAGCTGCCTTAGTGGATACAGGCCAAGGAAAAGCTCCTGCCATGGGGGAAAAATGTAGGTGGGCATAGTTCAGGAGAGTGAGTGAAGGGTACAGAGGGCAGACAGTGGGAGTAGACAAAGAGTATGATGTTAGGAAAAAACCAAATCCAAGGATTTGGTCCGACTACCTCTTGCGTTTATCCTCTAAATCCATCCTTCTGGCCCAACATCATCCCTCTATGACTCCCTAATGTAAGGCCCCAATGTCTCCAACAAGCCTTAGGCAAACACATGGTCCAATCTTGTGGGGTGACCCAAAATGCTGAGAATTTTTCCTTAAACGCCATCTGTAAGATTAGGCATAGTAAAAATAATTACTCATTAAAATACACAACCCACGTACAACCTGTTGTCTCTGTAAGGACCATATAACACCTTTACAGCAGTGGACTGATGCAACACAATCTATAAATCATTTAGCATGGGCAGTAAACTCAATCCGTTATTAAAACTAAATATTAGTTGTAAGCATATTTTACGATACAAATAAGTACATGCAACATTTTTGTGAACCTTTCAAGGCATCTTTTGAAAGTTTTTTGTGTAGAAAGTGTAGAAAAAAACGAGGGGAAAACTGATGTTTTTTGTAATTTAACAAGTATATTTCCCAAAACTGTAGCAAGCATTCAGTCCCTCAGTCAGTACTTCATCAACATACCTTTATCTACAGTTACTGCTGCAAGTCTTTTGGGGTATTTTTCAACCAGCTTTGTAGATCTACAGAGATTTTTATCCATTCTTTGAAAAACGGTTCAGGCTATGCAGATGGTACTAGAGATCGACCGATACAGGTTATTCTGACATCAGTGTAACATATGTGCTGCCCGATATGTGCTGCCTGATGGGTTTTTTTCTTCCTCCATCTACATAATAAAAATTGCACAATGATATGAAATGTTACACACGTCGCATCATTAACATTTAAACCAGCTAATATTAACAATCTGCTTCAGACTGCAGTTTGAAAGGTACAGCACTTTGCTGGGATTTAATGAACGTTTCACTGCGAGAAAAGAGCTCCTTTAGTTCAGAGAGGAGAAAGAGGAGAAAAGACAATGACCACTGCTGCAGTGTATGCATTATTTTAAGTTAGATGCTGTACGCATGGTGATTGGTAATTGATTTATCATTCTACATGGGAACGAACACACAAAGAAGTGGCAGCTCGCCAGCTGGATATCAGACTAGCTAATGGATCGGCAAACGCATGTACGTATCGGCTAATACCGATGTAGGGAAAAAACGCAAACATTGGCCAAAAATATCGGCCGGCAGATGTATCAGTCGATCTCTAGATGGTACAGAGAGATCCGTGAGCATCAATTTTCAAGTTTCGCCAGTTATCACCAACTTGCATTTAGGTTGTAATTCTGACCCTGGCACAAAAAGCATCCTCGGAGCACGGTGCTACCACCATCGTGTTTCAGTGTAAGGATAGTGGGATTAGAGTGATGTGCACTGTTAGTTTTGTAAATGATGTTTTGCTGGTAATTTTATTGTAATCTGACCACAGCACCCAATTCCACATTTTAACCTTCTGAAACTTGGCTCATCTCAAACACGTTTTTTTATGGCTTTCTTCTTGCTACTTTTCGATAAAAGCAAGATTTATGGAGTGTTCAACTAACAATAGCCCTTTTAACATTCTCCCTCTTGAGCTGTGCATCTGTGCAGCTGCTCCAGAGGCCTCTTGGCTGGTTCTCTGATTAATACTCGCCTTGCCCAGTCAGTCAGTCTGAATGGACAGTCATGTCATGGTCATTCTGCAGTGTGCCATTCTCCGTTTCCAGAGGAGCGATTTAACAATACTCAAATGCATACCACTCTTGCAGATCTTGTTGTAAAATATCTCTAAAGCCATGTCTTTTCTTTCCACTTCACAATTATCTGTCACTTTATGTTGGTATAACACAAAATCCATTTAAGTGTGTGTCTATTATGTGAATAGTATATATGTGAAGAACCTCAAGGGTACTAATCATTTTGTAAGACACTTTGGTTACATCTAGCACAAAGGTGTGCTTTACTTACACACATGCAAAGAAACATGCATACATACTGCAATTATATCAGCGAAGATGCCCTGCCAATTGTGGATAGCCAAACAAGACGGTTAAAGCTCTCTGCTGAGATTGATATCTTTGTGTCCGAGTGATGGGTGTTTCATCTCTCTGACACAGATAAAGAAGTTTGAGTAACTTTCAAAGTACACTTCACCTCTGAAGGCTGCTGGTCTCTCTGTAAGAGAAACTCTGTAAAAGCTACTTAAGCCAATAAAACTTTTACAGCCTTCGCATTTCTTGATCTCAGTCTCAGCAGGACTTTATAGCCAAATACTTCAAAGAAATTGTTTTTTTGTTTTCTCTTTACCATAAGTGTGTTTCTCCTTATCCTCGGTTCTTTTAGTCTCTGAAACATCTTTCATCAAGCTTTGAAACCCACTATGCTATACTAACCTCCTATCCATCCTGTCTTGGTGCCAACCTTTTCTAAAAGAAAAAGAAAATGAACACACAAGATGACTCTTTCACCCTTTATAAAACTTACTTTTGGAAGTGACACTGCACAGGCCAGCAAGTAAAAAGAAGAAAGCTAAGGTGCTGTGGGAAGACTGCAGCGGGAACTACCCTTGAACTCCAGATGCACACCTCCGGTCTTTTTTGAAGTCATGGGCTTGCTGCTGTGCTTTACTTCCATGATCCTATTTGTTTTTTCCCCTTTCTTACAGCCCTGCCTTTATCTGACAAGGAAAACTGGAAATGTAGGAAGATCTTAAGCTCTTAAATGTTCAATGCAGAAACAGACTGAAACTGTTGAATCAGGAAAATTATTTGAATTGTATATTAACTTAAGGTAATGAATATAAGCTCGGCTCTCCGACTAGCTTGAGTTAGTGTCTCACTGTGGGGAACGCCTCCTGCCTGACCTTGTCAGAAGCTTAATCGTTATTATGCCAGCCCTGAATGGCTGGCAGCAGTGACGTCTATATCAGGAGGGGGCCAGACCCTCACCCAATAGATAGGCTGCAATGAAGTCAGTCAAATAAAAATAAGCTCACGTCTTCCTCGCTTCCGATGTAAGGAGGGTGGTTTGGTGAGACACTAATAGTACTCAGAGAACCAGAGTTATATTAATATTACATTCTACTGCATAGCATTTGTTTTGTGTCTCATTATACGGAAAAATACTGAAGATTGCCAATATACAGTATGCCTATTTAAATGACAACTGTTCCCAGTAGCCTATCATTAAAAATAGAAATACCTTTAATGTCCCACAATGGGGAAATTTGGACGTGGCACTGGTAGAAACAAATGGACAGAGGACAACAGACTCAATTTCAAGTTAAGCTGTAGAGCAGAAGAGAAAGACTTATCTGAAGAGGAAAATACTTTGCAATTATTAACAGACAAGGCATATTCAGGTAAACAAAATTTTAAAATTACTGAACGATGTACAAACACTCCCAGAGAAGCTAAAAAGTGTGTAAATGTACATTAGCATTGTACATTGTACAGTGTAAATAATTCTTGATTAGATCAAGAACCTGTAGAACAAGCAGTATGTTTGTAAACACTTATTGAGTTTGTTAGGAGTAGCAGAAACTAAAGTCTAACAGCAGCTGGAAGGAAGGATTATGCAAGCTCTCCTTTGAGCATCTAGGATACAGCAGTCTGTCACTGAAAGAGGTCTCCAGCATGTGAGCCTACACTTAAACCTGAACGTGCCCTAACAGAAGCAGCCACATCCAACTTAAAAATCAAGAAAATGTATCAGAGGAAGCCCAGCATGCAACACTTTGTTACAGATGCAGTATTTGCTATGATGATGTTGATGGAGGAGCACAGAGAGGTTTCAGAGGGAGCTGAATTGTGTTTTTGTAGATCTAAAGAAAGCGTATGACAAGATGTCAAGAGAAGAGCTGTGGTATTGTTTGAGGAAATCTGGAGTCCCAGACAAGTATGTTAGAGTGGTGCATCACATATATGAGAGCTGTAAGACAGTCGTGAGATATGCTGTAGGTGTGACAGAGGAGTTTGGGTTGGAAGTGGGACTTCCAACCATGTGGTGATGGACATGTTCATATATTAGGTTAGATGATCGGACACAACCGAACTTCTGCTCAGCTCAATTTTCTCAACCAAGCGAAAATCCGATCGAATCCGTTTGCTGTTGCCATGACTGATAACTGAGGATTTGCACAGGTAGGCTAGATGTTTGCAGATGAAATTGTGATCTGCAATGAGAGCAGGGAACAGGTGGGAGAAAATATAGAGAGATGGAGCTTTACCCTGGAATAGAAAAGAATAAAGGTTAGTCATAGCAACCTGTCCTCAACAAATGAAGCCAAAGAGGAGCTGTGAGGTTACTGAAAACAGAGATAAAGAAGATGGAGGATTTTAAGTTTTGGGGGTCAACAGTACAGAGGACTGAGTGTTGAAAAGAGATGTAGAAAAGTGTCCAGGCAGGAAGAAACAGGTGGAGCAAAGTCTCAGGTGTGTTGTGTGATAAGAGTATCAGAGAGAATAAAAGGTACAGACAAAGGTGAGACTAGGAATGCTGTATGGTTTAGAGACAGTGGCACTGAGTGAGAGGCACTAGAAGAAGACCAAATAGGAGGTTTATGGATGGAGTGAAAGAGGACATGAAGGTAGTTGGTGTGAAAATAGAAAATGCAGAAGATACGGTCAAACTCACTGCAGGGTGACCCCTAAAAGTGAAAAGTCAAAAGAAGAAGTTAGTGTTACATCTCTTACTGCATTGGGATCATTTATTTGGCAGAGATCCTGTAAACCGTTTCTTCTCGAATGGCTTCCCACAAAAAATGATAAATATTAATTTAAAAAGAATGTGGCCAGAGTGAATACATTATTCTAACAGATGACAAAACAGATTAATAATGCAGTGCTTGTTTTAACTGCAAGATCCTTTAAATATTTTCGGTGTGCACAATCAATATTTTACTTAACACCCAGACAATTAAACATGATGGCTCAGCTTTTACAAATCATTCATTCATGTATGGTTGAAAATGTATGAACTTATGGACTTTTCTCAACCCACACATGATAAAAAAAAAAAAAAACTTTACAGGCTAAGGGTTTGTTTTTCTGTTTGGACACCCAATTACATCAAAGTTTCACCTGGGGAGCTGCTGCTTTGAGTTTACAAAATTAGATGGTTGTACTATTTTATACTTACGCCCATCATGTGCAATAAACTACTACCATCAATAGCAGCCAAACACCCCAAAGCATGTAGCCCACATCATGGATGTGAGTTGCTCTCTATTGTTAAGTCTGAAAACTTACAAATTGACTTCTGCAAACAATTTTCTTGTCAGGCAAATCAGCTTTTATTTGTCACCTTGAACCAAACAGTCATCCTCAGATGAAATGAAGTTGGATAAGATGTCCAGAAACAACCCAGGGACCATAAAGGCTTAAACCCATCCAAAACACCAGTTGCAGCAACTACAGTTAAAGCTGGTTTAAAAACAAACTGACCGAGTGTCAAAGACAGAAGTGTGTCGTCCAAAATCGACACATTCAAGCCATGGTTTAACTCAACTATGCCCACATGGTTAAGTTAAAGGTTTTCTGGAGAAACTTCCTATGGTCACAGAAGAAAAAGACTTAGATTTTTTGTCAAAATAACAAAAATGTTTAACAATACTACGACAATTGTCAAATAGGGTGGTAGCAGCATAATGTTGAGGGTATTGTTTTCTCCGCAAGTGTTGTTGGTGCATTGCACCAAGTGAATATAATAATAAAGTGAGACTAAATCTATATTCTTCAACTTCATCTCAAACCAACATCAAGATGGTTGAAACTTTGATAAAAATTGATGTTCCAACTGGACTGGATTATGCTCCAAAAATCAACCCCTAATGTAAAAAGACTATATCTAAAAGCCGAGTATTTGTCAGGAAAGCCAACCAATCAAATTAGCATTACAGATTATGCTGAGATGAGTGCCCAAATATTGAGCCAGATTTATGCCAGATGGTTGCCACAATAACCATGTGGTTTTTTCTACATTTATCCAAATTAGTCTAAATGTGTACACAATTTTGAGCCAATTTGCATTAGAAAAAAGAAAAAAAAGTCACAGTAAATTCAAAATGTGCACCTAATTCTTGCAGATAAATAAATGTTAAGCTACATGTTGTATTGCCAGTCCCCAAAAGAGAAAGAAGGGTTCAGAACACTCTTTAAAAGCCTTAAATTATATGACACTAATGCCCATGACAGACTAAATTTCTCACTGGAACCTTACTCTATGCAACCATGTTTGTCAAAGCAGAACTATTCGATCACTGTTGTAACCACATTGTCTAGCTATGGCAAGCATAACTAAGACAACACATCTTACTTCTTGTCAGAAATATGCAAAAGCTTAAAAAGGGAAAATGTCCAAAGGGTCAGGGGCCTTTCATAGTCAGATAAATACAACAGTGTTGGGGCAGCCGTTTTATCGCTTGTGTCATTTTGCACACGGCCCCTGGTGTAGATGGGTGAATAAAACATGAAAAGATAACTTTGACAGGAAAATGAAAGTAGTCGGAGATAGAGTGAGCTGGGAGATTAGACGCAGATAGATGGGTGTCTTTTGCCCTAGGGGCTTCATTTCATGTGAAGTGGTATGGGTTTGACATCAGTTACGTGAAGAAAATCAAGTATACAGCTAAAAACGTCATGCACAAAAACATGGAGGCCATGGCCTACAAGACATACCGTTTAATCTCAAACTGACAAAAAGATGGAGGGGGATGACGAATAAAGGAGAAGCAAATATGCATTACCTGCGACAGAACAGCAGCAACTGAAAATAACATCTGGTACAAATTATGATTTAAAAATCAACAAATAAAGATGTATGTTTGTATAAAAGGTAACAGATCTCATCTCATTTCCTGGAGACAATGCTCTTCCTCTGGCACCACCTTTGATTTAATCTATCCAGGGCCCTTCAGCTCCATTTCAGCTTTTAAGGTTTGCTAATAATTACACTCTAATTGGGAAAATTCATTTTAAAAAGTGGACTTTGTGAACATGGTGTCTCACATAGAAGAACATCGGGAAGTCAATGCGGTGTGCATTCATTTATCTTTTGTGCCCCTTAACTTTAACTTTGTAAAGTTTTTACAGTAAAACTACTTAATGATTGTTTTTAGCCTGGATCATTTTAATACATCTAAACAGAAAAAAATGCAATCACAAAACCAATATTGGACAATACCGACAATCAAAACGAAATTGGAACATTAATTTATTCATTGACTATTCAGACACACCTAATTAAGCAGAAACCTCAATGTCAGAAAAAATACAGTGATTTGTTAGAAATGAAATGGAGCTGTATGGCTGGAAAACATCACACCAATTAACCTTTTTCTCCACATTCCTTTGTGGTTTTGTAAATAGTTGTAATCAAGATAAATAAAAAGGAAATCAAAGGCTGGAAAACAAGGAACTGGACCTGAAACGTCCATTAGACTTCGGAGAATGTGCTATTTGCAAAAGTCTTATTTGCTTATGAAAAAATGTAAAACAATGAAAAACAACAATCCAATTTCTTTTCTTCTAGATATGTTTTTATCCCACTGACATGATAGAGCACACTTACATTCTAACTGACCAGTCAATCTTATTTTTTAACAACCTAATCAGCTTTTATCATTTCATTTCTCAATGGGAGTCCAGCAGATTTGGATGTCAACCACCATGTTCTCAAGGTTAACTGACATTTCCAAAATGTCTCAGAAAAGCAATAAAAACACTCCAATTAGACAGTCTTCATGTTCCTTTCTTTGGGCCACAGAGTCAGACTTGAGCAAAACCTTTCCTACTTTCATCAAATGGTGCAATGATAATTACCTACCTAATGTTTAAAAAAATGAGAATATTATCATGGATTACATTAGTTATCACCTATTTAAATTAAAGGGACACCAAAAGTGAGGAAAGGGGCCACTTTCACTCGATGGAATACTCTATATTGCTCTCTGGAAAACCGTATAATATGATCATGATAAGGACTAATCACTAACTTCTTGATTTCCTGTTCAATCAGGCTTCTAAGCCCAGAGAGAAATTTTCCATCGTAAACGACTGCTGCTTAAGGAATTTACAGTAGTTTCTTAAACTGCGTTATTAACAAGTTTTTTTTTTTTTTAATTAAATACTAAAGTGTTTCTTTTAGTTTTGATGGCCAAGACATCCTCAGGGAAGGCATTAACGGTTATTGCTAAAGAGGCTGGCTGTTTACAGAACGTCGCTTCCAAGCATATTAGCAGAGGGTTAAGTGGAAGGAAAAAGTGTGATAGGAAAAGATGCACAAGCCACAGAACAACCACTGCCTTGAGAGGATTGTGAAGCAAAGTCTGTTTAAGTGTTGGAGCAAGATTCACAAAATGTGAACTGCGGCTCATGTCAATCCTGCAAGAGCCACCAGCAGGTGGATCCAGGACATGGTCTACAAGTGTTACTTTACTTCTATTAAGTCCCTCCTGTTATATTAAGAGCAAAGTCGGTGCAGCCATCTACCAGGAAATTTTAGAGCACCTCACGCTTGCCTCTACAAAGTTTTCCATTTTCCAGCCAGATGTGGCACTTGCCCACACTGCAAAAAGTACCAGTACCTGCTTTAATGACCAAGGTGTCACTGTGTTTGAAGAGCCAGCAAGCTCATCTGATCGAAAGACTTGAGACAATCTATGAAGTATCGTTAAGATGATGAGACAACAGACCCTACAATGCAAATGGGCTGAGAGCTGCCATTAAAGCAACCTGGACTTCCTTAACATCTTAGAAATGCAACAGGCTGATCACCTCTGTGCCATGCCACATTGATGCAGTAATTGATTAAAAGGGACCCGTACCCAAGTATTAAATGCATACATTTCTGTGGTAAAACCCCCCTTTCTGTTGGTGACAGGTCTTATGTAAAACTGTTAATATATTTTTTATAGATACACATAATTGTAGGTTTCTTTCAGGTTTGATCAGATAAATTACTGTTGAATTTCTGTGTATGTCAACATATGTCCCCCGTTGCTTATGAGGTAAAAGACAAGCGATTACAATCTGAAGCAGGGGAAATAAACTGACTGTTGCTGAAATGCCAAAAGGTACAAGCTGATATTCTGGGAACATATGACGCCTTCACAACTTGACCTTTTCAAAGTTTAGCAAAACAAAAACTCGTGGGACAAAAATGTCTTTACTCTTTCACTGTAAAAACATCTAGTTAATACGTCCCTATTCACTAGCGTTTTACACTACTCGATTATAGCAAAACAACTACTTTCTGATGTTTGTTTTAGAAGCAGAAAGAATATAACCAATTAACTTTGGATGAACACTCAAAATGAATCGGTTCGATCCAAGGTTCTCATACTGTGGTAAAAAGACAAGTGCTGGTACTTGGGTAGACTAGTGGTACTCGAAAAAAATTGTGAGATCAACTATTCACAAAGTAAATTCAAAGCTAATCAACTTAGATTAGGAGCTAATAAGACTTAGCCAAACTGATGAGTTGTTTAAACAAAAAAATGTCTTTGCTTCAACCTAATTAAAGAGAAGTGCAGTGGAGAACTTCAAGTTTAAATTGAAGCAGGGAAAGGTGAACCAACAACTGCTGGTGGCCATTTACCCTGAAGTAGGAACATGAATCTAGGAATTACATCAAACTCATATTCGCTTAGATCTAAGCCAATGTACTGTGAAAAATTAAATTTTAGCAATATAAAATGTGTATTTATTAGCTATTTATGTATTTGACCAATAAAGGAACAACAGATGCAGTGATCAGTCCTCACTAGTACCAATTTCATGTTTCTTTTTTTTTTTGCAGGTTCAACCTTCAAATTCCAATTTTGATTCACTAATGACTATGACATCCTAGGCAAAACTGTGTTGTGAGTAGAGGCTGTACATTAGATGCATTAGGAAACAAGGCTTACAAGGCTACCTCCCATTTATGCATCAAAGTACACGTCCCTAGCCTTTATCTGATTTTGTCAACTCAAAGTGCTTTGGGGTACATGCTGTCAATTGATGCACTAAAAAAGGTCAAAGTGCTTAGCTTTGATACATTCAATGACTAAGCAAAAAGAAAAGGGGGAAAAAAAGAAATGAGGTTTGTATTTGTCATGCCAATTACCATCTCTGGCCAGTTGATTGGTGCATCTCTAAAAAGGAGAATCTCCACCAACCTATGTTGCAAAGAACCATCTTTGTGTGAATGTTTATGTAGTTTTCAAATGAGAATTCATTAGGAGTACAAATAAAATGTTTATTACGGAAACTATCACCAAAGTACAGGTCAACCATTTTGTATTTTAAGGTTGGGGCCTGATTTCAAAACGAGCACTTTTTTGAGGTATTCATCTTGGAACTATGTAGTTCTGAGTAAATGTGAAATACACAATTAAACCACATCCTTCAATACAACATTAATATAATGTGGATTTTATTAAACAATTATCTGAGTTGCTTGTCAATGTTATTCCTAAATGAAAATCTTTTAATATGTGGGGATATTAATTGGTCTCTTGGGTTTTTGAGGCTTTTGGCATCTTTTAATCTCTCACAGTACGTGTCTGTACATGGACCAACCCATCAGCTTGGATATTATTCTAGACCCTTTATCTCACGGAGTGTCCATTTTACTGCATGAAATTTCTGAAACAGCTATCTCAGATCATTTCCCCATCAATTACAATTTACAGCTCTCTCTGCAGCCAGTAGACTGTTGGCAGCAGGTTGCCATTGTTGCCATCACTACTGTGAATGCATACTTCTCTTGCACACTCTTAAATATCAGGAATGTGTTACTGCACAGCACTGCATATCAAGTTTAAAAACATTGCACAAGATTCACTACAAGCTTGAATGTTTCATAGAAGCTTCAAGTGATTGTTTCATCCAACACAATGGATCGAGTCTAGGTGGGACTGACTTTCAGTACTCTGAGAATCTAGCAGACTTCAAACACTATCTTCCATCCTCTGATCTTTAAAAAAAAAAACTGTACATGTTGTTCACCATGTTACTACCTGCACCCATTGCTTATTGTTTATCGTTTGTCCTGGAAAAATTTCACCACGGTAACATGAGGTGATAATAAAACCTTAACTCAGCTACTCGTGAAGAGTTCACTGCTTCTTTTATGGACCTTAAATTCTCTACTTTAATTGGTCTGGATACCCTTTTATGTCTTAATGACTTTTTTTTGCAAGACTTTTAATTTGGCGACGCGGTGGCACTCTTGCCTCACATCAAAAATGTCCCGGGTTCAAGTCCCGGGCTCGGCAGGGGCCTTCCTGTGTGGAGTTTGCATGTTCTCCCCGTGTCTGTGTCGGTTTCCTCCGGGCGCTCCGGTTCCCCTGCCACTAAAGTCATACTGGTCTGGTCGGCCATTAATGGCGGTGAGCTCAGTCGCAGAGACTCAGGCTAACCTGCCATCTGATCTACAAAATTTCATTATATGTACCTTGTACATACACTGACAAATTAAGCATCTTATCCTTGTACCTGTCCTGAGATTCCTGACTTTGACGCACAAATTTATAAAGCCCAGATTCATGGGTGAACCATGGTTACACTAACCTGACTCTCGTCAGCTGCATGTCGCTCCGCCTAGCTTCACTCACATACATCTGGGACCTCTCCATAGGAATGGCGTTTCAGAAGGCTGGGCCTTATCAAAAATCCTTGCATATGATTGGATAAGCCACTTGTCTGTCATCTTTATCGACGTGCTATTTCAACCACTCACACCGAAGCCAACCCGTGACGCTGTGAGAGCGACGCAGGGAAAAAAAACAAACTTTTTTTTTTATGTGTTTGCGGCTCTAGTGGCACACGTTTTATTGACAGTGAGCTGACAGGAAGAGGGGGGAAGACAGGCGGCAAAGCGCCGCGGGTCGGAGTCGATCCCGGGCCGACCGCGTCGAGGACTAAAGGCCTCCTAATATGGTTAGCGCTAACCGCTCCTGAAAACAAAACTTGCCAAATCCGGTCTGGAGAAGGGCGAAAACGTGGTTTCCACCAACAAAAGCCTTCAGAGCCGTTCTCTGATGTTCTTTTAATGAAACAATATTAGGTAGATTGGACAACACGGAAGAAATAGCAGCATCAATGTTAACGCTTGCTTCCTCGATGCGAGCCGCCATTGCTATCAAAACAGTCTCACGTCACGGTCGCTTCTCCACTACGTCACATCTATGAAACTCCAGCCCTGCGTCCTGATTGGCCAGACAATAAAATTGGTTGGAGAAATCACTCTATGGGAGAGGTCCCAGATGTATGTGAGTGAAGCTAGGCGGAGCGACATACAGCTAGCGAGAGTCAGGTTATGGTTACACAAAGATATACCACACGTGAAGCCAGGCGACAATGCCAAAAGGCTGAACAACGGCGGAGAGGAGACAGAGATGAAGCAAAAACCCAATTTTTGTCTAACATCACTAACAGCAGGCATTGCCCTAGGGTATTTAATACAATTAGCTTTGTTTTAAATCCATCCATATCTGTTTTGTTTGATGCCTTGGTCACTTCTTGTGAGGTCATTTTTTTTTTACCTCTCCTTTATCAATGAAAAAGTGGTATCTGTTAAACATGCTATTGGTACACCTATTAATGTTGTCTCTTCTGTACCATCCGGGTCTGCTTTTTTTGCAGTTTAAACTAGTGTTTTGTGGGGGGTTTTCTTATCTGAACAACATTGTGCAACACTTGAGAACTACTAATTGCTCGCTTGACTTTTTCGAATCAACTCGTTGTAGAAGGTTTTTAATATTGTTGGTCCTACACTCCTGTCTTTTATTAATTCATGTCCTAACTCAGGAATCATGCCAAATGCTTTAAAAACATACTATTGTAAGAGTTCTTCTCAAAAACACCTCACTTCGCCCCCTTGGATTCAGCCAATTTTAGGCCTTTTTCTCTTAGAGCCTTCCCTTTCAAGGTTTTAGAAAAATATGTTTTACCCAATGACAACCATTTTTAGAAGATAATTTTATTGATTTTTTTTTATTCAGTCTGGCTTCATAATGCAACATAGCACAAAGTCTGCCTTACTAAAAGTAAATAATTAAATTGCTACTTTGGTTGATTGCAGGTGCCCTGTTGTCTAAGTGCTACTGGACCTCACCGCAGCCTTTGATATTGTTGATCATTTTGTCCTTCTGTCTCGCTTAAAGCACTATGCTGTATCTGTGGCTCAGCATTTAAATGGTTTACAACCCATCTGACAGACAGGTCTTTCACAGTTATGATTAATAACAGACCTTCCTTCAGTGCTCCTCTGTCATGTGGAGTGCCACAGGGTTCCATTCTTGATCCCCTCTGGCTGCTGCCACTATGAGCCATTAATACTCTGCACTGCAAGTCTTTCAACTGTAATGCAGGTGAATTTAAATGAGAATCTTCACCAGTGTAATGCAGGTGATCTTCTGATTTGTACATCTTTAAAACCAGGTATAAGTCATTTTCAACACTTCTTAATGGTATCTCTGCAGTGGAACGGTGGTGAAACCAAACTTTCCTATTTTAAATGAAAAAAAAAGACCAAATACATTTTAGTATGTAAGAATGCCACTATTGACATCAGTGCTCTGAATTTTTTATTTATGAAACCGTTTAAAAAAAAAAAAAAGTTATTTTTGACAAGGGTTTTAAATTCAACAAACAAGTCAGTAGTAAATAGTCAAATCAAGTTTTTACCACCTTCGTCTCAGCTAAAGTTAAGCCTATTCTAAACCTTGGTGATCTTAAGAAGGCTATACACACTTTTCAGATCAAGAATTGATTGCTGCAATGCTCTTTATGCATTATTAAAATGTTCTGAGAAATAAATGTAAACACTGGGGTTACCAGACTTTCTCACTTGTAGCAAACTCTAAACAACTTCCTCTGAATCTTCGGTCAATAAATGACCTGGATCTTTTTAAATCAATACTTAAGATCCTTTTATTCATGAAGGCTTTTATTACTCTAGCACTGTGACATTTTATACAAGATTTCTAAGATTTATTTATTATTTTTCTTTTATCTTTTTTGTTTTATCGTTTTAGAATGTTTGTATTTCTTTGTAAAGCCCTTTGGCATTCTGGGTAGCTGGTTTCAAGGACTAAATGAATAATTGAATTAACTGCCAACAGATAAACACCTTTTACTTTTGTCTTAAATTAAAAAAAAAAGACTGAAAAGTTCATTTTATTAGTGTTTTTATAATATTTTATGGTGGTACGAGGAAACCTTGCTATTTACTTAAAGCCACTGAACTAGATGACAGCATTAAAAGGACTGCTATGAGAAAGCCAAACCTACCAGCAAGGAGAAATGTGATGAGACAGGTCTCTTTGGGCATGTACAGCTTGAGACGAGAACCACTGAAGACATATTCGACAACAGCTTCTGACCGACCAGCCCTCTGCAGGAAGGGCAGGAACTGCTTGGCTTTCTGAGTCTCCTGTAGGAATGAAAACGAAAAGGCAAATAGCAACATTTTAGAGCCCAAAGGCCTTTACATTTTTAAAGTATGAGACATAAATGAACCATAAGTGGAATTTGCATTGTTTTTGCAAAGCAGGTAATTGAATTTAAAATAGCTCTTTGGCAATAAATAAGTTTGATACAAAGGCTTCTCAAAACAAAGTATAAATAGATATCATGTAATCTGTATCCCCAGTGTTTGAAAGAGTACTGCTGTACATAGGACACAAAATGTTTCCTTTATATAAACAAAACCTTTACAACCTTTTTGTTATAAGGACTGTTTGAAACGTTATTGGGAAACAGGAAAGGAACAGAGTGAGTATTCTTGCTACAAAGTATTTTTTTAATTATGTTTATTTATATAGCACCAGTTCCCAACAAATGTCATCACAACAAACATCTACGTAGGAAATGTGGGTGAGGGAAGTAAACGGGAAGTAAACAGTTGAAAAGTTCAGGTTTCTTCTCACCCACTAATATGAAATATAAAAGAAAATGCTTTCTTTTGAAGTGTTTAATTATTTTGTGTTTTATCTTTTGGCATTTACTTGCATATATAGTCAGAAATGTCTGCAGATGTCTCCAGATGGCATTAAAACATTAACTCCTTTCACCAAACAATTGTGCTGCATATTGAGTGATAAATAGCTTCAAGCTAAAATGTTTTTTTTTCCTGAGTGTTTGAGCCAAATGAAGGAGAGATTGACTACAGCTGCCATCCGATTTGTATATAAGTATTTTAACTTCAAGCATGTGTAGAGTTAGCTAGACATGCAGAGAGGAATTTGTAAAGACATTTGAATAGCGTGACAGACTGTGACCTCAGAATGTTTAGATATTTACATAACTGTAGTCTATTTAGACCCGAACAAAAAAAACAGACCTATGTGGAATAACGTCAGACTTGCACAATCACAACACAGCAGTTGTTAGGAGGAACATACTCATGTTCCTCCTAACAACTCGCATATCTGTGCACATCAGAGCAAAAATGCTGGTCAGAACCAGAGCAGAAATGCTCTGGTAAATAAAAAAAAATAGTTATTTGATTTACATTTTTTGGCTGCAGTGGTCACTGTACACTCTTCTGTACAAGCCTCTGCACTCTAATATCTGTCCTTCCACCTCTTCACTGGATAAATGAGAGAAATGTTCACCTTATAAACTCAAATTCAATTGGAGACTTGGTTATCCTTAGTTTTGGGTGGAAACTAATGCATAAGCAAGGTTTAGCATTTCAAAGACAGAATTGCTGTTCTATAACTTAGCTGCCTCATGATTGCTTTTTTTTTTCTTTCACACATTTTTACATTTTTCTCAACTTTGATCATACAAATAAATATGACTGATGAGACAAAAATGGTAAGTTTTAGAAATGACATGCCTTTTTCATATACATCTCACTCTCACAAACAGCAAAAACGTTGAGGCTTAGAAAAAGCATGCTTTTTCCCCAGACTTCTATATATCACAGTATGTCCTAATGAAGTCTGCCTTGCTTCTCAGTGACACATCTGGAAACTCATGCAATCAAAAATAATTCTCTCCCTTCCTGCTCCCATCTCTGTCAGCAAGAGTGACTCAGAACTTATTAGTGTACTCAGGCCAAAACATTACAATCTGAGCTAAATCGTGTATTCAGGCAGCACTAGTGCTGCAGCAGCAAGGGAAGATTCATAAACGATAAAAAAAATAATTTAATGCGAGCCTACTCCAGGCATGAGCATGTAGGCACAACAGACGGGTGAGTCACGGACCAGTGCTGTGTTTGGATGAGCCAGTGTGGACACAGGAGTAGGAACAAAGGCTCAGACACAAAGTCAGACCCAAAAAAAAAAAAAACAACAACAGGTTTACCATTTGCTAAAGTAAATTCATAAGCATTCATAGTGTTTCAAAACCCAAATCTTTTCAATATTTTCTTTCATCTTATTTTTCCACTGGGGAGTGACACAGCCCAAAGCAGCAATATATTTACCGGAAACAAAATAAACTGCAAGTCATCAGCGGGGCTTAAATGAGAGTGAGTTAGTGAGGGGTATATACTTTAGCCATAAGATGTTCCACCTGAACTCCACCCACAGCATTCCAAAATAACCCCTCGAGTGGGAGATGACACTCCAGTTCACACAAACATTTACCGCACCTGCAGCGTGTGTGGGCTGTGCAGCCTAACTTGGTTCAGAAAAAGGGAGAGACAAGTGAAAGAAGAGGACCTCATTATGCAACCTTTAGAGGCACGAGGTGAGTCAAGTGCTTTATCCACTCTCCTCCCACCACCTCTGTGCATCTCCTACAGTATACATTTATAAACCTATCTCGGCACTATTTGTGACTGCATCCCACTCAACGTGCATAATCCCTTTCAACAGATCTTTAGTAAAGGATGCTGACGTATAGGAGTGTGTTTTTCCGAGAGGGGATGGGTGTGCCTGTGTAGAATTGTCTGTGATTATGTATTTAGAGGGACGGGTAAAGTATTTTGGGGCTGGTGATCAACAATGCTATTTTGGTCCTTATAATGCTTTAAAGAATGCTCATTATACTAGCCTTGCCAAACAACTGGTGCATGTGTGTGAGCAAGCACATCCACACATGCTGGCAATCGCTGGCAACAATCCTAGATCGTGCTGCAAATCAAATATGTCTTACTGGAGACAGACAGAAAAGTTAAGGGAGGGTTTTGCTGCACCACAATGATGCTGAAATGAACCCAGTGACAGGGTACAGCAAATAAGTACAAATGTAGTCTGGCTACAGAGTGGTGTAGCGATGTTAGACATACAAATGGAAAATGTTTATAGAGGAAATAAGGGCTTTTCAAGTAAGAGTTGGAATTGTGATATTTTGCTGATTTTGTTTATATCTTAGAATTGTGTACCACTCATTTTGATTGATGCGGTTTAAATCATAAGTAAACTTTGTAATGGCAGGGTTTCCCGCAGCGCTATCTTGGCGAGGCGGCCGCCTCGCCAAACTCACGCTACCGCCTCGCCAACATTCCAAAAAAAAAAAAAAAAAAAAAAAAAAAGTGACGTTAACACGCGGTTTGTTGTTGTTGCTGCTTTCGCGCGTGCGTGAATGGCGGGGAAAAAACACATGGATACCCCGCTCCGCGGATAACGTGTCGTCGTCCCCCCCCCCCCCCCCGCTCCGCGAGTCGGTCCGCCTCGCATAACCAAATTCCTGCGGGAAACACTGAATGGTTTAGGAAATAAGCTTCTATTGAACCTGTTGACCTAAGCTATTATGGTAAAGCGCAACACCTGTTGGAGTTCTTGAGTAATTTAGGGTTTTTTGGAGAGCCTCCGTTCCAGTGTGCTTTTGTCTGGTGTCGAAAAGGATTGACCTGTTTGGATCACGTAGGTCGTGGTTGAGGAAAAGGGCAGAGCACATGTTCCGTTTCCATTTCTAAAAACTTGCAGGTTGGTTGGTCAAGTTAGAATTTAGTGTTTGTGTTCTTCATCTAAAAATAGGTCATTAAGCAACAGCAGAAAATGGAAAGGGCTGCACTTAAAATACTATACGTTTTGAATGTTTTGATAATTTTCGATATCAATCAATAAGATTTTTATTTTATCTATATGCATTTTTCTATACCGTCCAGCCCCACTCTCATCGATGAAAATTGTACAATGTGTGTCTGTTAAAACATTCAGAATTTGTGATTAGTTCTGCAGTTAGACAAAAAGGATCCAGATGCTTTGTTTTATTTTAGCTAGATTCTGGTTGGGGCACTGTTGCTTCAGTGTGTCCTCGCAGGTAAGGCGCAAGAGGCTCTTCTTTGAACGCTAATGGTAGTTCTGGTTACATTAAAATAAAGTCTGCTGGGCTTAAAGCTTATGAGCTCGTTCTGGAGGGGTATACAAGGAGGTTTAAAAGGTGGGAAAAGAAAAATGGACAAAGATATGTTGAGCTTACCCAGGACTTAAGTCATTTTAAACACAGGCTGGGCCCACTTGAAATTTCCGCATTTGATGACTCGTGAGAGTTAATGATTTTGGAGCAGTTTAATATGCTCCCAGATCAGGCAGCAACCTGAGAAGAAAAACAACTGCTGCTGTCAGCAGATGAGTTTGCGCCATTCCCTAAATGTAATTTTCAAGTAAACAAAGTAACAGCAGGTGACGATGAGAGGTAGCAGTGAAAAACTTCCATTTGTAACTGTACGGTATTATATTGTTGACAGTTATTTCCCTTTGTTTTATAATGTCCAAAACTGTACAGCTTTTTCAGAATTACCGTTTTCTTTTAAGTGTTTATGTGGTGTGTGCTGATAAATCCTAATACACAGCAACCTGCCTCATCTACTGTGAACAGCAGAGGAGCTCTTCTCCCATCTGAGATCTGAGACAAGTATCTGAGACAAGTGGCGACATCCTCAGAAGTGGAAAGGTTTTGACAAATCTTCCTGTTCCTTTTCACAAGCTCATTTTGAATTGTGAGCTCTTCCAATAGGAAGTTTCTGTGGGAGTAGATCCAACATTGGCCAATGATGGTGTTCACTTTATTCTTGGCAATGGTCTGGCTAGTAGCAGGGTTTGGGCAAATGCTCCACCTTTACCTAATGTGACATCGTATCCCCTTAAAGCAGTCTCTGATGGCACGATCAGCGAGTTCACAAAGTTTGTTTTCATGCCTGCGAGGCAACACGTGCCATGGCAAAAGGCTGACGGAGACACATCCTGATTAGAGGTGTGGCGCTGATTTGCAGGTGCCATCTTTAAATTCATTTCTTCTGATCGTTAAACAGAATAAGCAGTTAAATGCTCCGAGTCTGACAGATCTATTAGCGCGAGTGTTGCCTGAAGCTAAAATAAAGAGTGCAGCTTGTGGTTGCATATTGCACAATTGTCTATTATTTCCAAAGTGGGTCAATCTGGGCGATGCCATTTTTCAGCTGGCAGTACCAACCAAGTTTCGTCAAATGGTTCTCTGTGGGACATAATGAAAGTGGCATTTTTTGGGTAAGAAAAACCTACCTGACGCTTTTAAAATATTTATTTTGGCCTCGTCTCAAAATAGATGTCACAGCTTACAGTTGAAGTTTGCATGTGTGACATTTGGCAGGAAATCCCTATCAGTCCATTAATCCAGTACCACTGAAAGATATTCCTGTGATCACTGAACCTTTTCAACATCTTATTCTATATTTTTTTGGGTTCTTTGCCAACCTCAAAATCTGGAAACAAGTACCAAGGTCAAGGTTTGTGGACATTTTGCTGTTGTTAAAGGACAACTGGGTTGTTTCGGGACCTCCTATAATTTGGTTAACTGTAAATGGATTTAGACATTGGACTGTTGCTGGTGTTATGCCACAACACAATCTGGAAACGCACAGATGAAAATGAAATGTGCGTACAATCATACTACAGAATACCATGAATTTAGTCCTGGGCACCTAGTTTTGAAGCTGCTGCCAATCGCAAGATCTCCATTTCAGGCCTGATACACAGGCAATATGGTTTAAAGAGAAACTTTCTGATCTGAACTACTTGATTTCAACCCACAGAAATAAAACGTCTGTTGAGCTCTATAGTGTAAACTTACTCATATATGGTGTAAACTTAAGATCAGTGAACATGATTCTGATCAGTCTTAACGACATTCTGCTCTCCGTTTTGTCCATTTATCTGCTTCCATACTTGGTTCAAAGTGATAAAATACCAGAGCCTGATGACGGTTTGTTTTATGCTTGTTTGACAAATTAAGTCTCTTTGTAACGTGGATAAATTGCTGTCTAAATTGCCAGACGATGAGTTTTAGTTATCTAAACTGATTTTTTTCCCTGTTTGGTGATGTTCTGTCCTGCACTGACCGGATTGAACAGGACCTTGATGTTGAGGATGTACAGCTAATCAAGTCGCGATTCTATCACATCACCAGAGAAGCTTGAACATTTAGATGCTGAGGTTTCTTTTAGGCTGCATCCGAAAAGGTCTAATTGGTAAGGACTCTTCAGCCAAAGTGGAAGTGTGTCAGCGTTCGCCTTGATGAGTGGTTTCTGAATAGTACAGTTAGCAAAGAAAGAGCTAGGAAAAGTAGCATGTATGCATCCTCCCACAGCTCCTTTAGCATTAGGGACATTGCAATGTCCCTTACTGATACTAACGAGTAATAAGTAATTCCACAATCCTTTAATGACATGATGTATAAGCAAAGCCGACCTCAAGGAAATTAACAAATGTTCTTTTTTGTTAGACTGTAGGCATGGATATGACTTGCATCATCCATGTGCGTGTCCCTCGTGTAATGACGTCGTAGTTCAAGGCTTCAGCAGTCCGAAGCTCCTTTTCCACCCACGGTTCTTAGTGTTGACCCCATGTAAGGGCAAGGAACAGAAGCTAGGAGCTATAATTGGATGTTTTCGGATGCAGCCTTATTCTTAAAACAGACGTTGCTTCCGCTTCCTCCAGCTGTGTTTCTCCATGTATCCTGGTCCCAAAGCCAGACAAAACATTATTATGTACAGATTTTAGAAAAGTTCATTTTGTAACAAAACTGGACCCTTTCCCATCGGCAGGATTGGATGGCTGTATTTGCCAGGTTAGATCGCCCAAATTTGCTAGCAAATTTAATTTACCTAAAGGTTACTGACAGGCCAAGACAACCGTTAAACTGGCTAAATCTGAGATTGCCGTCACTGGTCCCGCAAAACCCTGTAAAACCCCATGGCCAAGATAAATTGGATTGCAGCAACTGAGTAGTATCCTTTGTCAACAGCAACAGTGGGCTATTTGAGAGGTTTCTGTAAAAATAAAAAAATAAAAACTTTGCACTTTAGTATTCCCTCTTAGTTGAGGAGGGCCAAAACAAAGTTTAATTTGTCATGTCAAGTCAACATTATTATGCTCCCCTCCTGTTTAGGAGGCTCAATGTTTGATCGTCCATTTATGTGCTCCAGGAGGATGCCAGCCATGAGGACAGTCTTGCTGCTGGAGAATGATTGGATGTGTGGTGAGACTGATTTTTTGTATCCTCCCCCAGAAAGTTTAATCATTATCAGGTTAACTATTCTCTAATTGAAAAAGAGGCATTGGCACTTCTTTTAAGGTGGAAATCCCTTAGTTAGTTACACTGGTCACAATCTTATGACATTTCTACAGTGGTTCAGAGGTCTCAATCGATGCCTAATGAGATGGTCACCGTTTTGGCAAACATTTAATCTTTAAATCAGACACGTTAAAGGACATTACAGTGTTGAAGCAGATGCTGTCACATGATCTTTTGCTATACCGTATTTTTCAGGCTACAAGTAGCACTTTTTCCCCCCATAGTTTGGCCGATCCTGTGACTTAGTCAGGTGCGACTTGCATATCAATTATAAATGGTAATACATATTGACCAACATGAACCAAGAAGTAAACATTACAGTCTATAGCAGCAAGAGGGCTCTCTAACCTTGTGAAAACTATATGCTGCTCTTGTACCTCTTAAAAATTTATTGAAACGAACTTATGGACAACAAAGACTGAACACGTTTGTGTGTTGTTTCGCTGTTTCAGTATGCATTCACGCAGCAGAGTGTTGCGTGGTGTAGCTTCAAGGACCCAGACCACGACAGGACCCTGTTATTGGGCTGTCAGTGTAGTTAATAACAGCTAGCGCTAGCTTAAAGGTCTGTTGTTCAGGCGGTTTACAACTTTGCTGATGCACGTGAACTTTATGTTGCTCTGAAACATCCGTGTCGTACTGTTAGCTTAATAAATTTATAAATAAATGTGTATAGTTTGCTGTGACTTATGTGTTTTTTCCTCTTTATGACGCATTTTTTGACTGATGCGACTTTGTAGTCCAAAAAATACGGTATGGTTGTTTTTCATTTTAAACCTTATGGTGTTTTTGACCTTTTTTTCCCCTATTTTCTTAATTTGAGTCTCGGTATCAGGTTGTGGACAAGAGTGAAGAATTGATTGGCCAAGTACAACGTCATGGTCAAATATTTTTTGTGTGTATATATTTTGGGATGTTTAGTCAAGTGATCCTTTTTAGGGTCATTGGTAAATTGTTACAACATGCTCCTCCAGAAGGGAGGATACTGCAAGTCAATGACTTGATGCAATCTGCCAGATTTCCTTAGATAGTAAACTTTTCAATCTGTCTGTATAATTCGATTGAATTGACATTGGACAGGGCCTTGAGATGACGTGTTGTAAATTGGCACTATATAAATAAAGTGAACTGAATTGAATTGTTTGAGCTGTTGCAGGAACAGATCCATTGGCTTGAGTGTAGCAGACAAATGAATTGAGAACACCTGAGCCTGAGAGCAGCACAGCAAGAGGGAAATGGTCTTTTCTCTCCCTCCTCGTTGCCATGGTTTACCTCCAGGGTCAGATTGCTTAAGTTTGTTTCAGTTGCTTTGCTGAATTTAACCCTCAACATCTACATTCAACATTGTCACTCATTCGAATTGATGGCTGATTTTACTGACTTCATACACTCAACTGTTAGTTTTTTGTTATTTTCATTAAAATAAAATATAGAAATGGTACTTGTGTCATAACTCAAGAGCCAGGTTGGGACATTTTATTTACAATTTTCGATATAATTAAAACCTTTAATTTCAGTGCTTTTATACACAGATTTAACTTATTTTTAAAGAATCCAGTAAATCATTCAAATGGCCTTTGTGTTTGTGCTTCTCCCACTTAATACCTAAGAATAGAGCCCGATGAATTCAATCACATTTTTTTTCCACCTAAAATGGGAATTTAAAAAAAAACATATTTGCTGCAATTTTCTGTTCAGAGTACAAAATGATGAAATCCCTTATTTAAATGCTCTTCACTATATTGGATCAATTTACATGTTTTTGTGTTAATTCTCTATGAACTGCAAGAAAAAAAAATAACTGAACAGACATGTTACAAGAATGAAGGACAAGAGTTAAAGAAAACCTATTTTCTGGGTTGGGCATATAAAAACAAGATGGAAAACAGTGCACCAATAAACCTTGACTGCATGGTTTTATGGATTTCCCACAATAATGTTCGTGTGATGAGACCTTCCAATCAGGCTTCATTAGCCAAATGACGCCTCAATCAAGCCCTTGAGCACACGTAAACAGGGAAGGGCTGAGATGCCACTATTAATGATGTTTATTTTTAGAGGCCACTAAGGATGAGTCAATGATTATAGATCATTTTCTGAGAATTACTGGCCCTAACGTATCTTTTAAGAGTTATGTTGTTTATGTGCAAATGACTCCACATTTAAAACGATTTAATTCCAATTAAAGCCACAGCACATGAATGCTCATCCTATTATCCACATCATGTAAACCATCTTATTTCCTTGCGTAGGATGAGTAGACATGCATTATAAAAATAAAAAATAAAAAAAACAGATCCATACCCCTGAGATATCAGCCACTCTGTGGATGGGGACCTCCTTTTTACTGTGCAGCCCCTTTCCGTTCTTGATGGCCCTGCATTCAAACAATAATACCATTAGAACATAAACACATCCTCACTTCTAGAAAACAGCATCTTATGCAACTGGCATAAGGTTCAATGCAGAAATATCTCAGTAAATTATTTTAATCAAAAAGTCCATTAATTTCAGCATTTCAATTCAAGAATTCAAGCAGATATATTTTCACAGATTTTTAAGTGCTGATTCCTATAAGGACTCAGCACTTTGAATTGTCTTGTTACTGAAAAGTGCTTTAGAAATAAACTTGCCTTACCCCATTTGTGTTTATATTAATGGTTTACAGCAAACGGAAACCACACATTTCTTTCACAAAAATTTTAAATTGTATTAAAATCAATTAACACTTTTAAACATAGAAATGTTATCATGTTGAAAAGCAGGTCTAATAAAACAATCAGCACCTCCATAAAGCTTGTCTTTAGGTCAGGTAGGATGTTTCGTTGTCTCAATATTGTCTGGTTAGACAATAATGATCTTTGCTTTATAATTCTTTTAAGACTATATTTATACTACTGTATGAGCCTCTTTATCAATCACATATTGTCCTTTCACTATATGATCCATTGATATATTTGGATACAACACTCTGAACAGTTACCGTCCTTATGGGAAGAGTCGATGACCGTTTCTGTATAGCTGAAGTCAATATAACATTTCTAGATTAAATTTAGTTTTTAAATTGATGTCTAATATTCTATGAAACTGAATCTGAGTTTTTATTAGCTGTAAGGTAAAAATTTAAATAAGAAAATCCTTCCTCTGTATACAGTATATTAAATCCATCTGTGTTTTGCCTTTGAAATGAGATACTGAAATAAAATAACCTGTATACTAAATAGGAAGTACTGAATTCCCCTCATCCAGACAATTATAAGGCTTGGGGTTAATATAAAAAAAGAAGACCATAGTTATAGACGAATCCTAATGGGGAGAAGGCTTGGCTCCATAAATGTGAAAAGAAAAACTGAGAGACATGATCTATCTTTAGAGTCAGCTACGGGTCTACTATGGCGACTGCTGCTAGTTAGAGCTGCTTTAAAAAGCCTAGCGCATTAAATGTGATGAAGGTAACTTGAAGTTCCTGTTGTGCAATGGGTCACTAGGATGGCCACAAGTGCTACTAAGTCAGGCCGTCTACATTTATGCAAGCCAGTGCAGCAAAGATGTGCATTTTAATAGCCTAGAGGAGGTTCCTTGAAGGCTGTGGGCCACTGGCTTTATGCAATAGGAGCTAAAAATATAACTAAGGCAATAGACAGAAACCGCTCATCATCTCTTATAGGACCCCACCAGGGACACAGAGAGAGTGAGAGAGAGAAAGACGCAAAGAGAGATGGAAAAGTGACAAAAAGAAATTAGGGAGCCAAGACCTAGAAGAGCAAGGCCATAGAAGGACAAAATGGAAAGCAGCAAAGGGGAAGAAACAAGGACAAAACGTACAAAAGGAGGAGAGATGGCAGGAGAAGAAATAAGGGCAGATGGCCAGTGACACTGTGTGAAAGACAGGGGAGAGAAGGAGTTAATGCTATGAAAAAGGTTGCAGCTGCATCTGCTCTACCTACAGCAAGCAGATCTTAATCTATGGCAGAGTAATAAAGCTTGTACTAAATCTCTCCACTGCACCTCCACATAATTATATTCATAGGGCCTGAGTAAAGAGAGACTCTGATTTAACGTCTGGCGCCTGGGTTGGTGCATGTGTGCCCAAGCATACAAAAAGAAACAAAAAAAAGAAAGCCTTTAAAAAAAGAGAGAGTGAAATGATGCAGAGGGATCAATAATGTGTGCATGAGCAAATATTTAAGAGCAGCAACGTTTCCTCAGGAAGTGAGTAAACAGCCGGATGGGCGGGAACTAAATCCTGGTAAAACTCTTCAAATAGATTTAAAAAGTTTGATTATGTAGGTAAGTTTACCTACATACGAGGGAAAACAGCCAGGGTTGTTACATTCATAATCATTTCTTGAAGACTAGTTTATCAAGCTTGTTTAAAACATAAGTGCATGCGGTTTATTTCCATTCTGAGAAGCATAAAAAGTCATGAAGGAGCCCAGTGCGTAAGCTCATGTAAAAGATGGGCCGAGCCGAGGGGTCCCTCACCGTGCCTCTGCAGCAAGTAGCTCATCGTAGTGGGAGGAGCGCTGGTCGTCATCCTGTCTGTATCTGATGACTGTGGCGAGACCTTTGCTGACCAGAGCTTCCGCTATGTTACTGGCAGAAACAAAGGAGAAAGTTCAACTCAATGCTCCATTTCATGAAACACAAGAAATAGAATCAGTAGGAGTGTTAAACAAAAGGCTAGACAGCATGTTCCCAAACATATGAGACCAGACATTCAGGGCAAAGAGGGCATTCACATTGTTAGGCCAAACATCCAACTATTAAATGCTTTGAATTTAATGTACGAAATGTCAGATTAACTGTTTTAACCCTTTTTGTTTAAGAAAACCAGGTTGGCTCTGGGTCAATTCTCGCTTCTATTAATTAACACAGGTTGCCATTTCAAAACAGTGAACAAACCATTTCATATGCACATACAGTGAGGGAAATAATTATCTGTTCTCCCTTGAAAAATAAATATTTTTTATGGGATGTTTAGAGGCAAAAAAACCCTGAAAAATCCTGAAAGAACTTTAAACAAGAATTAGAAATGCATTTGATTTAGAGAAATGTATATTTTATCCACAACAGACCAGCCAGATCTCAGAAACTTTGACTTGCAAAGTTGGCAGCATCCTCAGAATTTGGTGATGATCTACAAAGAGAAGAGGACCAAAATGCCTCCTGAAATGTGTCCAGACTTGGTGATCAACTGCAAGAGATGTCTGACCTCTGTGTTTCCACTAAGCGCTAAATTCAGTTTTCTTAAAGATCAACTATGCACTCTTTTCACTCAAATACAAATTAGTTTCCTGGATGTGTTTTGTCATCAATCATCACTGACAGTGGAAACTTCACACCAGACTTACAGCAACATGGATTCTATGCCTCTCCAGTCTTCCACCGGACTCTGGATTTCCAAATTAAACGTAAACTTTACTTTCAACTGAAAAAAATATTTCCCCCCCCTTCATTGCAGGTAAGACCCCTCTGACGCCGTCTCTGGTTCAGGAGTGGCTCGACACGAGGAATGTGACATTTGTAGCCCATGTGTTGGATGCGTCTGTCGCTCTTGATGCGCCGACACCAGAGGTCAGAGGTGTTTCAAGTTTCCATCTCACTAACCTCTTCAACTGCTGACTGTAGCACACATGGGGGCATCGCCAACTGTTAACCAAGAGGCTCACATGGTTGTGTAGTCCAACTGATGAAGGACTCTAATTGAATGTTTAAAAGAGCGGATCCTGACCCCGGCGCAGACGAGCAGATTTACATTTGAGACAGCTGGTCGGATGATATGGAGAGGATCTGTGGCTTCCTATGTGCGCGTGGTGCTGCTTTATGACTTGAATGATGCAGTTGGGGGAGGGGGGAAAAACATGTGGCTTTTTTTCTAAACGTCCTTTTTAGTGAAAAACTTCTAAAGCCTCGGTTCTACCGATGTGGCATTAAAGCGCTGCGGTGGTTTTGATTAAATTTCAACCTCAGAAAAGCGTTTATATCTGTGATCTTGTGTAAGAAATGACAAACTGATAAACCAAATTCCTTCAAAGACAGGCTTGCAGATAGAATATAATTGCTTGCACTGAGGTGACCCTTCTCTGAACAAAGCAGCAGCTTCAGTTCTGATTAACAAGCTGACACATTCAAAGCGTTTAAAAGTGATCCTGTTGTATTTCATCAGATGAAATTAGAGTAGTAGAAAGAAAAATGGGTTGATAAAGTCAACCTAAAATGCTGGAAGATCTGATCTTGGACTGTGCCTCGCGGACGTCTTAATAAGCATTGAACTATTACACATTTAATTGAGTTAGAACAGGAAAGCTTTTGTATTTTTGTTCAATTTTAGGTGATTGGACCCAAAGAGCAATACAATATTGTGAAGTACAGTAGAAATTCTGCATGATTATTAAACCTACTTTTAATAAGAACAATATGAGAAGTGCGTAGGGCCTTTGTATTCAATCTGTTCCACTCAGGTACTTCTGAATAAAATCCTATTCTGTGAAGGCCCCCCGAGGTTTATAAAGCACATTTGTGAACCAGCAGCATCATGGCGACCAAGGAACCCACCAGACAGGTCAGAGATGGGTCATAAAACAAGCTGGGAACATATCTCAGAGCCAATTTTAGAGGTCATTCATCTAAAAGTATAAACTGGACAGGATAATTCCTATGCCACCCATCAAATCTGAAAGAATGGCAGGAAGAAAGCCATCATGGAAAGAAAGTCATAAGACGTCCTATTAGTTAAGCGGCAAAGATTTTGGTAGAAGGGACTCGGATCAGAATTTATTTTTTTTTGGTCTGCATCCAAAGCAAGTGTGGCGGAATACTAACACTGCACATTGACCTCAACCCAGCATTGTGCTATAGGAATGGTTCTTCAGCAGGGACATTGAAACAGAGTAGATGGGAAAACGGACGGAGTTAAAACCTCTGTAAATATATAGCCACGTTTACGATTGAGTGGTTTAGCGCAAAGAGCATTTATGCATTAGAATGGCCTAATCAAAGTCCAGACATGAATCCAACTGAAAAAGTTCAAAAAGGCATTCCATTCAATGTGTAAAGCCATTAGTGACACCAAACGTCTTGGAACCATAACATTATCTAAAAGGTGGTTTTGAATGCGCTACTTTGAGTTGACCTATAACATAAAACCCCAATAAGACGCATTAAACGGCCTTTCCAAGGCAACGTTTTTTGTAACTAACTCCCAGAGGGGTAGAAAAGGATTCTTCAGTCTTGGATGACCAAACTATTACTTACATTCCTCCAATTGTCACTGTGGCACAGGTGCGCTCTGGGAAGGCGGGTGTTCCTTCTCCTGGACCAGTGGCGGCTCTGATGTAGTCCACTGTCACGTTGACCTGTGGGGGAAGAACAAAAGCCAATAAAAAAACAAAAAAAAGCACACACAAAAAAAACAAGACACCAAGAGTAGTGAGTAGCAAAAGCGCCTGCAATAATTAGTGTGGGGAGTCTTCTCTCCTGTGTATGTGGGTCCCTTTTTTTGTTTGTCCCAGTTCTCAAGGTCACCCCCAGTCAGTATGAATCACATCAGGCAGCATTGTAAAACTCCCCAGAGGAGTAGTATTAACACACTGTGGGTGTTTGGGACAACGCACACACACACAGAGCAGTGATGGAACCCAAATGACCGTACGCAGCGCGTTCCTAAAAAAGCTCCCTGGGGATAGACTCCAACCCACTCACCCTGAAGATACAATGTTGTCACTCAGCTGCGTGCATGTGCATATCTCCACAGGCATGTGACAGGGGGAAGCCGGCATTGTCGGCCAAACACATGTAGACAGCGCTAATGGGGGTGTGGGGGGGGGGGGGGGGGGGAGATGCAGGCACACCGGCACACAAAAATCTACTGTTTAGGAGCTGCATGTAAAGCGTGTCAGACGAGTGTGATGGTTGGAGGGGAGAGAGGGGGGAAAATGTGTGGAATCTGGCTCTGCGTCGCAGCATCATCGAGTCAGGCACAGACAACACACACAGGCCTATTACAGGGACATGAAAGAACAACGACAGCCTGTCAATAGATTGACATGATGAGGACGCTGGGAAGCGAGGAAGAGAAGGAGGAGGTTGTAAAGTGCTGTTTGGCACCAAGAACCATTAGCAATTTCTGAGGAGGAGGAGGGAAATTAAAAGAACTCCAGGGGAGCTTTTCATTAGGCTAACGCGTCTTCTCTCGTCCGTGTCTCTTCCGCAACACTTAGCTCCTCCCAGTGAGAATGTTAGAGACGCAATGAAGGATAAAGTAGATTTTTTTTTCTCCCTCCATTTTAAGTGCAATGAAGGGATCTGAAAATCACAAGTAATGAAGGAGGGGAGAATTTCCACATCTGGGGGGCAGAGAGAATTCAAAGCAGTACAAGTTATCCCACTGAAAAGCGGCGGAAGAAATGATAGCTGGTCACAGTTAGCTGTTTCGCTCAACAGGGGAGGAAATACAAATAATTGCAGGACTTGTGCACAAAACCTGATGACACAAAGCAATCCTAGATAGAATGGGCATAAGCTACATAGTGTAGAAACGATAATGACAATAAAATGGAAGAAGCAACAATGAAACAAAGATTTCCATGAGAAGACTTAAACCCTATTAGGTAAGGATAAAATATATCTACTACCCGCAGAGCTAGACTGGAGAGGTTCTAGGCCCATTTTGCACAGGCCATCTAAGAGATCCCTGGATAAGGCAAATCCATCCATTAGGAACCCCCCCTAAAGAGAGTGAACAGAGAGCTGAAGGGCAATGAATGGATTAGAGAGCTGGAGGAGCGACACGAACAGCAGCAAAGGTGTGACTCCAAATGTGTTTGTTCTGTCAAGGTGACGAAAGGCATGGGAATATTTTGCTCAAGGAATCATGTAAACAACATGTCTGCATGCGTGACAAAGAGCATTCTCAGCAGTGTATACGTTCTGTTGGAGATTTTGTCCTTTTGCACACATCCATGTGGAGCTTGGTGCATTATTTACTGATTAACAGCCGAGTATAGAGGCTCCGGGAAATCGGCTGGTGGCAGGACTTGGCACGATTGATTGGCCCCGACAGGTGACCAACAAGTCAGAAACTCATTAATCTGATTATTTTTGCTATCAGCGAATGTCACCCTACACCATTTCTGAACATATCTTCAACAATAAACAGTGTAAAACGTAAACTTCACTTCTTTTTGTCTCTTTTAAATGAGTAAAACCCTTTATAGCAACTGCTCTCTTACATACATGGTGGCCCCCTGTAATAAATGACCACTCGAAGCTCAAAGGCCAGAAAGGAAGCAAAGGAAAGAAGAAAAATACTTAGTTTTTAAGGAGAATTTAGGAACCATTGAGATAGGAAATAGGCCAGTCTGATCTCTGCTCATCTTAAAGTTAGATTTCTCAAATACCGTCCATGATATTAGACTTAAAACTGTCCTTTTTGATATAGCTTATAGTTAGAGTGGCTTAGGTTATCCTGAGATATCTCTGAAGTAGGGGTGTCCCGATACCAGTTTTTTTCCAGATCGAGTACAAGTACTTCAGTTTAGATACTTGCCAATAAGTACCGATACTGAGTACTTAATAAATTGGTACTTATAGATCACAAATAACTTAATATCATTGACCACTGAAAACGACTGATCATCAAGGGCAATATATTTGGTTAGAGCTTCAGCTATGTCTTTTTTTTCTTTTGGAGGATCAGCAAACAACCTTTTGTATAGAAACACTACCTGGTATAGAGTGATATCTAATCTTTGTGTACCAGCGTAGCTCAGCTGAGGAAGAAAATCTAGCACAAAATTGGTATTGGTTCAGAGTATCGGGTTGCTTTTACAAGTACGAGTATGAGTACTTGACACTGGTATCGGCCCGATACCGATATCGAGCCACCACTACTCTGAAGTTATGCCAGCATAGGCATAGCCGCATAGCTGCGGGAGATCAATGACCACTTTCTCCATCTCTGCGACTACTCTCCAATTTTATATTTGCAGTTATTTTAACTTTTAACTTGACATTCTTAGTTTTTACTCTTCTTATTATCTACATATGGCCTGGCATTCTCTTTAGCTGTGACACCATCCTCAAGGGGGGAGGTGGGTGGAATGGAGCCACCGGCTAGGCTACTGCCCCCAATAACTTCATGTTCTCCTATAGATAATAATCTTGGCCACGTCTTTCGTTGTTGAACTCCGCCTCTCTTTTAGACAAAGCTATTGGCTACCCTTTTACTGCAACTTACTGTGTGTGCTCTTTCATCCTCTAGACTTGAAAACTGGCTCAGAATTTATCAGCTTTCTCCTACATGAAGCCACTAAAAAGGAGCTAGTAATGCAACTACCTTTTCACTTTTCTCTCACATGGAAATTACTCCTGTATCAGTGCTTTTGTGCACTTTGTGTGTTTGTGTGGTAAATTTTGTCCAACCCCTCCGTCGTGGCAGTTCACACCGAGCCTGGTTCTGCTGGTGCTTTTTTCCTTTTAAAGGGCAATTTTCTTTTCCACTGTCACTACATGCATGCTTGGTATGAGAGATTGCGGCAAAGTTAATGACAAAATACAAACAACTGTCCACCGTCTTCAAAGAGCTACATGCTCATTCAGGACTCAATCCTGCATGCCAGTGACTTGATGCAATCTCCTAAATTTGCTTAGATAGAAACCCTTTTTAACCAAACTGTTGGAACAATTTGATTGAAATTACTTTGTACCCCGAGATGACGTGTTGTGAATTGGTGCTACATAAATAAAGTGAACTGAAACTAAATTGAATACTTTTGATTTACTAGTTCATGTGGTCTTACTACATCAGACAACTTGTACAAAGCTTTAAAGTGAAAAGGGAACATGTGCCATGTCGTGATTAACAGTACTCCAGCCCAGCATGGGCTCAGCATGAGTGGTTTTCACAGACATGAACAGAGTGAAAGGCTGTTTACCCCGAAAAGTGTGGGAGGTTAAGATTTACTGTAACTAAAATAAGCAGCCTTCTCCTGCACATTCTATTGAACTATGATCGCACAGCTTTCTTTTCCGTTTTAGCCATATTTCAAACAAATCTGGCAACAAATAAACCTGAAAATTACACGCAAACATGGAACAGATCCATTTCAGCATAAAGGTCACATTTAAATATGACAGTTCTTGGCAGAAATTATGTGGCAACAGATCAGAAGGCAGAAGATAAGAAAAGACGTATATGCAGGTAAGAACGGCTATAGTAGAAGCTTCATGTGGAACATGTTAGAAAATCAAAATAAATTGTGAATCAGAACATCAAAGATCTCTCACCAACCTTTCAGACCTGAGGGACCGTCTAAATATGGGAACTGATATGGCCACACTGTCTGTTGCATCAGGCAACATAAAATAATGAGGCAAATGCAAAAGAGGGGCTGGGGTTTGATTATTTTTTAAAGTGGAAAGGAGAATAAAAACATGATCAGAGAACATCAGGAGCTGATTACTTAAGGCTGTGTTTTATAAGGTTATAATAAAGAAAGGCTATCATTTAATGGAGCAGCACTGATTCTGTAATAGCCAAATACACTGAGGAAAAAGCAGGAATGAAAGGACTAAAAATTGACTCGTATCAAATATCTGAATCTGCTTGAAGCCCAATCTAAAATTCTCTCCAAAAACCTGCGCCTACTCTCACATACTCTATATCAAATACCATACCGCGCATAAGACATTCACTCACTTATATGCCCGCCAATAAAAGGCAAAAACTCAGTTGCTAACAGTGCTACACAAGCAGCTGCATAACAGGAGCCACTTTGAGCATGCAGGATTATCCGAATGTGCTCAACCCTGATAAGTGGCTTAATGCAACATTTCCATTTGACTTTTTTTCTGATGAAGCTGAGACCAAGGCGTGCAAGAAGCACTACTTATAAAGTTAGCCAAATCTAGCTTTTTGGGATTATGTCACCATGCAAGCTCTGCCATTTCAATGCGGGTGAGGATGGATATAAGAAAGCCTGAGACAGACGGAGTGTGAGTGGCAGGGAGAAAAGGGAAATAAGGAAATGCCTCATTGCATTTTTTTTGTAAAGGGATAAATTATGAGGGGTTTTTGGACATAAAAATAAGTTAGTCAAAGATGGTGAAAAGCAGAATGTCTGAAAACACTCTCCACAGCTATTAAATTAGCAACTATTGAAACTTTATCTTGCATTGCTTTCTAAAGAAATTTAGAAAATGATATTAAAGTTCTATAGGAATGAACCTGATAAAAGATACACAACTATTAGAATTACTGTGAACCCCTTTTCAAAGACCATGCCAGGTATTGGACCAGCTCTTTTCTAGGTCACAGAGCTATCAAATATAGAGTTTTCCTATGAGAAAATGAAAAAAAGAAAGTCTTCTGAATATGGATATTAGATATGCTTTATAAAAGATCAAATGTGGCCAGCTTTCCTTATAAATAAAAGAAATGGGGAGCTTTAATAGAAAAAAGAAATTTAATGTAGCTCTTTTTCCCTAAATCAGAGCAGTAGCACTAGGGTTTTCAGCTTTAGCACACTGAGAATGGCAATTGATGTTCAGTCACGTCCTAGAAGGGGTATTATGTGAAAAATCTGCTTGTTCCCTATATTGTGAAATATATTATGTTCTTAGACAGTTACTAGGCTGTATATAGGAAATGTTGCAAGTCAAACATTGACAATGAGCTTTGCTGAAGTCCTGATTGAAGCTGATTGTGTTAAAGTACATCTTTTGTGATCTAATAATAAAACAACTAATTGTAGAAACTTGTGTAAGTTCACAAGCCAGTTTAACTAGTTTAAACTTTATTTTATAGCAACCAAAATAAATGTTAAATTTAGTCTATCTGCATGCTTTCCTGATTAATAGCCAACCCTCTGTGCCCAGCCTGCCTGTTTGTTTAGATGGAAGACCAAGCCGCAGCGCCTTTACTGTTCTGTCATACTAGCTCCATTTGTGATGCGCTGGATGATATTAGACGTTAAAAGCTTAGGATATGATTTAATAACGTCATCCTGTTTTAAAGTTCTACAAACCATCCCTGACTTCTGAATTCCCTGGCCTTCATGATTCAGTTTGTTCACTAATGTTTTGCAACAAACCTTTGAGGCCTTTCCAGAATAGCTGTATTTACGCAGAGTTTAAATTATATAGTCATTTAAAAATGTGAATGTAATTTGGTTGAAATTAATTTTATTTTGGGTTATCAAGGAAACATACAAATGCATGTTCACATTCTGATTGGTAAAGCATCTGAAAATGTGGTATCGGAGACAATCCACCACTGTCACGCCACCTGACGCGATCTGTTGGGCAATCCCAGGAAATCCCAGGAAAATAGACTAGAGTTTATAAAAGCTTGTAAAATGACTAAATTTGAAACCCTTTAAGGGTTAAATATACTTTTGCAAGCCACTTTATACTCAACTATTTGAAAAACAAATGTAAACAAAAGTAGGACGATGACACGCTTATGTCGTGTGCTTTTGCCTGAGTTAAAAGGTTCACACAAAACAGTTTTGTGAACACATTCTCACACAGAACTTGTTAAAAAGTCTTCCTAACACAAAAGTCAAGTGACTCTGGACCTCTACTGAAGCATCTTGTTTTGATCATTTATGGTAAAAGAAATATTTGTATAAATAGCAGGGCACTATTAATCCGATTACTGACATACAGTTAAGGCCTGGACCTTTCTTCAAACAGTTTATTACTCCCCACCCCCCAAAAAAACGGGCAATAAAGCAAGTGGGTCAACTAAATTCCTATTTGTTGACATGCAACATGTTTCTGGACATGAATGTACACTGCATTCAATCTGACAAGCCAACTAGGCCAAGGTAGAACAGATTATTAGAAAAGATTTGACGGCTGAGTACTGAACTCGCAAACATTCACCACAGAGATTTCATTTTATCCAAACCAAATCATTCTTGTTGCCAAGGCAGCTAAAGCCCACAGCTTTTTCAGACTTGTGAAATTATAAAAAAAAAGATACATGGTGACAGAAGTTTTAACTCAGAGCCATAGCCTTGTATCTTGGCAACAATAAAGGAATAGAAGAGAAGCAACTTCCCAGAGCCCCTTCCTTTTATTGATCTTGCAGGGTAGGAAGGGAGGAAGCCGTGCTGCTGGAAAATGGACGGCAGCTCTCCACTTGAACCTAACTTCAAAAAGAACATCGGCGCACTTGGCAGATCGAGCATCAATATTAATCAAATGTGGAGCAACATATAGATATGCATGCAGGAGGGCTTAAATCTTTGAGACATTTTAATGTCGAGTTTCCAATTCAACAAAAGTAACCCTTTGCTTGCTGCATCATGTATTTTTGTTCACAATGTAATACTACCACAATACTTTAGCTAAGTGGGAACACATTTAAGACCCCATTAAATGTAATTTAAGACCATTTATGGAATGTCTAAGGTCTAAGCTAGAGAAGATAAAATTTAAGGCCCTGAAGGAAACCTGAACATGTCTAAAAATACTCAAATATCTAAAGGGAACTAAACATAAAGCTACAAATTTTCTGATTAAGCTTGACTGCTGCGTAAAGCAGTAACACACTTTAGAAATTAAAGGTAAAGTCACTAAGTGAAACACAGGTTTAGAATAATGTAAAATTAGAGCTTTGTTAGTTTTTAAACAAAAGCATTAAAGTTGTTAAATTTAGATTCATTTGCCATTCCTGGCAGGGAAAGGCTGTTGAAACCCTCTATAAATGCTAAAATGGTTGTTTTTTTATTTTATTTAAATTTCAATAAAAAAAAAAGAAACGATCCAATCATCAAACTTAAAGAGACCATAAAGCAGTTCACTAAAGCAGTTCCTTTTTCCCCTATTTTGCATTATTTTAAATAAATCTCCTACTAGGTATTTACTAAAATGAAAAAAAATCTAAAGTTTGCAGCTTTCAGAGTCACCATCTAACAAAGTGATTTCAGTATTGACATCATTCCTTACCCAACTTTGAGTTCATGAACATTTTGTGTTGAAAGACAGGAACAAGCACTCAAAATCTAACCAGCTAAATGGAAGAAAAACTGGATAGAATGTGAGCATGACAGAGAATGCAAATTTGCCTTGAGTGGGATCTCTGAGGTTTGTTGTTTTCTTTTTAGATAAAAAATATAATTCAGGGGTGAGAGTTGCATTCAGGGTACTTTGCATTAAAACAAAATGCTCCCTTATGAACGCAGGCGCGCATCTCTGAAGACGCAGAGGTGTGCTTGCATATATACAAGCACACAATTGTTAAAATGTGATTCCATGCATTCCAATATACAATGTAAACAGACCCACTGACTCACTCCAGCAAAAACAAGCCAAGTCAACACACTTAAGGAGCTAACTCCTTTCGATGCAAACAATTATGCACAGCTCCCACTACAATAAACAACACAAACAGCAATTTGCTTGAGGCTTTTGTACGGCGCAGGAACAATTAAGCAGAGTTAACTTTAGAAGCTCAAAGTCAAAGCAAGATATACAGAAACCAGTAACAAATTATGCATGAGTGTACAACATAACATTGAAAATGTGAGATCTCAGAGCACATGGAGGGTCATTATTGAGCCTATTCCTTTTAATACATACTGTATCTGTTCTAAGCTGCATCCTTTTTGCTTTTGACAAATACTGTAAAGCTATGAATCAGTCTGTAATAATGCTCGTAGCTCATGCAGACGTGGACGTTTTATTTCAACATGGGGGCGCCAACAAGCTTAAGACATGCATACAAGAAGCTGGCATGAACACTCTTGTAATACAGCTCTGGCAAATCTATTCGCACCAAAGCGAGGCTTCAGCTTTCCTCGTTCTCTGCCGCACGCACCCCATTATTCTGGAACGCAAACGTAACAAATAAACAGAATCATTATTTTCGCTTCACTTGACGAAAACCGGCTTAGGGCGGAATTTTCTTGTCATTAAAAAAACATTAATGAGGAGGATTAAAATGGCTGTGATGAGAAGCTGGGACAGGGATATGAATCTCACTCCCATACAGAGAGCCAGAAGGAACTCTTGTGGCTTTTGACTTTGAGTGGGTGCGTGTTTTTGTTTAACAGCCTCAGTTGTACTGTTATGAAAGTGCGACTGAACTGTTTGCTCCATCTACTATCAGGGTTGCTGGAGTTCAGTCATCAATACGCTGGTATTGCACAGTCTCAGTCAAACTGAAATACAGATTGAACCTTAAAGCTCTTTAATTTGTATTCTGCCTGAGCTTCAGAATCTTCGTGTTGCATTTATGAGATGTCTTTGGAGTTTTAAGAGTAAAACTGAGTGACTGTTTTGGCCGTCTTCCATCGATCCAAACTTTATTTCTATGTTAATCTTTATACACTTATTCCATTGTGGCACTATCATATTGTACTCCCTCTTTATTTTGTAAAAGTAAATAAGTTAGCCAAGGCCCTAAACGCAACCTACTGCCTGGCAAAGTTTGGTCAACTACAAACAAGCCGTTTTTTTTTTTTTTTTTCGTTACCACAATCATTTTACATTCATCTTTTAGAAAGTGCTAAGCTGGGAATCTGGAGGAGCCTTTAACTCGCTGCTAAGCTCTGACGGGTCAGATGTGAGTAAATCATAGCTGCCCCCCAGGTGTACAAACCAAGTCGATCAATAGACACAAGAGGGGGAAATCAAGACTGCTTGTTTAAATGGTGCATCCAGGCCAACGCTAAGCCCCAGGACATCTACCATGAGCACTTAGTATTCACACGCAGACACAGAGGGAAATGGATATCCAGCTCTGAAATACATTTGTCTGTCAATGAAAAAGGTGCAGGGAGCACTTACCGTCATTTTGCGTGTTTTTATCTACAACTGTTGCAGAATTCAAAAACGCTGATAAAAAGAAATCACATTCATTTATATAGCAGAGAGCACAAACACAGTGGGTGCTTCTTACCTTTTTACCGATGAGCTTCTTCCTGAGGAACTCCCGGGCCTCGAACATGTACGCGATGTCATAGAGAGGACGGAATCGTTTGTCTTTGTCCTTGTTCTTCTCCTGAATACAGATGGAGGTGGAGGAGAAGAGCAAAAATTAGAAGGGGAGAAACTTCATTCATATTGCACTTTTAAAGGGCAACTGCAGATCTCAGGTTTATGACGCAGACCAACACAAACGTAACAATTAAAAAGGACATCAATACATGGTTTTCAAATCTTCCCGGATAAATACATGAATAAAAAAATTAAAAAGTGAAGGGTGTTTGTTTCACTCCCCTTTTTCTCTGATCCCCCTGAGCCCCAGTGCACCGACTGCCATCAGAAGTGACATTTTTTCAATTCAAAGACTGCATTTTTGAAATCCAGTGGTTCTGTCCAAGTCAGAGACGTTCGGTAAAGAAAATTAGAGAACAACAAGCATCCCGAGGATCACACAGCAGACAAGTCAGAGATACAGTTGGGGAAAGGTTTGGACATCTCTCTGTTCAACCTATCATCTGAAAATGCAAAGAGTCAGTGAAAAGTTCAAGGGGATTGGATTTTGGAACACACTAGACCTGCAAATAAATACAGAATACAGTCTATTTCAACATCCACAGGGTTTCACACCTTTTGTTTACTCGTTTTATTTTTTTTCTAGCTTTTTCAGTCACGTGGCAGAGAGCAGACCCTGAACCTAATGAAATATGTAAGGGTGAATGACGGCAGCTCATACAAACACCACTTTACAAAACTATATACAAAAAGCCTTCATGGACACAGGCGTAAACAGCTGTGTCCATGAAAGCTTCATGTTGAACAAATGCACGTCAGGGGTAGTGATGGCCTACTGGTTAGAGCAGTGCACTTGCGCTCTGAGAAGGTTGCAAGTACCCGGTTCGATCCCCAGCGCCCGCACTCTGGTTCCCTGAGCAAGACCCTTAACCCCCGATTGCTCCCCAGGCGCCGCACCGTGGCAGCCCACTGCTCCCCAAGGGGATGGGTTAAGATGCAGAAGTGAATTTCTCCATTGTGAGATCAATAAAGTTCAGTTATTATTATTATTATTTAAAGTACAGATGTAACGCATAGGCAGCCAGACCAAAAAAAAAAAAAAAAAAACTTCACTCCAAAGATCATAGAAGGTTTTTTTGCATTTCCGAAGAAAGGTCCAGCGTAACTGCTTCAGTAAAAAAAACAACATGCACATAAACACCAAGAGTGACGGGTATCTTTTTCTTGAAGCATGATAAGATAAAAATAACATGATAAATAACCCGGAGACAACTGAATTTAAAAATTCCAGTCCAAGCTGGACTATGAATGACAACATTAATGTGCTTGCCTCTTAAATTTCAAATACTGAGCTATTATGGCTTAGTAAAAAAGAATAAACTATCTGAAGTTTGGCTACCTTTCTTACCTGTACAGGTCGCTTTTGGGGGGAGGGGAGGGCATTGTGAAAGTATTGCTTTTGTAACTATGGTTAAAACATTACTTATGTGTTTTATACTAGAAAACATTATTTAATGTGTTTAAGGAAGATTTTAAATGTGTTTTGCTAAATTTACCCGAGCTTGGATGTTTTTCCACCCTTCTTGCAACACTATCCAAAGGCCCGGAAATGAAGAAGGCAGGAGATTGTTGTCACATACACTAAGCAGACAGTAATTTGTCAGAAACTGTTGCAGCTTCATTCTTGTAATTGACCTCTTGGTATCTTCTTGGTCCAGTTTTCTTCATCTTTTAGCTATATTAGAGTTAAGCTCTCAGCATGTGTGTGTAAGGAAATACGAATAACCACTGACTAGAACTGAATTTTGAGTAAATAAATGGTGCCAGTTGTGAAATCCCTAAAAGATTTCAGTTCCTTTTTAAAATTATGCTGTACATATTGTATTTAATTAAAAGCAAGAAATGTTAACATGGGTATGAAGACTTATTGTATTCCCTCTGTGTGGGTACAAAGAGATTTATGGATGGAAAATAGAACCACGAGGGCTGTAAGGGCAACATGTGGGTAAGAAATGATGATGCAAAATGACCTGGAGACAAAGGAAGTGTGCCTGGATGTATAAATGTTTAGGAATCAATTACTGTCTTCAAGAGGAAATTTGTGAGAGAAATCTCTAAAAAGGCAGCATCATAGTGGCAAAATTCTTTCTATGATACTTTGTCGCTTGACATAGCCGAGCTGCAAAAGAACAGAATGATGTTAGTGGCCCTTGCTGGACTTATTAAATTATGAGTTAAATGTGTTTGTGCCTTCCTTATTCAATCAGTTCCTTACTATCCACCTTCTCAAGCTGATTCAGCAAAATGTAAATTCTCAGAGCTGCTCTCACACATACCAAGTGGAAATCCCTCAACGCTCAGCCAAAAGGTGAGTCAGAAAGTCAGTTTCAGATATCTCAGGGGTGAGCAAACCCAGTCCTCGAGGGCGGGTTTCCTACGTTTTCTAGATATGTTCCTGCTTGAACATGCATGACTTAAATGAATGGGTGCTTAGCAGACTCATGCAGAACCATGTGACATGAAGGCGAGATAACATGACCATTTCAAACAGGAGATTTGGAGAAGGGCAGTGAAAAAGCAGATCACGGGCCCCCTGAGGACAAGCGCTGCCCACTCCTGAAATAGGCCGAGTACTTCACTTGCATGGTGCATTGAAAGGAGTCATGGAGCCTTCGTGTTGCCCTGAGCCTTAATTTCATGGATTTTGTTTTTAAAAGAATGTAACCAACCAACTTTAAACTTTTAAAAAGGAGCTACAAGTAAGATATTTACTGTAAAATCAACCTAAATACTTCTCATTTGTCACCTGGGATGGAAGTAGCATTCCCTTTAAACAATCGGTCTTCTCCATCAACAATGTCTGAGTCACGTTTTTCTCCTTTCAAACCTAGAGGTACGCTGCGGAACCACTTCGGTTCAGAGTGTAGCCCGTGTTTACTTCCTGGTTCCGGAGCCAATCTTATGAGAGTTCCCAGAGTTCCCAAAACAGAGCGCAGCCTTTTGGTATTTTAACTCAGCAAAAGAGCAGCAGCCTGCAAACATGGAAGCCAGTAAAAGAAGTGGACCAGAAATGGAACAGGATACAACGTCATATACCGATCCTGTGTGGGTAACAATTCTCAAGAGCAACGCACCGTTTAAAAATGACATATTAGATTGTTGTGATTGGCAAGCTGTTGTACCGATTTGAGCCACAAGGTGTTAGTATTACTTATAGCTCCTTTAAGTTTCATATACTGAATACTAGGGCAGGGCTCCTGCAAAATCTATGTCAAAATTCCCTTGTTTTCTCTGTCCTTCTTTGCCACCATTTCAGAATTACATTAAAGCACAGAAATTGGCAGCTGGATGAATTGACAGTTTGATGGATGGCTTGGGAAATCAAACACAATGGGACTGGGCCTAAAGTCTGTAAAAAAAACAAAAAAAAACTTTTTGTTCTGTACCTATCAAAACCTGAACAACAGTTGAAGCAAATTTCATACTTTGAGATGCTGCCAGTGGTTTTGCTTTTTTTGGATAAAGCCTATTCATGCCAAGGCTTCAATATAATTGTATATAATTGACAAAGGACAACACAACAGAACTGCTTCTACAAAGAGCGGCACAGAACAACCCAAACAGGACTGGTGAATTAATAAAAAATAATTCTCAACTAATAGGCTGTAGAAAGACAACCGTGTCACTGTGAAAGAGCGTAAATGTCAGCACTGTATTCCAATTAGAGACAGGCAGCAGAGGAGCAGATACTACGAGTGCACCATTCAAATATCATGCCTCTATGATGTGCGCAAACTAAGAAAAGTGACAGAAGCGAGGTCAAAGTGAAAGGGAGCTGCCAACGGGAGATGCCAACAGAAACTGGCGCTTAACGATAAATTGTGCATCCTGGGTTAAATATAATCCAAACAATCGGAAAACAAAAAGGCCGTCTTTTGCCAGTCAAATGATAAATACAAACAAGGTTCTCCCACACGGATAATACAGTGAAAAATATAGTGACTGGTCTAATTATTTAGCTATGGAGCCATATTCAGCTTCATTCACCGGGTAAAATGACAACATCAGCATCATTAAATTACTCCAGGCAACCTTTCCGTACCATCATCCATAAACTGCTATTATGCAGCAGCAGTAAGGTTACAGATAGAGGAGAGAGTCGGAGCGATGTCTCAGCCGTAACCGAATAAAAACTGTTCCCGCTCGCTATCCTCAGGGGGAGTTTTGTTCTATTTGGGGTGAATTCCCTTCATTCTATATTACCCACTAAGGCTTGGGAATCATCTTTGACTACTGCAGAGGCATGGTGCATGTTGGATTGTACAGTGTCGCAGGGCTGCAGGGTCTGAGGCTGCGAGTGTGTGGATGTTACTGCTGGAAGCATTTTAAGCTTCTGAAACATCAAGAGAGAAATCATGACTCAGGAGAATGTCATTTTCTGATGTTGGGTTGGGGGGTGGGGGGTGGGGGGTATACAGTAGTAGGCCTCGGTTTTGCATTTAGCTGATTGAGTGGAGTGTTGTTTGTGCAGAACCGCTCTTTTGGGAAAAATCCACTCTGCATGCATGTGTCTCAGACAATGAGGGCATTATTTTTGATAACACAAAGCTCTGGGAGTTTTAGACAAACAGTCAAGGTTTACTGTAGTGCTCTTTACAACATGACTCAAACACCCATGCATAAACAAAAAAAGCCGCTTCAGAGATTTGGGGCTGTAAAGGATATGGCCCAGGAGGAAAAATAAACTAGCACAAACATTTTCTTTTTTTAAAGCTGGTGATATATTAGAATAAGTGAAGCTAAGGGTATCCAGCAGGTCAGGCAGTATCTCTTGTTAGAATTAATTTTAAAACCACAAAATGAGATTATTAGACTATTCCTATTTATTTATATTTATATTCTCTTTATTTATATTTTTTTATGTTTAACTCAAGAAAACCACAGATGCATTAATAGACTGATTTTGTGTGTGCTTCCATTATTCGACCAGCCAAACATCAACCAGTGCCAATTCAGGGGGAAACTGTCCTATTGCAACATTTGGATAATTTTTTGTAGATCTCTGCATTGAAAGACTTGAAATTAGCCAACTGTCCCAAAAATCAGATCATTAAACATTATGATATTCAAATCAAATGTCAAAGTTTATGAGAAACCTTCTGCAAAAGTTTCACCCCATAAGAATGGCTGGAATATTGTAAATATTTATAAACCAAATTAATAAAAGATTACACATTTCAAAAAGTAGACAATGTAGCATTAGCCCAACGCACCAGCAAACTGCTCCCCACCAAAACGCTGTCAGCAGGGATAAAATGTAACCTTATTAAAGATCGCTGCAGAATATGTCATGTTTAGAAATGGGCTAGGGCAAAAGTTAAAACATTTTTTATAACTATAGCTATAACAAAGGTAACTACCCTTTACTTGTTAATGTTTTTTAATACATACTGAGGCAGAAATTTAGAGCACCTGAAAAATGTGATATTAATATTCCTTCTAGCCACTCTGCTCTTTCTAAAAGAGGAATAAGAGTCTTAACAGCTTATATTAGCTCATAAATGAAGTTCTGTTCTGCCCAAACAGGCCTGGGATAAAAAAAAAACACTAGTAGGCTTTTTTTTCAGCCAGCAGACAGACAGTGCACAGCGACAGGTGGGTAGAGAGCGTTCAATCTCACCCTGTCGACCATGCAGAAAATTACGGCACACTCAGATGGTCTACTAGGTGATGAGAGAGGCAGCAGAACGACGACGCGCGAGATGCAACGAGCCACGCAACAGTTATCAGGTTCAGAGATTTCAGTGGTGATAAAGAATAGATGTTAAAGACCTTTTGTGCAATCACCTTGGACAAGAGAGATTTCAGACCGCCTCCATCATAATTACATGTATGAAAGCTACACTTTGGTGGATAATCTGACTAAAGGAACATTGGAAAACTCAAGAGGCTGTACAAAGGTAGAAGGACCATTTGAGACATCAAGGGGGTTACACAGTTTTCAATCATATGGAATTTGCTTTATTAAAGTATCTGGCTAAGACTCCGTATCAGTAATTGCCTGTTCCGAAATGGCTGACTCATTTTGGAGATAAGAAATCCTGACATCTCTTGTACCTACGGTTTAAAAACCAAGTCGCCCCCTCTTTCAATTTAAAGGAGTCTCAGAGAGGTGCATATGTTAAAAGCTATTTGCGAAATCTGAGAGAGCCCTGGTGTGGAGAAAAGTTCTGTCCTCAGGGAAGATACCAACCAGTTGGTAAAATACGTTTATGGAAAAATAATCATCTCACTATTTTCTTCCCTCTCTAACCAAGCATGTGCTGGAGCACTTGCCCCCTTTTCCTCCTAGCCCACAAATGACCTTTTGGTAAAAACAAAATAAAAATAAAAAAAAAAGATTTTTTTTTTTTTTTACTTTTTCCCCTCTGATATCAAATGAAAGCATTATTAAAGTATTATTAATAATGTTTTTTTTCCAATGGCATGCAATGCCCCCCAGTCATCCCTTTACCCCTGTGGCGCCCCTGGCAATTGTTTTCTGCGCAGTGAGCCCGGGCTCTGTGTCAGTATGAGAGCTCTGTTTTCCACATTTCGGTCATAAAACCTGTTAGTGACAGGCTTGATGAGATATTTGTATTTTTAAGCAAAGAGGGGCTAAAACACAGCACACACGCTGGGGGGGAGAAGCGCCCTGCGCTCCTGTGACATAGTCCTGAGGTGGAGGAGAAGACAGGTGAGGCGAAGCCGTGTTTATGCGTTCATAATCATTCAGACAGTAGATTGCTGTTGTTGAATCGTCAGCTAGCAGGTAGCTATAGACTTTGTAGGTCTCTAAAAATGCATCTTCCTTTTAGCTTCCTTAACAGCTGACACCAGTATTATTTTCTATTAGATTTATTTGACAGGGACAGATACACAATAAGGACAGCAGTCCCATGTCTGTATCATGGTGCTTATAGCGCGAGCTAGTTTACAGCGCTTGTCCCGAGATGGACTTCTGTAGACAGCTTATCTTATTACTAAAATGTTGTTAGAATAGCTAGTTTTAAAAGATGCGATGAGAAGCAGTGGTGCGGCATTTTATTTATACTTAATCTTTTTGAGGAATAATGGAAATGCAGCTATTTATCTATAAACAACTGCTTTAGAGAGTAGAATGAAGTTAATAAGGTGTCACTGACAAATCATTATGTAGATTATATCATATTTCTATTTAAAAAATTCTCCCCTCAACTGATAATGTGGGTTTCTGTGTGTAAATTTAATAAGATAATTGTATACACAATGCTTTCCTTTCTCCTTCTTAAGACATTTATAAAGAGACATTTCCAGAAACTTAATTAAAATTAAATAGTGTGTGAACTTTAAACTTCTTGTCTTGTCAATCACAAATTGAATAATTTATGTCTCTTTTTAAGGTGAAAGATGCCTCCTAAAGAACATCTTAAACTAAAAAATACCATGTTTTTCTAGTCAACACAGCTGTTTGGTATTGAATATACCTAGAAATTTACAAGCAGTCAGTTTAAGAGTTGTTGATTACGTTAGGATGTACTATAGTTAAATGTAGAACAACTGATGGCTAATTTCCTGCTGCTAGATGGACAGAAGGAAAGGGATGAATCAGATGAGGAGGTTGATTAGGATATTAGAAAAGGCACAAAGCTACAGTTGACAGCACAGAGAGAAGGAAGACAAGAGTCCGAATTAACAAAATACATAGAGCTACAGTCGACAGGGAGGATGAGACAGGAGACAACAGACTGTGGGAAAAAAAGAAGAGGGAAAGGAGAAATGTATATATGTACTAATAAAACATGAGCACACATGAATAGAAGAGGTTTAACCTAAAGTTTGGGGGTCAGTTTTGTGTTATGTTTTCTCATGTTGACAGGTAAGACTAGAGTAATGTCACTTTTCGTTTTCTTGTTTGCAGTTTCCTGTTAAAGCGGATCCAACTGTGCTGTTCTGAACAGGCCGTCTTCACCTCCACTGTAACAGAACATGTGGGCTGCTTTATTTATTATCAGGGCCTTCATTACAGTACACTATAATTGTATTGCACCAATTGTGTTTATATCTTTAAAAGTGTAATTGTGTAAAAACAAAATATGTTCAATTGTCTATGTTTTTAATTGACATATCTTGCTCCTATGCAGGTTGGAATATCTCTATACCTCCCTATAATTAAAATAGTCCTGCAGAAGGAAATTCTGATTTTAAAATATTGAACGTATTATGTTGTATTATTTATCCCAGATTTGAATCTATTGTATAACGTTTTACTATTTTGTAACATCATAGTACATTGAACTATAAAAGTTATGGGAAATTTGTACTAATATTCAGCACTAGAATCCAGTCAAATGTGCCCTTTTTTACTTTGAGCACCTGCCCCTTTAGTGGTCTCAGCACGGCCCTGTCTCTAATATACGTAACCTTGTTTATAGGTGCAGCTAGATCGCCATTACATCTGTTGGACATGTAGGCCAGCTTTCTAAGGTCAGGACTGTAACAAAGCAAAAGGAAAAGAATCACAGCGTTATTTTGGAGGAAACAGTGCAGGAATCATTCAGCACTCAAAAATAAGGCCCCAGTTTGGATATAAGGAGCTGGTACATCTGGAAAACGGTTTGATACTGATCTGCAAAGTCACTGGTTTTATCCTTCATGATATTGTTAAGAGTCTGTTGCACATGCCAGACAACTGCAAAGTCTCACCAAAAACTTCTATCAAACTCCATTAACTGCTGGTGATGCTGTCTAAATTGCCTAGAAGGCACCAAGTGTCTGGTGACCTTTACTTAGTGTTTGACTGGCTGTTGACTTTTGCTCAAAAACTATACTTTCCTGCACTTTAAAGCCACTTGTGCTCAGTATTACCATGGCATTTGCAGCCACTTTATGGTTCCATTCAACCAGTGATTAAGTGGAAGCTTTTCTTACTCTTCTTCGAAACCTTTTTAACCAAGCTTTATTTTTCACATTAACTCTCCTGCATGTGTGCTAATTTTCTCCCCTCCCCCCCTGAAAATCATTCTCAAAACCCCACATCAGCTCAGGTCCAACACTTAACGCAGCAATTTGTATATTCTCCACTGAAGCAACAAGACAAAAAAACAGCAGGCCAAATCCTGGCCTTTTCAGCACCAACCACCAAAAAGAAAGACGCGGCCCGTCTGTGGAGAAGGAAGGTTACAGGCTACCAAACTGTCTCACTTAACCCGTTCTGCAGCCCTGAGCCATAAGACAGGTTATCCTCCATGGTTGGCACCCTGCTCCAAAACCTCCACATCAAAATCTAATGTCCAGACTCAGAGCATTCACTACATTGAAAACTTATTTTTTTTTTTAAATCTCTACTATGACAGATGAGTACAATCTAAATTGGAAAATACCTTCTGGCATCTTAAAGTATGAACCTTTATTAATATTTATTTAGTAATTCTGATATTTAAGTCAGTAATGATGTTATTTATGATTCTGATTTGCTACATAGGAGGGTTGCATGGTGGGGCAGTGGTAGCACTTTAGCCTTGCAGCAAGAACGTGTGAATTCTGGCCTGGGGTTCTATTAGGATTAAGTATATATGTTCTTCCTTTAAAAAGGAGTCTCAGAGGGGTTTCCCGCCAACTACTCCAGCTTCCTCCCCAAGTCCAAAAATATAGCCGTTAGGTTAGTTGGTTGCTCTAAATTGCCCTTTGGTATGAGTGTGAGCATGATCGATTGGCCTTTGTCTCTCCGTGTTGCCCTGTGATGGACTGGCAATCTGTCCAGGGTGTACCTCGCCTAATAAATGTTGGAGTTGTGCACCAGACCCAGGAGTCGTTAGATTATTATTTTTTTTTTTATGAAACATGATTTCTTAAATGTTGAACGTCCATATCAGTTACTTTAAGATATTGATGTTATGAGCCTACATGCAAAGCTAATTCAGATGTAAATGTGTGAAATGCATAAAAATTAATGATTTGTGCATTCATTTATTTGGCGGTAAGTTCAACAGACTTGCCACAGCTAATATCCTTCAGCTAGAATGGCATTACAAGTTCAAATCCATCGTTTCAATATTTCCCAATCCAGACAAAAATTGCCCAAAAGCTTTTTCCATTGGTTGATAAGTCTTGTATATGTGCCTTGCGAAAGTATTCCCTCCCTTGGCTTTTTTATGTTCTGTTGCCTCATAGCCTGGAATTGAAATGGTTTGAAAGTGTTCCAACTCGAAAAGGGAGAAAAAAAAAGGGAAAAAAGAGAGAAAAAAAAAAGAAAGTGTTCCAACTAATTTAGTTTCTCTTTAAACCACTTGAGTGTTGCTTTAGCACTATGCTTTGGGTCATTGCCCTGCTGGAAGGTGAACCTCCGTTCCGGGGTCAAATCACAGGCAGACTGACAGGTCTTGCTCAAGACTATCCCTGTATTTAGTACCGTCCATCTTTCCCTCTACCTAGACCTGTTTCCCAGTCTCTACTGCTGAAAAACATCCCGCCGCATGACGCTGCCACCACCATGTTTCACTGTGGGGGATGGTCTTCTTGTGTGATTAGATGTGTTGGATTTGTGTAAGACATCGTTTACCTTAGTGGCCGAAAAGCTCAGTTCTAGTCTTACTTTGCCAGAGCACCTTCCTCCAGAAGCACCTTCCTCCAGAAGGTGCTCTGAGGCCGATCACAAATGGTGAGTTTATGCTGACAGTTCATGTGACAGATTGCACACGTGAATTTCATTTCACTAATTATGTGACCTTTCACGTTAATTGGCTAATTTTCTGCCAGATGGAATGCAACAACAGGTAAACTGAAGAGAGGGTGAATACCTTTGCAAGGCACTATAACACTGATCAGTCATCATATTGTGATAAATTCTTCATTTTTAGAAATGTGTTTTTGGCCCAGGTTGTCTTGACTTGCAACTTTTCACATTTTATCACATTACTAGCCAAAAATATAAGTTTATCTCTGATTTTGTTCAAAAGAGCAACACAAAGTCGCACATAATTTTTAAGTGAAAGCAAATGGATGCATGGTTTTCAAATTTTGAAGAACAACATACTAATATGTGGCATGCATTTGTGCTCACTCTGATTTACTCTGATACCCTTAAATAAAACCTAATATAAAATAAAAAACTAAAACAGCCTGAGAGGTTTGTTACAGAACATGAGGGAACAAACGGCATCATAAAGGACGAAATCAAACAGGCCAGGCAGAAAGTTGTGGAGAAGTCTACAGCAGTGGTCGGTTATATGGCTATTCCTAGCTCGCAGTGTTTTTGAGTGTAATTCGATCCATCTTTTGAAAATATAAATAGCATGGCAAAACTAAGTCCCAAAAAAAATGCACGCCAGTGTGGAGCTATAGAGTGACAAAATCTGGAAACCTATAAATAATCACCAATATCAGAATTTCTTTGTGAATAGAGAATGCCCAAATAAAGTTACTACACTGACGTTTTGATGGGTAAAATGCATTGTGTTGTGTATTTGTGTAAAACCTTCTGAAGCAGCACTCTGACCATGTGCCCTTATTAACTGGCCACCTTTTTAACCCAATGTCCAACTTTGAAATGGCCTTTAAAACTATGACACAGCTAAAAAGTCTGCGAAACAAATCATTGCAAACCCTAATTACTGTGGCTCAGCTGCTACCACAGACTAAAACTAGTATAAAAATGAGTGAAGATGGGCGATGCACTAGATCTTTTGCCCAAAAGCACACGTGTAGGATCAAGGTCATACCAGAGAGTTCTAGCATGCCAACATTTTGGTTTAAAGTTGAAGGACAATTAATCCATGAAAGTCAAATGCTATGAATTAGAAAATGTACCAGAATAAAAACGACCACAAACGGGTGTCAATAGGGGGTTTTCAGCTGACGTCACGCTCACGTGACTACTCTGCGCGTCCGCCATATTGGGTGTCTGTCGTTTCGCACCGTTGACCCGCATTGTATTACGCCTTAGGCAGTATTGGAAGTGAACAATGGGGAAAGCGTGTTTAATGGTTGGTTGCACGGCCCGTGGAGGTGGAGATCAACGCTCTATCGCCTACCAGCCGTAATAGTGAATCAGTGTGAAAAAACAAAACAGCTCTCTGAACAACGCCGTCACCTATGGCTGACACGGATATCCAGGTCCGATTTGGACGGTGTTAAGCTGGAATACGCCAGAGTCTGCGGTGCTCACTTTGTCACAGGTAATTAACTGTTAAGTATTTAAAACATGTAAACCGTTGCTGTATTGTGGGCTGTAACAGCGCAACACATGATCGCCATGGGAAAAACATAGAAACGGGTTAATTTTCCACCGCTTTCCTGCCTGGAGGCGCAACCACGGAGAACAACTGTTAGAGATAACAAAGAATCGTCGGCTCGCTTGGATCGCGGCTGTAAGACGACCGAACATAACTTTCCACAGTATCCCGATGTCAACAAGAGTGTGTTCTAAACGTTTGAAACACATACCAGCTAGTTAAAAGTACATTGCATGCGTGAGTGGTTGTTAGCACTAACAGTTAGCATGTGCCAGAGCCCGTCTGAGCACAGCTTACCTTTGAACGAGTTGCTGTTTTCCCACTGTTTGCTGGCTTTATGATCGGCAGCTCCTGAACCCATCCATTCGTAAACTGCACATGAGACTCAAAGGACTTGTAGCTTCAGAACTGTTCTGAAGTATAGGCGCTCACACCACAAACAAGGTAGCCGAAGACGTCCGATATGGAAAGTGACGTCCGCGCTACTTCCGGGTTATGCCGGTAGGCTTTTGCCGGCGTAAATACGGTAAATACAACTTAATTTTGCACTGGTCATTGTTTTGCTTAAATAATTAAAGCCGCGAGCGGCGTCGAGCGGCCCTGCAGCCAAGCGCCTTCGCGCACCGCCGTCCGTCAGCCACCGCAGAAGCATGCGACGCATTTGCGTCGGATTGTTTACATTTTTACCATCTTATTAAAACTCACCCGTCCACGTATGATGGCGATTTCCTTGATGTACATAACTTCGACATCTCGTACCCAACCAGATGTGAACTGGTTGTGAGCCTCTAGACCCTTGTAAGCTCTCATTTCCTCAAGAGTGTGCAGAGGGTTTTCACTGAACACCAAGTAATGCACTATGTCGCCGTGCTCTACATTTGGCCAATCATCTGGATTACGGCTAAACAAGGCACCGTGGAGGGCATAGGGGTCCATATGGTCGATCACGGAACATTTCCTCAGATATACGTCCTTATCTGGTCGCTCTAGCGTGCTGGCGTACTTATCCATTCTCGATACGAAAATACGTGTAGGACAACTAGAGATAAGGAAGTATGACACCCAATATGGCGGACCGGAAGTTGGCCAGTGACGTCAGTGAAAACCCCCTATTGCCTCAATCCTTTGTGGCATAGGTTCAACAAGGTGTTGGAAGCATTACTCAGAGGTTTGGGCCCACATTGCTGTCAATTTTTTTGGCTCCATATCCGAGACGTAAGCCCCCTGTTGCACCATATCCCAATGAAGATTTAATGGATGCAGATGTGGTGACTGTGGAGGCTACTGGAGCACAGTAAAGTCGTAATGTTCACAAAACCAGCATGAGGTTGGCTTTGTGACAGATTGCATCCTCCTGCATCAGAAGAAGGGTACATAGTGGTCATAACAGGATGGACACTGTCAGCAAAGATACTCCGGTAAGTTAAGGTGTTTAAACAATGTTTAGTTAGTACTAAGAAGGCCAAGCTTTAGCAAAACATATCCCTCACATCATTTCACCACCACCAGCAGCAAGCACTGTTACATTCATGCTTATGCCCAATTCTGACCCGACAATCTGAATGTTGCTTCGAGACTTGGACCAAGCGACATTTTCTTCTACAGCCCCAGTTTTCTGTTCTTGGTTGACAGAGTAGACAGCTATGGCCATTGTGTTTCAAGGTCCGACGTGTTGTGTGTTCAGAAATGGTATTCTGCATACCCTGCATCGTCACAAATGGATATTTGACCTACTCCTTCCTTTCTATGCAGATCTCCAACTAGTTAACTACTCACCTTTCCTACTGATTGTGATGCTGTTTGACCTAAACTAAGTTGTCTTGGTCGATTAGCTGAACTGCCGCTTGTGTTAAAAAGCAACTGAACAGGCGTACTTGATAAAGTGGCTGGTGAGTGATCTGCTGAAGCAACATAACATCGAGGGATGAGCTGCAGAGATGAGAAGGTAGGGCTATATGTCGCAGCACTGGAATGAGCCAGTCCATATAGTCTATTAGCGGTTAGACTCCACTTAAACCGCAAGACCGAAATATACACAAAGACACTAGACCATGGAGACAGAAAGCACAAACACACACGAATACGGGTGTGAGTGGGTGTAACGGCGAGCTGCTCAGAGGCACTGAAGTCTCTCCCCACTCATGTTTACATCCAGCTTGTCCTACTGCACATGTGAATAAAATGGGAAAGTGCAAAAAGAGAGGGGGGGAATGAAGGAACAAAGAAGAATGCTGACTTCAACTCTCTAGCTAAAAATATCTTACATCTGAATATATACTCCACAATGGTAACACAGAGAGAAGAAGAAAAACTGGAACAAAAAATAAGGGTGGTGGGGGTGTAAGAGCGAGTGAGGACACTTGTGTCCCATGTTTTTCTGCAGGCACACACCATTGGTCCACTAATCTGTCAGTCTGAGCACAATTAGTACAGTCATGAGAGGGAAGGGGAGAGTTGTGGTGTTGGGAGACTAAAACAAACCAGAGGAGACGGGGAGTGGAGAGGGGCTTGGCAGGACCTGTCACAGTTCATCAGTGCGCGGGTACATTGCATCTGGCCTGCATACTACTAAACAGCACACACACAGAAATCCACTTACTTACGGAATAAACCATCTAACATCTAGACTTTTTTTTTAACAATAACTGGCAGAAGAAATCCCAACAGACATCTAAACAAATCTGCATACATTCAGATATGCGGTATATATTAACATTCCGGCCTAATTTCGCCCATTTAGTAGCGAGTCGTCTTGACGCGCACACAAACCGCACAGCGTGTCTGTTGAGCCCATCTTAGTGTATGGTCCGACGCCAATTTTCAAGATGTTTCCTGACAAAGCCTAACCAAGCTTAAACAGCCCCGTCTGCGTGTGTGCATGTGTGTCAAGGCTGTGCTTCAAACCGTAACAATGTCTTTACGTCCGTCTGCTGCCCTATAAGGAGGAAAATGCCTCGCACATGACAATGTTAGCCAACATGATGTCTGTGCGTGTAACGCCTCCGGCTGAAAGATACCTGCTGTGACCTCCTCTTGTCTTGACCTTAAGATGAGAGTCACCCCTACGGCTGAAGACCCAACAAAAACACAGCTTTTACAACCTGACACTCGCAGAAGCCAACCCCCAGCTTTTGGCTAAACACGTAGAGCCTTTTGTCTCACTGCAGATGCTTTGCGGATGATTTGGAGATGCTTTACAATTATTTTATTGGCCATCAAAACCACTCATGCATTTGTAATAAAAGGAAAATTACACTGTCCACAATGGCCTCCAGTAACTGAAGGAAAACTATTACATCTGCATCTGTAAAGGTGAGCAGACAGGGCATGAAATTAGGCTCCCCTGCTCATGCCCAGCAACGGCTTACTGAATTTAGTGGTCAGACCCCACTGCAAAATGAAACCCGACAGAACTGCCTAATGCTTGAATGCAAAAAAAAAAAAAAAAAAAAGATATACACAGAGCCTTGCAAAAGTATCTGCACCCCAAGTTTTTTTTTTCTTTTATTTGAAATTTATGTTAAAGATTAACAAAGTAGTGCATGATTCTGAATATAAAGATATTAAAGACGTATGGATTTATTTTGTATGGTGTGCATACTTAGACTCCATGACTAAATTTGCCACCAGTTGTGCACATTAATAGATTTAAAATGTTCACATAATAAAAAGCAGAACAATGTCAGTCATATTGTATGGAGAGCATCTGAACATCAAGTCTTACTACAGATTCTCTCGATCGACGTTAATTCTGGGCTTTGACTGGACCATTCTAATACACGAATAAGGTTTAATCCATGTTGTTCTATTGTTCCTATGTCTATTTTAGAATCTATTATTTTATTAATTTAGTTTGAATATTTATCATGTACAGAACATTAAAAAAATAGAACAAGATGCCAAGAAAAGGTGACAAAGTAAAAAAAAGGTCCCTACTAGTAGGTGAAACTCTGCCGTTAGATTCTCAAATTATTTGCAGCCTTAAACAACTTTTCTATCAGGATGGCCCGGGATTTAGCCCCATCCATTTCCATCAACCCTGTTGAGAAACAGCTTCCCCATAGCTTGTGGCTTTTCTTCCTGCCATTCTTCCCATAAAGGTCAAATTTGTAGAGAGCATGACTGATAGCTGACCTGTGCTAACTGGAGGAGCTGCAGCTGCTCCAGAGTGAGCACAGCTTTCTGCGCAGACTCTCTGAATAGCTTTCTGGTTGTCTTGCTAACAAACCTGGTTGCTTCTCTAACAGACCCATAAAGTCCTTCAGAGAACAGGTGGCTTTGTACAACAGCAATTGTTTATCTAGGGGAATGAAAGTAAAGAGGAACCAAATGCAATAGCATGTCATGCTTTTCAAATACTTAAAAAAAAAAACACATTACTATACACCTGTTTTCCTTTTACTTTAAAATCATGTCATACTTTGTGTAAATCAATCCCATAGAATACAGGTGTATGCTTGCAACGTCACCCAATGTAAAAAAAAAAAAAAAAGTGTTAAATGGTGTGAATACTTTTGCAAGGCACTTTATTTTGCTGGGCAGAAAGAAAGTTCAGGAAAGCTCTAGTTAAAAGGTCTCATCTGCAAACCTATCATAACTCTGCACTGCTGCCATAGCGACAACACTCAAAGCTGAGCCAACAGCGGTACAGACAGGCAGGCAGCTCTTTAGCTCAGACAAAAATAACTAGCTAACAGACACCAGCATTAGCACCATGTACAGCCCTTTAAAAAAAAAAGACAACACTACAGGCTACAAGATTTTATGCACAATGTAAGATCTAAAAAGAGAATACGCATTCATAACCGACTAAATTTAAATATATTCATCTGTAAACAAAACCGCCAGGTTATCTAATATGTATCTGCCTGCTTTATCTCCAGTTTAATCAGATATAAAATGTCAATCAGGTGCTCTAATGACCATCTGCCTGTTTAGAAATTACATTTTCATTGCAAGATTAGTCATATTTTTATCCATGCAGCACTCAAACAGGCTGATAAAACAAAGCTACACAATTAAATATGCATGAGGTGAAATAATAGCAGAACACAACTGTTCCCGTGTCAAAGCAATGCAACACACACATCACATTCACATCTGGGCTCCCTCTCCGGAGCTCCTTGTAACATACGACAGTGTAATGAAGCACAAAACACATACTGCTGAAGCATCTGGCGCAGGCAAAGACGGCGTGACAGACAGCATAAAGAGAAGCACTGAGAACAGGAGAAATGGAACAGAATGGAGAACAGAAAGGGGGTAGAAAATTGAAAAAAGCAAATCTAGAAAGGTAGAAAATCAAAAAAATAAACAAAACTAGGACAGAGAGTTATGAGGACAAGCGGTGAGCTCCAAGGAACAAGAGAGGGAGACAAAACAGGGGGATTTTTTTTTTTTTCCCAAAAGCTTGTCACAACCACAGAGAGACAGAACTAACACAGAAAAAGGGCACTGGTGCAGGTCAACTTTCTGACCGCAGTGTGCACACCCCGGGGGGGAAAAAAGGATGGGAGAAAGTGACAGTGAAGAAGAGACAGGAGGAACAAACAGATGAAAGGGAGGGAACGATACAAAGCGGCATCTTAATGATGAGAGGCACTAACAATGGCAGTGAAGAGAACGAGAAAAGGAGGAGTGGTAATGAGGGCGGGGAATAAAAAGCAAAAGTGCAACGATAAAAAGAAAAAGACAGGAGGGAATAAACCATGAAAAGGAAGGAACGCAGAATGGGAGGAGTAACTTAAAACCATTAAAACACCCAAAAAGATGTTGGGCAAGCCGACTTTTACAACCAGGGCACCAGAAATAAGAGGCAGGCCTTTCCTATTAATGAATACGGCACTAAACATAGCGTCAAATGCTTTTAAATATGCATCACATTTGCACCTTTGTTCCAGGCGCCACTGATCACTTTTGAAAGAAACATGCGGCTGATGAGGCGCTTCAGACCAATGAGGGTTCAAAGATCTTCCTCTAAAGTCTCGACAGGGGCTCAATTAGAAGCAAAAAAAATAAATAAAATAAAAATAGGAGGTGGATGATGAAGAGACATCCCACACAGCAGACATCTGTGTCTAGGCATCGCTGCACAGACGCAGCTTTTCCCCATCTGCGTCAATAAATATGCATTCCCCCGGCGTCACATGGTCAATGGCACTGGCATGTATACGAGTGTTTTTGTAGTCCAGAACCGATTCTAAAAGATGGAGAGTGTGGTAGGAAAGAAGAGGGAGGGGATCGATTAGCCTCACTCTCTGCAGTGCTGCAACCACTGGGTGTGTGCAAGTGTTTTACTGTGTTTGAATGTGTCCCAACTTAGGGCGCCACCAAGTGGTCAGAATTAATCCCCGAACTTGTTTGGAGATGGGAGAATCCCCGTGTGTGAGAAAGGAGGAGAGGAGAAGCTTGGGATTTTACTCAAGAGGCAGACAGCTCTCTGTGCGCGTATCATTTGACTATGTAGCAAAAAAACAAAACTTAAAAGCATCCAGTTACTCTGCGTAAAGATGACCACAAATAGAGTCTGACAGACAGGGTTCTCTGTACCTCTCCCTCATTCCTAGGGGGCCGGATGCTGGACAGGTGGATGGTTTTGTACTCTCCAGAGTTGAGCTTGACCACCAGGGCGTCGGCATTGACCACCTGCATCACCTGCAAAGACAGAGACAGTGGTTGTTGAGATGAACACAGGACGGAGGCAAGCGATCAGCCAGATCGGAAGAAACTAAGATAAGAACATGATAAACTAAATAAAGCTACGCACTTGGGGAATATCACAGCCCTGCAAAGAAGAGGAGTGTAAAAAAAAAAAAAAGCACTGCATTTTGCTGAGGAAGCGAGCGAGCGAGCGAGCTGGAAGAAAAATGGGAAGTGAAGGGGCACGAAAAGGATAAATGGAGGGGAAGAGAGTCAGTCAAAAGTAACGGGAGGACAATAGTGTAGATTGTGTGCCATCGTGAGCAGAGGGCGCGGAGAGTGAGCTGAGGAAGAGTGAAGTCCGGACTGGCTGAGTAAGTGAGCTAAGGCCTCCCAGCAGGCCAGCGGGCTTTGGAGGACAGGACGAGGACGTTCACCTATCTAGGGGACTGACAGCAGGGAGGGTTGAAGGAGGAGACAAAGTGGGAGAGGAAAAAAAAAAGGCTTTGAGAAAACAAACATCCTCTGAAAGACGGGCAGGCTGACTTACACAGGCTGCTACTCGACACTCGGCAGCTTCCTGCCTTAAAGATGTTTACAAGAGTAACTACAGTGCCTTGCAGTAAACTTAGTCTTTGAACTTTTTCACATTTTCCACTGTTTTGCAGGGAGTCCATGAGCAAGACTAGCGCAAAATATCAAAGTGGACGGAAAAGATTTGTTTCTCTATACAATTACATTTAAATAAACTTTTTTCTATTGTTTTGTTTTCACAAGTAATCTGGAAAGAGTGGCATTTGAATGCATTTAGCCCCCCTGAATCCATACTTGGATTCCCCGCTTCAAGCCTTATGGGGTGTGTCTAGAGGAACTTTTCCCTTCTACACCTGCGAGTTTCAGATGTGGCCGTGCTCAAAGATGACTCAAATGGCCAAAAAAAACTCCTTTGTGGGCAACTTAGCTCAAGGCAACATGGAAAAGATGCAGGGCAGCGGCCCTTGAGCACAGAGTGCACTGTAGCTCTGGAGGTCATCCACCTCAGCCCCAAAATCATCTGCAGCTTTTAACAGGTTTGCTTTCAGCTCTGCTCTGTATTGAGCTTCATCCATCTTCCAATAAACTTGGATCAACTTCCCTGTGCTTGCTGAAGAAGTGCATCCCCACAGCATGAGGCTCCTCCACCAGGTTTCACCACAGAACGCCGTATTCAGGGTGATGTGCCGTCTTGGCTTTCCTTCATGCAGGTCAGAAAGTACTCGTTTCTACGCCAGCAGTCTCAGACTGAGGTCCGCGGGGGCCGGAGTCCTGCGGCTTTTAGACGCGTCTCTGCTTCAACATATCTGACTCCAATATGAGCTCATTAGCAGCGCTGGACGGCATGCTAGGGAGCTAGTTTAGCCATTTGAGTCAGGTGTGCAGGGCCAGGGACACGTCTAAAGGTTGCAGGACACCAGCCCTCGAGGTTTTGAGTTTGAGACCACTGGTCTACACCTTTACCCACTTTCTCTCTTTCTGGGGGTCCTCAAGGGTTACCATGGACTTTCTAGGCTTCTTTTCTGAATAATGCTCTACTTGCCCAGCCTGTCCATATAGTCTCTTTCCATTTTCAGATGATAAATGGATGAGTGCTTGATAAGATTGTCAAGCATTGAGATATCTAAGCCTTTAAACTTCTCTATGACTTTATGCCTGACCCGTCTCCTGAGTTCCTTGGTCTTCATGATGCGGTTTGTTCACTAAAGTTCTCCAGCAATCCTCTGAGGCCTTCGCAGAACAGCTGCATTTATACCGTGATGAAATCACACAGCTGGACCCGGTGTACGAGTTGGGGGACTTGTGAGGGCAACAGATTGCATTCCATTAAGCTAAGGAGTCAGAAACAATAAAGTATGCACCTCCAAGACATGCATGTGACAAACCGTGTGGGAAGAAGGATTTCCAACTCAACCCGGTCTATAAATGTGCTTTTTTTTTATGCGCCTGTGCTCTTTCATCTAACAAGACAGATTTGGGGTGCAATGTGATTGAGATGGAAACAGCATCCAAACCCTGAGCCTTTAAGTAGGCCACTTGCCGGAGACCGAGAAATCAATCGCCCAACACATGTTGCCACCCACTCCTCCTTTAAATGGCCTCACTCATCATTAGCCTAACTGCAGCTCAACTGTAGGTTGCACTTAGATTGAAGTCCCCAAATGAGAGATGCAGCTTGGAGCCGTACGTCAGCGAGAGCTGGGGCCGTGTGAGTGTGTGTGTGGCTGCGGTGGTAAGCGCCGAATTAAAGCCACGTGTGAGAAATACTTTAAACTTCCTCAACACATATTTCAGACACGGGTCCGCTTGTGTCGGGCTCATCAGGATATTCATTATTCTATAGGAGCAAATAAGCCTCCCTTTGCGTTTGCCACCAGAGACCAGAAATTAGACCAACCCACATGCTAAATAGGCTGCCCACGACAGCAGCCAAAATACATCATACACTAATCACTGAGCTGAGAGGGAGAGATACGGAGACATGGGGAGCAGGAGGGAGAGAGACAGAGAGGAGGAGAGGTGCATTGAGTAAATGCAAGGGTTGAGAAGTGTGTGTGTGTGTGTGTGGGGGGGGGGGGGCATGCAATCACACAGCAACACACACCAGCCTACACAACTTCACACCACACCAAGGTCATTTTAAGGCCTGCCCAAGTAAATAAAGTGCAAGAGAGAGAATGTGGCAGGAAGAGGACAAAAACGGCTCAGCATTTACTGGCTAATTATCGGTCCGAGAGGATGAGATGAGAGGCGGCAAAAAAAGGAAGCTGGGGGTGTGTGTGGGGGGGAGGGGACCGAGGCACGGAAAGATGGAGCGAGCCAGGGAGACGGAGCGTAATCTCAGAGAAAATATCACAGAAAGAGAGACAGAGGAAAAGATGGTGAATAGATAGAAAAATGGAGCAGAAAGTAGTTGCCATGAGGGCCGAGGAGACAAATAGGCTGGCAGCATGACTCACTTCACTAATCTGAGGCAAGAAAGGTGGAGATCTACTGCCACCCTCTGCCCGAGGATGACATGACAGCTGCAGTGGCCAAGATCAGTCACTGCGCAGGAGGGATGTTGGCTGCCGTCAGGGAGATGTGTTGGTTGACACTTGCGTCTATTGGGTTCATTTTTACACCCAGGAACGTAAAAGGACTGGCCAGAGCTTACTCATTACTCAAGTCACATCAACTTATCTAAAAGCTGCACCTATGCTTTGAGTTTCTGTGCTGCTGCCAGTGGACGTGATTTTGTCAGTCGGATTACGGAGCGGCACGTCCAGGACGCCAGACCCGAGACACGGGAGAACAAAAAGAGCAGCTGACACTTTCGTGGTCGGCCGATTATTCTGGTTCAGATTTCTAGGGAAAGAAAAACAGCTAAGCTGTCAGAAAATTTGCTTTGGCTTTAATTTCTTTAAAAGAAGCCGACGTTAAACAACTTCAAACCAGGCACATCCACCCTGAGGGAAATAATCCTGAGAAATGCGGGTCGTCAAAAGGTTCTGAGGACAGGTTCCCTCAGACCACCTTCAGAGGTGAACCTGAACTCAATCTGTCCTGGCGTCCTCAAAATCTCTGTGGACTGTCCAGCCACTATGACGCCACATAAAGCTCTAATAATAACGTGCTAATGAAGGTGTGCACAGCAGCTTGACAGCTCGCCAGACGTCTTTACTGCGAAGCCTTTTTATGGATTAAAATCTTCAGTGGGCTTTTTGAGGTCCCACCTCATTTACTCTACTTCTCTCATCTGTTTAGAAAGTTTAAGATGTGCAACTAAGCTCATCAAGAGCGTGTAGCCAGACTACAAGCCATTCTGTTTTCTACACTAATTTTCACAGCTGCACCGTCCTTTTTAGACTAATTTTATGAATTTTTAAAGATATTTGTAAGTCAATCAGGCTTTAGATATAGAACCCCTAAAAACAACTAAATGAAGAGGGGGGGAGGAATAAAGGCAGGAAGGAAAGAACAAAGGAAGGACAAACAGATGGATGAATGATGGATACAAAACAGAGTGGATAGAGTTATAGTCAAAAGGGTTTAATGAATGGATGGAAGGACAAAAAGTCTGATGTAAGAACAGATGGGTGGACTGATAGCCGGACGGACGTAAGGATGGACAGACAGGCAGAAGAATGGATGGACAGACAGATGGATGCAAGAATGGATGGATTTAAGTATGGATGGATGGATGGAAGAATGGATGGACAGAACTTTGACAGAATGGGATAGGTAAAAAGGTTCATATATTTTTTCTCCTTACTTACCCAGAAATGTGTAACTTAAATTCACTTTCATGTTTTCCATGTTTTGTAGTAGCTCTGTGTAACCAGGCAATAACCAATATATATATTTTAAGAACAGCAACTTTGTATTACCCTAAACAAGCCCAAGCTGTCCAGACCAAACCTGCAAATCAATCCAACTTCAGTCACATAGTTCAACCTCTAAAACAAACATGTAAATCAGTTTGTTTAATATGTTTTGCTGTAAATTGTGATGAAACTGGACAAAATTTTCCCTTACAACAAAGTTCTGGATTCTGTGCACATGACTCAGAGATGTCATTGCAGACGTTAATCTACAGAACTGAGTACAGCTACTGCACTCAACTAAAAACTGTTTTAATTCAATGCAATGTATTTATGAAGAGCTCATGTCATCTCAAGATTCCAAGTTAATTGCACACATTGCAAAATGATCCTAGTTATCCAACAAGCAGCAGTCAACTTCAGTTTATGTTTGGTTTTTTTTTTGTTTCACATTTGTTCTTCAGGAACCGGTTGTACTTATAGCCTGTGTCTGCAGAAAACCATCAGGGTCATATGCGGAGAACGCCTCTTAGATTCTAGGTAATTTGGCAATGAAAAACACTCCTATCTACCAACTGCTATGGCCCCCTTCCATCTGCCTTTGTGACCCGAAACTTCACACCTAAGCATGGTTTCTTGGCGCTCTTTCGGAAATTTTAAATTCTGCATTGGAAATTCTTAATTCTTGCATCCAGCCAGATGTTTTTTCTTATAATTGCAAAGCTGTTGAAATTTACCTCTAGCCATTTACTTTACAAAAAAAAAAAAAAACATCAGCTTTGTTTTGACATTTTGCAGGCCACTGATTAATTGGGCACAACTGAAGCCAAGCCCACATCTGCATCCTTAAGATAGCAAAAAAACAAGACAAGAGAAACGACAAAGTTAAAAATCAAAGATTCATCAGCTGGACAGACTTGGGGGAATTAGACCTGCTGTGCGTCTCCATTAATCTGTCACTCAGGTAATAGGAAGTGAAAAGTAGAGTAGACGAGGATAAGGGAGGAGTGTATTATGATAGGATTGATGGATAGACGTGTCCTTCTGAGAGTCCTTCCACTGCAGTATTATCTAGCGACACACGCTAAAGGGGTGAATACTGTGGGGTAATAACATGCTTGAGTAACCTTTTGCCTTTCGATTGTGCACTTAGTTATCCAACGGATCGGCCAGTAGAAGGGTCAGCAGGATGTTTTGAATGACAGCTGTCGGCCCACAAAGATATAACGTTTTCAGTCTGCTAAGAAAGACTGCTCCCAGTCCTGATGTTTTCTGTGGCTCTTCTTCATGTACACACCAAAATGACTGGTCCTTCCCATCCTGGTATCAAAACCCTTTCTTAGTATAGGTTTAAGACAAAGCAGTTCAAACACATGATAGGGATGTTTTATTCATTTTTTTCAGCCTCCCTTTTTCTGAGCAAGGGAAAAAAATAAACAGTTTATGTTTGTGGCTTTCTTCTGTGTGTGCAGTTTATTAAAATCCTTCTGTAAGCAGATTGCCTAAGCAACACCTTTTATGTAACCCTCAGACTGGCTATGAATTTTTCAGGGTCTTAGAAGTTCAGGGTACAGAGGGAGAGAAAAGAGACAAAATGAATAGTTGAAAAAGAAAACCAACGCTCCCCCCCCCCCCAACTTTTCTTATATATTCTGAACAAAATGAGGTCTGGATTTCAACTTTTCAAATTGTTTACAGAAGGCGCCCGAGTTCAAGCTGATGATTTGCTGCTAGACTGTCTAAACTACATTAAAGTGACAACGAAACGAGAACTTGTCATCTCCAGGAGACGATGAGATTAGGCTGCATTACCGAAACAGATCCAGCAGTCAGTCTTCCTTGGTTTGAATGTATATGTTAGGACAGCAAAAACAACTAGCATCCTTCTGCATTTGATATTAAGGACATATCTTTGTGCCGGAGGCTGTGTCTGTAACATCCAAAGTCAATATTTCTAAATTCTTGGCTTTCGGGGTCACTCTGTGATGCAGTTATAGCTAGATACTTGCCATAAGGATAATTTGCCCAAGTTTTGGCCTCAAGGCTGCCATCAGGAATTATTTGCACATCAATCTCAACTAGTTCAACGCTTCCCTTCATACTCAGTAAAGCGACAGCAAGCGCTACCTTTTAAAACTACCATCTTTGTTATTCTTCACAATATGCAATATTAGTTGCCAGTTGTATTCCAGCTTTTATGAGTCCACACTGTTTGCTGGATGGACTCTCACTGCACTGAATGCCAACACCTGACACCAAGAATACTGCTCAAGACATTAAATGTCACAGAATGTCAGAAGCACTGTAAGGACATATGAGAGCGAGGAAAATGCATATTTATTGTCAGTGCAGTCTTTAATAATGTTGCCACTCCATGAGTTCCAAATATCAAGGTCCCATAGAGGGGAGGAAGAGTTTCCAAAGCCTGTGACTAGGGCTGTACGATTCAGCCAAAAATCTAAATTGCAATATATTTCAACCATAATTAGAAATTAATTTAGACTTTTCGCTGCATTAACCACAAGCAATAAAAATGGCCTGTAGATAAAGATGTTTGTAAAGAAGGACTATTTAAATAAAGAAATGTAATTTGGCAGTTTTAATTAATCAGAATATTATTATTCAGGAGATTAGCTTATCGTGTTGGACGTCAATCCTTGCTGAACATATAGTATAAGGTGCAACTAACAAACAAGTCTATGTATTAAACAGTCTGACCAGTACTTAATGCTATGGTCAGATTCCTGAAAATCTCTGGTAAAAAGTATGATTATAAAAAATAAAAAAATAAAATTTGATTTTCTCACTGCTGCAACTCTCTTCCCTTCCATGTGGAGGCAAACCCACTTTACATATTACGACACCTACAGGACGCGTCTGATTCATTAATTGTTGCGTAGCCAAGAACTGCAGACCTCTGTGATTTGGAAATTGTGTCTTTTAAAATTGTGATTATATCGCATATGCGACTAATTGTCCAGCCCTACCTGTGGTGGTTTGGGGAGCTATGTCTGCTGCTGTGACGGCCTACTGTGTTTCTATCCTCTGGTGTTGAGCTTCATGGAGAAGCTAATTCCATCTTCCAGCAGGACATAGCACCTGCCCGCACCGCCAAAAGCACCAGTACCTGGTGTAATAACCATGATATAGCTGCTGAATTGGCCTAAAACTGACCTAAACTCTCAGAATCTCTCCAGAGGAAGATGAGACACCAGAAGAAGCAATAGACGAGCTGAAGGCTGCTAGAAAAGCTATATGGGCCTTCCTTAACACCTCAGCACATCCCCAGCCTCATCACCTTAATACCAAGGTACTGATGCAATGATTACACTAAAGGAGCTCCAACAAAGTATTGAGTATATTTTACACACATTCCATCTAAATAATGTATTGGTCTTAGATAATCTTCTATTTTATGCTCCATGTAAAAACTAATGAATGCAGACAGGTGTTTCACTTTTTGTATTTAACTGGCATCTTAAAAACCTTTATGATGTTCTAATTCATTGGATTTTCTTGTGTTTTGACAATTGTTATAAATCAGCGCTACATAAATAAAACGGATCTTATTGAGGTTCATCTCTTTCCTTTTTTTTTTTTATTGGTAACAAGTTATGGAAAGAAAACATCTATCAAGAGCCAAAAACACTTGCAGACTTTAAGACCTTACCTTGGCAACAAACTGTCGGTCCTTCTGGTCCAAGTTGGCGGTAGGCGCCACATAATCTTTCCAGATTCTGACTTTACGCTCTTTAGCCGACCTAGGATAGAAAGAAAATGCACTTCAGTCAGATGGTGGAAAAGCAAAGGCTTAATGAAAGGCAACATGTCAAGAAAACTGCACAAAAGAATTTTTGAGTAATAAACTTAACATAATCCTAGCATAACAGTTGAGTTTTTATCTTAAAAATAATATTTTTTTTATCTGCATTACTTGAAATAACCCGTGACATGTAAATAAAGCCTCTAAAGTGGCAATCAAGCATTTTGCTTTACCTTTTGGAATATTTCAGTAAACAATCATTGATTAGCAACTTTTTCTATCCATTAATTTGTGGAATATCAATGAAATTGGAATAAAAATTAACCTATATTGCTCTAAAATGTCCTACCGTTCAGCAGCTCTGAGTTTCTCAGCTCCCTGGGTGTAAACAGCCATCGACCAATCCACGCAGCGGGCAAAGCCTTCCTTCAGCAGGAGCTCTGTGATATTGCCATTCTGACAGAACAAGATCCCCAGATAAACATATATCAGGGAAAAAAAGCAACGTTTTCTGCCAGTGCCAACACAAAGGCTTGATTCCTGTGCGTTACCGGGTGAAGGATGGTTCCCAGTATGATCTGGTTGTGACAGCTCTCTAGAATGATCTGAACATCTCGCTGCAGAAGACGGGACTCTGTGAAGAATTTGGCCTCTGCTGCGAATGGCTCGGGTGTTTCTGTTCCATCTGCTTCCCTTTTGAACGAGGGACACTGCAGCCGCACCAGAAGCAAGAGTCAAGAGAAACATTTCCACACAGGAGAGGTATGTAGCCAGCTCACAATTATCAATAACTACAAGTTTGTTTTTGTACAAACAGGGAACGTGAATATATATATATGCTTGTCTAATATCCTCCTGACTGATGTTACCTTGTTGCAGCTCTAATATCTAATCTCTTTTTGAAAGCGGGAAAAACATGACACACTCGTTGAGTTGACGCGCCTTTGTGCATTGAGACAAAGAACACCTTGAAATGGATCTAATATCCTCAAGTACGAGATGAGATAGATTAGTTATCCTGAGTGGTCTACTGGCAAGGCTAGACTGCGTGAAAGAGACGGATGGGGAAATTGAGTTGCTCAGATATGACACTAGTGGGACAGCCAAACCAAAGCAGGTGAGAGGAGGAAAAAAAAAAAAAAAAAAAAAAAAAGAACTGTTCCTTTTCATGTCTTTTCTGCTGCATTGCAAGAAAATTCAGTCATTTAGTAATTTAGAAAATAAAAAGTGGGGAGGGAAAGTAGTGTTTTTTTTTGCATATATAGACACTGAAATGTCTTAGCTCACTATAAAATACTAAAGTAAAAGATCAAATGATTGTTACCTTGACACCAGACAGCATAACAGTGACCAGGTAATAGTCTGGCAGCAGCAAGGCACGAACAACGCTGCCGTCACGCACATGCTCAATGATGGCTGAGAGGAAGAAACAGAAACAGGTGAACAGGGTAAACAGCAGGTCGTAGATGTGGGACAGAAAATATTCTGGTTTCTTTAGCTTTTTATGAACACAACAGAAAAAAATAATGATGATTTTCCTGTCAGATGGCATTCTGTTGCTGCAAAAAAAAAAAAACTATCCGTATCAAATATGTTCATCAGATTTAGGTTTACGGGTTTCTTGCAGAAATATTGATACTCGCTAAACTTCCAGATTCTATTGTATTGTTACTGGGATTTTATGCAATAGATCATCATTAGTGCATAGCTGGAAACTGGAGGAAAAACATTAAGATGGTCTGACCAGATGACACCAATGCTGAACCAATGCTGAACCAATTCATGACCCTAAACCCACCGGCTACGCGATGAAACATGGTGATGGCAGCGTTATGCGTGGGCATGGCTTTTCTCCGGCTGTAGCCAGAAACAACATTCTAAACAAAAACCTGGTAATTGCTGCAAAAGACTTCAGACTGGGGCAAAGACAGTGACCCTAAACACCCAGCCACAATGCAGTGGTTAGAATGGCTTAGTCAAAGTCGGGACTGAAATTTAACAAAGAACTGGTGGCAAGATTTAAAAAAACAAATCAGACACACCATCTATACTGAGCTTGAGCTATTTTTTTAACCAAAAAAATGAAGTCAGTCTCTAGATGTAGAAAGCTGGTAGAAACATCTGTTTGCACATAGCTGCAGCTGCAGCGAACGGGCGTTCTACGAAGAACTGACCCGGTGGCACAGGACACAAATACATGCGACATTTTGTGTTGGTCAGTGAATTTCCATCCTAGGAAAATAAACTTAACTTTTAAGTTGTTTTGAGATAATATATAAAATATCTCTAGGGGGTCTGAATACGTTTGTAAGACAGGTAGTGTATTTACAGCTTATAAAAATCGCCTTCATTATTCTTCAGTTTAGATACGTATGAGTATGGAAATTCCTTGAGGTAACTTTGGGAATCTTGAGAGGACCATTCACATCAGTATTCTCCACACATAGGATTCTGAGATGCGTTTCCTCATATTTAAAATGATTTTCCACGCAGCATCTGTATGGATATGTTAATCACCCAAAGTGGATTAGTCTGTCTGATTTGAAAATGACCCCGAACGTCTCAAGAATGGCGGGAACAGGAGATGAAAAGCATCAAAGGGCCATCCACTGTTCATTTTCTCCCTCCAGTTAAAGAGTTGTGAAATGAGCCGAGCCGCTGTTCCCAGCGAGCGTGTGGAAATAAACCCGGTGGCGTACTGCACCTCGAGCGGGTTGGAGATGAGAATTAAAAAATGTTCTTGTGAAGGGTAGCAGGACAGAATAGCTGAAAAGAACGATGCGTTCCTGACAGTCTTTAAAGAAAAGGGAAGTGTATTTCGTTGTTTTGTTGTGTTTCTGCACCTGAGCTCCTTTGATTTGTTTTGCTTACAGGTCGATCCTGGTCTCTGTCAGAACTCCTTACCATTGACGGGCTTCTGGTGCGAAGAGTCCACAAAGTTGCGGGGATTTTCGATGGTGTACTTGAGGTCACGGATAGTGAGCGCGCCACCCCCTTCGCTCCACATGCCTTTCTTGGAAGCCTTTGCTTGGTCCTCCTGTTCACAGAGCCTAGCCTGGTCTGGACTGAAAAGGACAAACAAAAACAGCGAGGCATGAGAACAACAAAAAGGAATGCAAAAATATCAAAGTTTCTCAAATGTGAGCCATAAGGATGTAATTTCAAGGCCTGGCAACGGGCGCTTGGTGGTATTCATCCAATGGCTTCAGAAATGCCTAAAACACCAAACAGCAGCGTGGCTCAGCCTATATTTCAGCCCAGTGTGCAGACAGGGTCAAACCTCAACACCACAGAAGTGGCTACCATTCCACCCAATCTAATGCACACACACACATTTGATTAAATCAATGTCAAACCTCCATAGAAACCGTAACAAAGAAAAAGAAAAGAGCTTTGTCAATTTTTTTTAAACTGGAGACTTGAAGAAATCCAAAAGTGGCAAGTCGGAGACATGCACACAAAAACTAAAAGCTGTCTGAGTGCCTTCCAGAAAACAACCCGAGGTTTATATTTTATACACGGAACAATGAATTCCCACCCATGTAAACGCATTTGCAGCATATCAAACAGTGGGAAAAGATTTTGATTGTGGGGTTGCTCTGCTTTTTGAGTTTATCGTGTTTAATAGGCTCTGTACCAAGATGGATTAAAGCATAATAATCCTAAAGTGCACAGATATTTGTCTCAAATGAAAACCAAAAACTGATGATCACAAAGCCACTGCCTAAAAAAAAAAATAAAAAAATAAAGTATCTGAGCACGTAGTGGCGAGACAACAACAGAACCGCAGCTTCCTGCAAACACCACAATTAATCCCACGCTGGCTTCCTAAATTGTGCGGCTTAATGCTTTTTTTCAGGGCTCTTGTAAAGCTTTAATTATTCACAACTTTAAATGGCCTCCAGGCTTTTGTTTCCTCAACCAGTAAGTGCTGCCCAACTGATTTAGGGGTTCGGAGTTACACAAAAAAATTACTGTTGACAATATTTCATTTGCTTTGTAAAAAAATCACATTTTGGTTTTTTTTTTTATAAAATCACAAGGTCCTCATGAATACTTCATGTTAAAATGTCACTTTTCCAAACAGAGTTCTCAGTTCAGATAGATGAAAAATGGACAGACAAATGGGTAATTGGACAAACAGCTGGACAGGTGGAGCATGAAGAAAAAAGTTAACAAATGGACGGAAAAAAAAGACAGAGCAATTTAAGGATGGATGGATAAGTGATGAACAAATGGCCAGATGCATGAACTGTTCATTCATCTAGAAAAACAGGTTGAGGGGAAAAAAGGATGGACAGATGATGGCTGGACAATATAAGGACAACCAGATGGACAGTCAAACAGAATGAGGCTAGATCTAAGGTAGAAAAACAGCAGACAGACAGACAATAGAGAAATTGACAGTTTGACGGTAGACAAAATGAGAAATGATGGACAACCCGATGGAAGATTGGATGAATACGACAATGGGATAGAGAATAAAAATTAAAAATACAAATATTTTCCATCTGTTATTTTCTTTCTTCAAACTTACCCAAAAAGCTGCCTTAATTGTATCCCATTAAAACCCACAGCGCTTAAATGCACATGCAGCCCCAGTTTCAACTGGGATTTTTGGGCACATAAAGCTTCATTCTGCTCACTACCGTACCTTAATAAACTGAACTGAAACAGTTCCTGCCTTACTGCGCAACGATGGTTACACTTTACGTTATAACTAAGCTCCTTAAATATTTACCCACCCAATAGGAACTGAGCGGCAAAAGATATAATGAAATAAACTAGGAATCCAAAAAGGAAGGCCGAAGTCCAAGAATAAACGAAGAGGATCCAAAGTAGACCACTTAAAAAAATAATAATAATAAAATAACCTTGTCTGTGCAGGCTGATAATAGTAAACTTATCCCCTAGCTTCTAGGTCAGCAGGTTCCTCCACTATAGTGGTTCAAACCAAGCTGATGGAGATGGTCGACAAGCTGCAGTAGGGAACAAACCTACTCCAGCAAAAGGCTTAGCAGAAAAGTTTCCAGCTAAACCTTCTAGAGGATACATCTTTCATCTCCATATGGCTCTTTAGTGCAACCCAAAACACTTCAGATAAACCATTTTTACAGCTTCCTGTTGTTTTTGTGTTGTTTAAGGAGCTTGTAGGAAGCCATGTTCCCCAAACTGTGCAAAAGTGTTTCCAGAGTAATTGAACAGTGAGACTCTAATGAAAGCCGTTCAGCCCCTCAGTGTTTATATCCCCCGACTCATTCTCCTCCAGGGCGCTAGTTAAACAGGAGCAATGGGAGATTGCAAAGTACAGTTGGCATCATCTGTAATGTACCTCATTCCTGCATCGGTGAGCGGTGTCTCTATAAACCAGCCAAGCCTGATTCCTGCGGTTTTAATTTATCTAAAATTAACATTCTGGGTTTCACAGACAACTCAGTAAATTGGTTAAAGGCTTGAAATGTCAGCAGTCGGAGGAGGTGATCAAAACCGATAAAAAAAAAAAAAAAAAGTGCTGTACGCCATCTTAGTTGCCAAATATTTGTATTTTTATTTTACTTTTATTTCACCATCATATATAGCACTATTCATAATTCCCATTATCATTTAAAAAAAATGCATGAATAAATCTCCTTGAAAGGTAATGCAGAAATCTAAAATAGCGGTCTAATTATCTATAAGTAGGGTTGTCAAATGTATCAATACTCTGAAAAGCATCGGTACTCAAACGCTGTATCTGGATACAATACTAATTTGGCAAGGGATCGATACTAAATATTTTAGCAACCAAGTCAAGCAGCACAACAAACTTGACCAAACATCTCAAGGACCGACACCCTGGCCTTCATGTTGATTTCCGGCAGGTTAATAAATTAAAGTTCTCGTTCATAATTTAATACATGAAACGTATCACTGATGTTAGCGTGACCGGTTGTCTGCATTAATGTGTGATTAGCTGTGGCTAGCATGCTACTAGGCATGCGTTATATTTGGGTTATTTATTTAGCTTTTATTTGCACACTTATTTAAAGCATGTACCATGTAAAGTGCCTTGAGGTGATGTGTTGTGAATTGGCGCTATATAAATAAAATTGAATTGAAAAGTTGAATTGAATTTTGAGATTAAAGGAGAGTTTTTCATGTCACTAAAATATTTTTCATCCCCGTGGTATCGAAAATGGTATCGAGTATGGAGTTTGACATTTTAGTATTGTGACAACCCTATCTATAAGTAGGTGATCCAAGACCAATAAGATAATCTGTGAAGCTGATTCATCTTAAAATTTAAGAATGAAGATAATTCACAAGATCATCTTGAAAGCACCAAGAAGCGACCTGTCCAAACTTTACAGCTGGGGAGTAACAGTAAACAAGTCCGGGTCCAGTACATACCTTGGGTTTTGGGTCACGGATACTGTTTTGTAAGGGTACATTTGATTTAAAGTTAAAAACCTCTCCCAAAAAAAAAAAAGAGTTCAAAATAAAATCCATTGGATTAAAATGCAATAGACGAGCGACCTGTCCAGGGTGTACCCAGCATCTCACCCATTGACTCCTGGAGATAGGCGCCCTGCACGGATAAGCGGGTATAGAAAATGTTTGGATTAAAATTAAAAAGCAACTTCATAAAGTCACAATATTGTTTTTTTTTTATTGCAAACCATTCTGGCATTGTTTTGGTGTGGACTGCTTCAGACGTTAGCTCAATTCTTTCCAGCCTTTGCATTTGGCTGCAGGGCGAAATACAAGCTGTCCATGCCCTCTTCTGAATGAAAGTAGCGACTGATTGTGACTACAGTATTCATCAGTCGGTGTGAGCCTCACCTGTTTGATATGAACATATGTACCAACACACCTCATGTTCAAGACATGACCAAGTTAAGAAAGTCACGTCCTGGAGCTAAAAGCGTGCTGCTAGCTAAAAATCCTAAAGGTCAGATTGCATACAGGTCTGTGTTTACAGACACCATTGTGTAATCCAGCAGCAACTTGCTAGGACCAACAGGCTGTCCGTGTTAGCAGGCAGCAGCCGGCCTCTGAACGCACACTTAACTGCACTGTCCAAAGCCATCACCATTATCGTCACCTCCATAATCATCACCACATCACAGTTAGTGTGATCAACGTAGCAAGTCACGAGGTCTAATGATATTGAAGAAAAATGCAGAGAGGGGAAAACAAAGACCCCAAGTCTTCACTGACTAATGGGTCTCCCCTTTGGCCAAATGATGCCAGCTTACACTTAAAGCATCATTTACATTAGTGCTTGTTATGGGCCATTGGACAGGCTGCTTGGAATGGTTCATTAGTGGCAAAATGTTCGCATCATCTCTCTGTTCATGTTGGAAGACGCATGCAGCAGCATGAGTCAAATTGTTTGTAATGTGTGTTGTGTGCAAATACCGCCACTGGGGGAGACATACAGTACTTTGTCATATAGCATGGGGTGTGTATTTATGGGATTAGTGCATTGGGGCAATGTGGCAGAAAAGGGTTTCAGAGGGATATCATTACGGCAGCAGGGGCATGCTGCCACCATCTGGGATGCCGAGGCTCTGTATAAATTCTCTGCAGTCAGCCAGTTGAGGACTTAAGTACATCTCCCAACAGATTCTGCAGTGTTGTTCTGCCTAAAGCTTTAGCAAGTACAAGTTTACATCCTGCTGCCAAAAGAGATTTCCTCTCTTTGCTACATAAACGGGAGAGTTGCAAGTTAAAGCTTTAAAGCAAAAAATATTTAGTCTCAGTGATACAATATAGCCCTGCCTAACAAAGTATATTATTAGGACACCATTATTCAATGTTTCAATTTGTAATGCAACAATGAGATGTTGCTGATGTGAAGATTGTGTTTTGTTTTTTTATTGCGCATTCCGTTTGTGAATCTCTGTCAGTTAGGCATATACATGTGTGAGAATATGAAACAATCACACCTGGATGAGTTTATGTAAATGTTATAAATTTGTAAAGCAGCATAAGTAACCATATAATCACCATCTAGAGTCTGTTCAAAACCAAAATACAATGTATTGTCAAAAGTCACCTGCCTTGACCTCCCATCCTATCTATACAGTTCAATATGATATTGGTCCTCTCTTTGAAGTTCTAACAGCTTCAACTCTTCTGGGAAGGCTGTCCAAAAGGTTCTGGAGCACGTTTATAGTCATTTTCGACAATTTTATCACAAGCACATTTGTGAGGTCAGACACTGATGTTGGACGACAGGGCCCGGCTCTCAGTCTCCGCTCCAATTCATCCCAAAGGTGTTCTGTCGGGTTGAAGTCAGGACTCTGTGCAGGCCAGTAATGGTCATCCACACCAAACTCAATCTGTTTATAGACCTTGCTTTGTGCTCTGGTGCTCAGTCATGTTGATGAAAATTCATGAAATTGTCCAAAATCTCTTGGTGTGTTGAAGCATTCAGAGTTCCTTTCACTGGAGCTAAGGGCCAAGCCCAACTTCTGAAGAACTTCACCAAATTTTACACTTACCACAATGCAGTCAGACAAGTACCGTTGTCCTGACAACCGCCAAACCCGGACTCATCCATCAGATTGGCAGATAGAAAAGCACAATTCGTCAACGTGTCTCCACTGCTCTGTAGTCCAGTGGCGCCGTGCTTTACACCACTGCATCCGACCCTTTCCAGTGCACTAGGTGATGTATAGCTTGGATGCAGCTGCTCAGCCATGGAAACAGTTTACATGAAGCTCTCTAACCTTTTCTTGAGCCAATCTGAAGCCCACATGAAGTTTGGAGGTCCACAGCAATTGACCTTGCAGAAAGTTGCTGAAATCTGTGCTTCATGTGCCACAGCATCTGCTGCCCTCACTCCATCAGCTTACGTGGCCTACCACTTAGTGTCTGAATTGCTCTCGTTCCCATTTGCTTCCATTTTGTTGTAGTACCACTGACGGTTGACTGGAATAATTAGAAGCGAGGAAATTTCCCCACTGGACAGAACCATGCTGGAATTCACTGAACTGAGACCCATTCTTTCACAAATGTTTGTAGAAACGGTCTACATGCGTAGGCGCTCGGTTTTATACACCTGTGACCATCAAAGTGATTAGAACACCTGGTTTCGATTATGTGGACGGATGAGTGAATGCGTTTGTTAATAGTAGCAGTTAAAAAAACACTGCTATAACATTTAAAACACGACTCAGTTCTTATGTGAAGCATTTTGAATTCAGCTAAATAGATATAGTCCAGATGACGATTCTGTACCAAGTGAAATTTCAGAATCCAGGCAGACCTACAGTGCAATTTCAAAGCGCCACTTTTGTATGTTGAGCCTAAATCATTATTAAAATAATGCTGATATTAATGGTTTCTCTTTTATATGACCATTTTTAAATGCAAAATGTTTAGATACCATCAGTTAGATGCTTATAATTAAATGTGTAACGGCATTCGTGTTTGTGAGTCTTGTAAGTTATATGCTTACATCCCATGTCCTACTTGCTGCTGTAATATCTATTGTCCCCCTTGGGGACGGAAAAACATGGCTTGAACCACTTCAGCTTGTCAAGATGGATTTTAGGTGTTAGAATCAGGATAAATGCATGACACCTTTATGACAGCAACAAAAACCACAGTAAGCTACTGAGCCTAAAACTTGCATATGATGTGTAAATTAGCTTTTTTAATATCTAGGGGCATATCGATACATCAAGCCTGTGAAACCAGACAGTACACTATATTTGGTTCATGGGAAGAGACAAGCGGAGATTTTTTATTTTTGCAGGGTGGGAGTTTTTGGGATTTATACCAAATGACGCCACCCGCTTCATTTGTCTGAGCCGGCAGGTCGATGGGATATATTTGCCTTATTATGCCAATATCATAATTTATCGCAATAAGTTTTAGAAAGAAATCGTCCAGCAAAATGTGTTATCGTGACAGGTCTATTAGTAACATATTAAGGAGATCCTAATGGCAACAAAGCAGTTGTCAGATTTTTCATAAATAAAAGAATAAAAAAGGTACATCTGAAAGGGTGAAAAAAAACGCAGCCCAGGTTCCTTGAAAACCATTAAGACAGCCTTTTAATTTGGAGATAAGAAGCATCTTACTTTACTCGACATTAAATGCCGAAAGCAGCTGCATAGCACTTAGCACGACAAACCCCACTACCATGGGAAATATTGCTCTTTTTATTGCGAGAGCTCATGGCGAAAAATCTAAATAGACCCTTACAGATATGAATGCAACAATCCTGTCTAAAGCTCCCGCTAAGAAGTAATGCCTACAAAGCAACTTCCATTTTAAACAAATTGCTTCAAGAACATGGAGTAACTAACCATAAAACAAGTATTCCTACTCAAGGCTCTGCCGCTTAAACTCGTCCTGCTTTCTTTAGCTTGGCATGTTTTTAGTCAGTAAGATAAAGCTTGTTTAAAGATGTGTCCTGTCGTTTGTACTGTGTATGTTCAAATGAAACATGTTATTGTGACGGACTTTTAACGAGAAAAACAAGATTAATAAACTAATGATTAAACATTTTACGATGAGCAATCTTACTTGTTTCCTCTGACTCCTTCCCTCCGGACTGTTGCAAGGCCTTCGTTCACCAAAGACTCGGCGATGTTCTCACCTGTAGTATCTACAGCCAAAAGGGACAAACAACAGGTAACAGGTAGGTTCTCACTAGCATTTCATTCTTAACATGCTGAATTTTCCTAATAACGAAATGGGAGGAAAATGATTAAGTAACGCGGTTTTATCCATGAGAAACGTAGAAGTAAAATGAAGATTTTGAAGCGACAGTGCACCTTTTCCCAGGTAGACCATGCCGTACTCCCGGCCTAAAGCTGTCTTGATTTCCACCGTGAAGCACACTTCTTTGCCGATAAGCTTCTTCCTCAGGAACTCTCTGGCTTGGAAGGCCCACGGCTAAAAAAAGACAAAAAAATATTTTAAACAAACAGCAACACAATCAGGCGCTAGACCTCACAGTGTGCCATTAGACTCATCGACATAAGTAAAAGTGAACAGGGAGAGAAAACTGCTTTAGTCTCAGTTATTTGTTCAAAACAAGGAGACAGTTGCAGTATTTCCTGGTTAAATTAAGTTTATATGTTGATGCATGACCTTCCAATACAAATCGAGGTCAAATAAAAAGGACCTTCACTTGTTTTTTTCCCCCTCTATTAAAAGACATGTTTCGCCATTTCTGCCAGACGCCTCTTTCTATAACATGTAAAAATAAATCTTAAGAGTCAATATCTGAACCTCGCCTTAGTGCTGGTTCAAAAATACTGGTTCACCGTTTCACGCTCACCATCTTAGGGCCCATTTGGTCTTTCACAGGTTCTAAATTTTAATGTCTGACAACTTTCAGAACGGCTGTCCGTGTGATTTTTTTCAGGCGTGAATGCAAAACAACACTTGCATCGGAAAAGCTCTGATCTGTATGGCCAGTTGATTAATAAAACCCAACGATTATAACCGTCAGCTTTCTTTGTAGGAGTGATTAAAAGTAAGAAAAGCTATTTATTTAGAACATTTCAAGACAGATAAAGTGTTGTACAAAAGAAAACCTAAAAGCAATAAGCATCACTGCATTCACAGAGCCAAGAACATTTTCTTTCAAAACTGGCTTGAGATGCTTTTTAAAAAGCTCGGTGTCCACACTTCTCAAACTCAAGGGGAGCGAATTCACCTACGGCCTCATCCAACAGGCCCTGTCAATGAATTAGCGAACAGGCCCGCCTGTGTGTCATACCACCACAGTATTAATATGGCCATTAAATCCCTAGAGGTTTGTTAGAAAACAGAGAACAAAACACTCTCATGAAGACCAGGAATCCCAGCAGACAGCCCAGGGGCTAGACTAGAGAAGTTTAGGTTATAAAACATCCAAAGCTTTGAACATCTCCTGCAGCACAGCTCCATTTATAAACAGGAAAACTTGGCAAAATTGCAAACCTATCAAGAAGTGACCGCCCACCTATGCTGGCAGGTCAGGTAAGGCATGCATTAATCAGCTGCACCCAAAGGCCTGCTGTAACTCTGGAGGACCTGTTGAGCTCCAGGAAAACCTGAAGCCCGCTATTATTTGGCCGATACATAAAACACTTTATGGAGTAGAAATCTAACGGCAGGTATCACAGTGAACACGTCTGCAGCGGTGGCAGCATCATGCCGTGGGAGCAATTTTCAGCAGGGACAGGAAAGCCAGTGAGACGGGAAGATGGACGGAGATAAACGTGGGGCGATGCTGGAAGAAAACCGGTGAAATGCTGAAAAAGACTGGAAACCAGACAATGCAGGAGAGACAGCAGGCTCAATTTGTGGCAGCGGCATCTGACACTGGCACTTCCTGTGGCATGCTGTGGCACTTCCTGTGGCATGCTGTGGCACTTTCACTGGCATGCTCTTGCCAAGAAGGTGCCACTGCTCTTCCTGCACTGCTGTTTCTGTTTTTAGCCAAACTGTTTGTTCTAGATGCCTGTTAGACTATAAGTACTTCTAAATAATCATATTTTATTTGTATTATTTGCTATAAAAGCTGGCGGCTCATAGTGGCCCTTCTGGTGGAGGTAATAGTGGCACTTCCTGTGACACCTCCACCAACTAGTGGCACTTCCTGTGACACCTCCACCAACTAGTGGCACGTCCTGTGACACCTCCACCAACTAGTGGCACGTCCTGTGACACCTTCACCAACTAGTGGCACTTCCGGTGGCAGCGAGACTGGCACTTCTGGTGGTCGCGGCAGCTAATAGTGGCTCTTGTTGTGGCAGCAGCACGTTCACTGGCATCTTCGTGGCACCTAACGGCCACAGACATCCTAAGTGTGCCAGCGTGTTTTCAATTGATGTTTTTATATCACATTTGTTTTTCTTATCACGAGTTAAACCACTCATACAGTAACCTTATAACTTTTCTATTAAGTTACTTGAAAATGTTTGTTAAATTATGTGAATTTCACACATGAATAATTGAAAGTAAATATATAATGGGTATTAAATAACCCCAAAAATCAAAGCATTTTCTCATATACAGAAGGGCGGCAGGTGGCCTGCCGGCTTAGTGACACCTTGTGGCGGCTGCATGCCACTGCAGCTGCCACAAGGCTGGCGAAGGTTCCACAAGCTTTTATTGGAAATAATACCAATACAACATGATTATTTGGAAGTAGTTATAGACTAACAGGCATCTATAACAAATCATTTGCCCACACACAGCAACAGGAATGCAGCAACAGCCGTGACATCTTCTTGGTGGGCGCATGCCAGTGAACGTGCTGCTGCCACAACAAGAGCTGCCGCGACCCCCGGAAGTGCCAGTCCCGCTGCCACCGGAAGTGCCACTAGTTGGTGGAGGTGTCACAGGAAGTGCCACTAGTTGGTGGAGGTGTCACAGGAAGTGCCACTAGTTGGTGGAGGTGTCACAGGAAGTGCCACTATTACCTCCACCAGAAGGGCCACTATGAGCCGCCAGCTTTTATAGCAAATAATACAAATAAAATATGATTATTTAGAAGTAGTTATAGTCTAACAGGCGTCTATAACAAACAATTTGCCTAAAAACAGAAACAGCAGTACAGGAAGAGCAGTGGCAACTTCTTGGCAAGAGCATGCCAGTGAAAGTGCCACAGCATGCCACAGGAAGTGCCACAGCATGCCACAGGAAGTGCCACAGCATGCCACAGGAAGTGCCGGTGTCAGATGCCGCTGCCATAAATTGAGCTCGGCCCTACTGCAATGCAGGACAATGACCAAAGCATATTCATTTGTTAGAATGGCCCTGTCGAGGGCAAGCAATTACAAAATGCACGCCACGCGTTTCAGATAATTATTTGTACAAACCTTTCCAAACTAATTATAATCCTTCCATCCACTTCACAATTATTTACTTGCTTTATTTCGCTCCATCGCCTTAAAACCCAGTAATAGACATTCAACTTTGTGGTTATAAAGCAACTCAACGCAAGGCAGTTTAAGGGGGTTTGAACACTTTCACATTGCTCAGCACAAGGCCAATTTAAGTAAACACAGTGGAATAAATCAGCTTACTTCATCTGGGATGTCCTTGGTGTCAGGCTGGCCTTGCGCTGCCCGGCGGGCTAAGGCCCCGGCTCGGATGTTGCTGAGATTTATCTGGCGCTCTGGGGGCGGGCCACCTCGAGGCTGGCCCCGAACAATGATGGCACATCCTGACAGGACCTGGGGAGAATAATTAAAATGAAAACCGCCTGAGAAAAGAAAAACTGACAGAGCAAGTCAATTATATTAGCTAGAAAACGCGTGCGATGGGATGAAACCAAAAATAGATGAAACCAAAAATTAATGTCAGAAAGAGAAGTCTTCAATAATGTTACAACATATGATTGGACAGGTCACACATAATAAACTGCAAATTAGTAACAAAAAAATAAATCTGTGAAAAGATTTTCTTGGTCTAGATCCAAAGTACTTTCAAACTTTCAAAAATCAGTGCAGAAAAATCTGAAACACTACGATTAGGAGCTTGAGCTTCGATAGAGGCAGAAGCTTCGTATGATGTAGCCATGGTGACGTTGTCTCATTCAAATGCAGGGCCTGGATCATGCCATGTGATAACGTAGCTAAATACGAAAAAAAAAAAAAAAGATGACCTACACTTCGGTTTGACGACTGTGGCATTTACACGAAACTGAGCAAACAGTTTATGTGCAAACTCTTCAGCGTGTCTGCAGGGAGCATCCCTGCACGTTGTTGACCTTAGATGTGAGCCAGATAAACTCATCAAATCACCGCCGCTCATAACTTACTGTCCGACTCCACCCGAGCCCAGCAGAGCTGCAGCTGCAATCTCTGCAGCATGGTGAGCCATGACAAATCAACAGGAGGCAAACGGAAACACATCGTGCTCTGATTTCAAAGGTGACAGCATTCTTTTTTTAGCGACGAGGCTACGAAACTTCTCCAATCAGATTCCTATAGGCAATAATTTAAAAATCTCTAAACCTTAGGTTATGATGATCTAGATAAAGAAAATAAAATTAACAGCTTAAATTTAAAACCTTTAAACTTTCAACATTGACAGCCCACTTCGTGTTGTGTTACATGTTTACAAACGGACGACTGGTTCCACGGGTTCTAGATCCCACACCGTTTCTCACATACTAACACACTTTCTAGCTTCTCAGGAAGTGTCGGTACATTCAATGTAAACAGTATGTCTGGACCCGTGCCCGTGTGAATTCTGAGCCGGTGCCTCACCTAAATTTCATTATGGTTAAATAATGAAAAGACCTCTATATACAGAGAATGTCCGTTTCAGACACTAGTAAGTGACAATTTGCATGCAATGGTACTATAAGCATCTGTCAAAACTACATTAATATCGGCAGATGTATCAAAGACAACAAATTCTTAGTAAACAGCTTTTTCTTTTAACCCGGGTTTACGCTGATTTTTAAGGTGCGTTAGCTGGCACGTGAGCCGATTACTCGCTCCGGTCTTTATTTTAATGTATTGATTAACGAAAACTTTTCGATCTGTTGAATCCCAGACTGCGTTAATCAGAGAATTATCTCAGGTGTTTTTACATTTCAATGTTGTAGTCCAAAGATATCGGCACAATAAACATGATAATTTCGCCAGGTCATCCCTAATTGATGGAGACACCTTGTAAAGCAAACGCTATAAACCCCTCTTTTAAGAGGAAAACGACCCCCCCAACACTTCCACCATTACCAACGGGGGGAATTATCCACCAATCTAACTAAATAGCTAATCTCAGCGTGATATACTTGTCGAGCTGAGTAGCAAAACAAAAAAATGGTATTCTGCTGAGTAAGAACGTACAACAACGTACGTATTTGAGAAATGTTTATTTTATACGAGTCTATAGACTAGATTTTTAATAATAAATGTTGGATAAGATGTGACTAATTGATCAGTGTTATTTTAGCTTCATGGGGACTAAATGTGGCTTTGTTTGATAGAACAAAACCAATGATATGATGTTTTATTCTGGGGGTAAATACTAGCAGTGTAAGAATACATCAATCCACATCGATTAAATGATTAACGAGCCACTGATATCGAAGCAAAATGAAAATATCGATCCTTATCAATTTTAAGACGCGCCTTTATTTTGAAATCACAAGGCACGAGACTAAAGTGAACAGGTGATCTATTAGTAGTAGTATTTTAAAATTAGAAGAATGTGGTTTTTTTTATTTAAATGCCTGCTCAGAAATAAAATGGCTAAATCATATTTGGCTTTTTAATGTGACTTTACATCAATAACAGTGTTGGGTTAGAAGATGACATCGATCAGAAATCATAACAGACTTTGTGACATCAGTGAATATCGTATCATCATCCAAACAAATCGATATAACATCATATCGTAATAAAGCTTTTGATTTACACCCCTAGTAAATACTGTAAAACTGGAATTTTCACTCAAGGTTAACATGCTTAATAATAACCAAACAAGAAAATGTGCAAAAAGCAATCACCGCTTCGGATTCAACTACTAGCATTTAAATCCCTGGAAAACTATATTGCTCCTATGAGGTTTTGAAGGTGGCAGGCAGAAAGGTTGTGGGTCTGCTGAGCCTCTCTGTGCCAAAAAAAAAACATATGTGGAGGAAAGAAAATAGAGAGTGAAATGTCCACGATGGCATAGAAAGATGAATGAGAGAGGACCCAGCCCACACAAACCCAGGCTGAGAGGGAGATTACAGGGGGGCAAGAAAGTTGGAGCTACGTGTCAGTTTCCCACGGCTGGTTTGGACCAGCTCACGTGAAACGCTGTGTGCTACTGTAAACGGAAAGGAAAAAACAAAACAAAAAGCAGATATACCAGATTACCACAACACGGCGAGGCTACATTAAAGAGCTGAACGTTGAACCGACCGAGTCGGTTTTCTTTAATGGGACATTTCTAGGACAAGACCGTGGAGAGACAGCGAAATGAAACTCACTTGTCGAGTTAGCCTTCAGGCTAGTGGACACATTTTACATGTCGACAAATCACAATAACCGACTTTAATGCTGCGGCTGCTGCCGAGCGCCGATGTCGCGGATATTACAAAATAAAAAAAAGACGATATTTCAACTTTACAGGTGCTGGACAGTGGACGCTAATTAGCTAACAGCTAGCCGTCCCTGAGCTGAGAAACCTGACATCTGTTAACAACTTTACAACTTCCACTTGCTCCCACATCGCTTGGCCGTAACTAAATGCAAATTAAATCGTCCTGGTGACATTTTTACAGCATTTATTTTCGCAAACCCCACAAAGAAAGAAGTTCCCACACTTAAAAGGGAACTATCAAGACAAACGTGCTAACCCTCAGTTTCCTCTACTGCAAATTTAGCAGCAAGCTAGCTAACGTTAGCCGGCTTTCAGCTGCAGCCAAATGAGCTGGACGAGCTTGACACCTACCGTCCTAATAATGACAACACTAGAAATTAGGTGAAACTCGCTTTTGTATAGTCAGGTGGGCTGTTGCGTTAAAATAAATGACAGCCAGTCGCAGTTTGCATCGCGATTAGCCATCAGTTGACTAAGCTAACTAGCTGTTTCCCCAGTGAGCTCTCATTTTCACATGTTGGCATTCATACCATCTTCACTATCCCTCTCTGCAAAGAAGAGGCCGAAACAGGGGCTGCCTGAGCTGGACCCGAAACAGAAGCCATGTCCGCCGATTTGAGTTGCGCTGCTTGTTGGATGGAGAACCAGGTGAGGGAGCTGGGACCCTGAAATGAGTGGCTGGTCTATTGAAAGCCAAGAGAAAAAGGCAGTACACAGAGCTGCACTCACGTTATACCGGAAACAGACTTTGCCATGCATGTACACACAGGCAGGAAGCCTTTCCGGGTCAAAGGGAGCGCAATGAATGGGAGCGAACGGAGCGCGTTCTCAACCGCGTGAGCGAATTGAAACGAGGACTTCCGGGGCAAGAGGTACGACACGTCAGCACAGCGTTACCCCGGACAGTGGTGCGTTCAAAGGATCCGGGGGCTGATTTCGCTTCAGAAAACTAACTTTTACCCTTGGGTTAGTGCAGAACATAATATGCAACAGCAGTCAAATAAAAAAAAAACATACAACTATGCAAAGCAAACGCCTATTAAACACTTTATAGCGCATTAAATGGAAATATTTAAATTACAAAATATCCTAATTTGTGCAATGAAGGACCGACCTTGATTTCAATTTATATATTATTTGCATGCAGTTTAAAACATAACAGTTAATGACAAACAATGTATTGACATTGTCACAATTATTTATTTATTTTTTGTTCTTTATAGAAAAAGTCTGCATTTGCATTTCTTATACACTGCCAATTTACAATAAATGTTCCCTCTAGGTAGCTGAAAATACGGGCAACTCCTAATTATATGTAGAAACATCTAATCCAATCAGCTCAATTACAGATTAAACTTAATTCCATCCATTCAAATTCATAGTTATAATACTTTTCAGCAGGGGCTGTTCTGGACAGGGGCAAACAGGGGCCAGTGCCCCTATAGAAACGGTCCCGGCCCCTGTACTAAAGACATAACATGAAATACACGTCTTACAATTATATGCACTGGCAAAGAAACCATAAGTGATTGGTAAGTTTATTTTTTACCTACAGTCACTGTTTTCATCTACTAGATCATGGGTCTGGGTTCCAGAGCCACAAGTGGCTCACTTAATATTATTAAACAATTAAATGTTGACCTGTTTCATTGTTTCCTTCTTTTGTTCTGTGCCCCTATGAAAAAACACTGGCCCCACCTTGACCCCCTGGTAAATTAGGTCTAGAACCGCCACTGCCTTTCAGCAAGTCCTCCTTACCAGCAAGGATGTGGCCACAGCGGACAGGAACCTAACAGAGCTCAGCCAGTGTAGGCAGCCACCTGCCACATCTCTGGTGATTCGAAGAGATAATACTGATCAACAACCAGCATATTTGTTAATGGCACGAGTAGCTTCATTAGTGTCTAGGTCTAGGAGGATAAACAACTAAACAGATATAATTTGAGACAGTGGTACCATCTACGGGATGAAAACCAAGGTGTACATATATTGGGCTCAAATAATTAAAATTAATGTTAACCATATGATGATACAGGTTAGAGGTAAGATACGGAAAATAGAACACATTTATTACCTAACAAATAAATGCTTCAAACCCATGAGAAGTATTGGTTTGCAAACTATTTCTCTATGAAATATGTTCTTAGTGTTGGCCTGCAATAATCTAAAGTAACTGCATAGGGTTGACTCAAGAAGATTAACTCAATGCAGTTATTTATGAGGAATTCCACGTACTGTAGGATGGCATGAAAAAAGTTCATAGGAGCAAAATAAGCCCTTCTCATAACGGATAACTCTAAAATATTTTTTTTTTCCTACCACACATCTTCAATCCTGCAGTTCTGCAATTGCTATACAAAACTTGTCTCCCAAAAGGGGTTAAATGCTTATATCTAAATTTCTATGTCTATGACACACATTTATATTTATGATTCTTACATAAAAGAGGTCACTGAATGATAATGCAAAGCAACACCCCTTGAAAATCTATTAAATCTTGTTCAACATGGTTAGACATTGAACATGAGATTGAGTTCATCTTTCTTATCAGTGGTAAGTTTTTACATAGCCGATATGGCTCGGCAACCAGAGTGGGATGGGGGAGCAACATGTCCCAACAACATAAAGATATGTCTATATTTGCCGGGGGCAAGGAACAACCTCAACTCCTTCTTGCCATGTAGGGATTCATTTCCTCAGGAAGTTCTCAGACCCTAAAATTTTACTTTACTGTACCTTTCTGCAGTGACTTTTCAAAAAGCTTGAGGCGTGCTTCGGTGGAGCAGTGTTTAGCGCGTACGACCCATGTATGGAGGCCTTAGTCCTCGACGCGGTCCACCTGGCCCGACCTGTGGTCCTTTGTCGCATGTCTCTCTCTCTCATACCCCCTTTCCTGTCAGCCCACTGTACGAAAAACGAGCCACTAGTACCGTAAAATCCTCAAAAAAAAGGAAACAGCTTCTGTAAAAGAAGTCGCTACTTAAAATGACAAATTCCTACTTTGTAGGCTGATAGTTGGATTTACCGATGGCTTGGCTGCTCCCTTTAGAAGTCAGAGAGGCTAATTATTGAGAGAGCATCTGAGCCTCCATGAACCAAACAGCCTGAATAGTGTCCTACATGTTGGTGAAGGTTAAGTGACCTATTTTTTTTTAAATTCAGAATATGTGTGCGCATTTGAATTTCAAAATGTACTGTTAAATAAGAAAAAAATGCACCAGACTTACTTTATGTCTGAAGTTAGTCCCATCACAATAACACCAGAGATGAATGCAAACAATTTACTTTCTTTACCCTCATGATGTTTCTGAGGGTGTTCTGTGAGTCTGTAAGAAACATCATTTGAAGGCTTTTTGTACTCATTCTATATTTTTGCCAGCCAAATACATTGTAATGTTTTAATAAGTCCTGACTCTAATGTAACATTGAATCCACTGTCTAAATAAATGTTTTAAGATCTACTGATGATGTTTGCCTACGTTTCTGTTGGTAATGTTACCTACACACTGTATGTGACCCAGACGAGAAAAGTACAGGGGTCATGTACAAATTCAACTTAGATACATGCAGTAACAAACAATGGCCATTCTGGGATGAATAGCTCCCTGAGCAAGCCCATCCTGGCTTACACTGAACGCAGCACAGGGGGGCAGTCATACCCTGTTCAATGCACATGCAATTAACAGAAAACTCAGTGGGGGTGTAAGCCACTCACAGATGACTTTTATTCAGTCTGAGGGCTCGGTTTAAATTAAAACAGTAAACTGTGGGATCAAATTTTAAATTTACTTTAAGTTTGATTTCACTGCAAACAGTAGAAGAAAGTAAAGCAGAATAAAGTATTCAACTTTGCATTATTACCAAGTGGTTTAGCATGTTCTGCTTAAATCAGCAGTGTTCATGAAAAACATTTGTCATTTGACTGGCATCACATGTTTTGACACACTTTTTCAGATCATTGAATCTAATTTTAATATCAGACTGATATAATCTGAATAAATTAAAAATTTTGCTTTTTTAGATGTAAAAAGTGCCTTAAATGTATTAAGGCAGGTATTAAGGCACTGTTAGCCTGGCCCACTAACTGCAATAACTAGTTGTTTCACCCTAGGTGTTCGTGATGATTGTGGCAATGAGACTTTTACGTCAATCTAGAGAATTGTTGGCCCACTCTTTAAAAACCAGCCGGTTCAATTCTGTAAAGTCATGCCACAGCATGTCAATCGGATTTAAGTCATGACTTTGATTAGGCCACTCCAAAACAGTTTTTTTTATTTATTGTTAAGCCATTTAGAGGTGGACTTACTGGTCAGCTACATATTAGTTCCCTGATGCTCAAATATCAAGGTCCTCAAGGGCAGTCCCAGACCATCACATTGCCACCATTATGTTTGACTGCTGGTTTGAAGTTTTTCTTAAATGTTTTGTTAGTTTTAACACCAGATACAATGGAAGATACGCCTTTCAAAAAGTTGTACTTTTTTTCTCATCATTTCAAAGAGTTTTCCGAAAGTCTTAAGGATCAATTGGGAGTTTTTGTTTTTAGATTTATTTATTTGCAAATATTGAATTTATGTTCAAACTTTTGATGAGCTTGAACATTTGAGTGTGACCCAAAAGCAGAATAAATGTGTAAAGTGGGTACAGGTTTTTCATAGTTACCTGTTCTATCTGCACTACATACATTCATGCCATCTTTACCATCACCTTTTTGTACCATTAGCTTGTAGAGCCCAAAAAATATTTTTTTCAATTTATATGGTTACACCACAGTTTTCTTCTTCACATTAGTCACAAAACAAATATATTCTGATAACATAATAACTGGGTAAACAATTGGTTGAGATCATCTCAAAAACAGAGAGAAACTGCAGAATTATTACATACATCTTTATCTGAAGGGAGAAGATTGTGAAAATGTCAACCTCAGGGAGGCACTTATTCAAAACACAGACAGTAAATATAAACGTTTAAAAGGTGTTTATACTGATGTCTAAATAGTGCGTCTTAACTGACTAACACTATAAAATATAGCGAAATTCATTACTGACTTTGCAAATGTCAAAAAATTTATTAAATAAAAAAAATACTCATGTATAATTAAGGTTACCAATAGGCATTACAAAACAGAACGAAACGATCCTGTCACCAAAGTAGTGAAAATCGACACAGCATCCCAAAGCCCTACATAATCAGAAGCCTTTTTCTGTTCTCTTCACGTCATAAATTTCAAGTGCTCATTTTTTAAATTATTGCCCGTTCCAAATATTTTTCCATCCTCGGTATAATTCAGAATCCCTACATAAACAATTTAGAGCACGAAAAGGTCCACTGATCACGAATGTGTCACTGGATTTAAAAAACAATTGGAAATTTGGCAGTGCTGCCTGTTGAACGTTGCATGCGCAGATATGTCACGATGTTTCATAAATGTCTGAATAATCTCCACAGATTCTTCCCTATCTAAAAAAACAACAAGGTGACGGGTTTGGGTTAATTAATTTCCAGTTATAAAGCATTACTGAATGCCAGGACAGCAAACTGAACATTGCGTGGGGAAACGGGACTCTGGGTGTTCGGCTGTTTTGAAAACCTTGTATTGCTATCATCTGAATGTTTATTAGTAGTTAAAGTCTTGAATAGTCGGCTAAATGTATGTAATGCATACAAATGGGAAGACTAAAAATGTGAGACGCCGTAATTCTTCAGAGTGACTTGCGCTCTCGAAACGCGGAGGAGGAAACTGAGCCGGGATGCAGCTCCGTTGCGCAAACAGCACTTCTGTGCGCTTTGGAGAGATCTTGGTCATCTTTTTACGCGGCTAGATTTTTCACAATAGCAACAGCTTTAAGGCCACGTTGCGCACCCGCATGTTCCCATTTACGCGTTCAATACCCAATTCGAACATCTGAAAGGTTTATTTGAGCCGCACGCGATGGCTGTGCCACTAAAGGCAATAAAACTCCTGCTCGTCACTGCAGAGATGAAGCAATTTACGCACAACGACAAAGGGGTTACTGCTTTAAAAATCAGTTATGAGTAGCTAATTTAAATGAGCTTTATTTGGCGCACGCTATGCCTGCAGTAAAGCAGTAGCTTGTAAAGTGATAACCAGGTCAGATCTCCTTTAATAAACAAAAACGCTCGCCTAATTTAGCCTTTGTCCTGGTTGGCATGGAGATGATGGTGTCCAAGAACTTCTGTCCTCCATCCCGTCTTCCTGACTGTACACACAGTGTTGCAGTCATTTGACTCAGGGTTAATGTATAATGTGGGCCATATGGCTTTGTAAAATCTGAGCCTTTGTGTCGGTGCCACTTTGGTGTGTGTGGACCCAACTAATGATATTCAATTAGTCATTAAACAGGCCCAAAGACGAGGCTTGTGCGGGGTTTTCACATGAGCTAATATTTGCTCGTCAAATATTTCCCCTTGAAAGCGTTTACAACGTATTTTTATCTGCTGTCTGCCCAAGGAACATCTGTGAGGATGTTAGCCTCCCACTTCTGGATAAGCGAGGTCCCCCCAATTGGCCCTCTCCTTGCGCGTGTATGAAAGCGAGTCTATTTGTTCACGTTTTGAAGGAAAATGTAATAAAGCGAGACAACCTGATGGATTTATGATTTATCAAAAGCACTTTACCATATGGCAGTCGTCATTGGAGCAGATTTCCAAATGTTTGCTTTCTGAAAGGAGGCCAGAGATCCGTTTAATCCGAGCCACTTCAGCTGGGAACGAGGATGCTCACGTCACGTGACTCAGAGCCTTGAAACATACTGGAGCTGATCCACCAGGTTCTTGGAAAGCTCGGATCTGTACTTTGCCAAACCCACAGCTGGGACGCAGCAGAAAGTTAATGGGCTGAAACTGGGTGCGCTTCAGCCTAATTAAGACTACCAGCCACTGCGCAAAAGGAAACGATGACACTACTAGTAAGGTAAAGGGTAAAACAAATTCATTTATTTGAAAAACGGGCTGAACTGTTATTAACAACGTCTTTTTGGGAAACCTCCCCTCACAACAGTGCTACGTAAAAATAATGGAACCGCATTAGAACTATACATCCACTTCAATGCATGCTGTTGGGATTGAAAGGGATGGAGCACCGGAAAGTGGTGTATAATTATGAAGTCCAAGGAAAATAATGGATGCTTTTAGGGATTTTTTTTTTTTTACAACACAGTCTAGAGAGTGGGGCGCCTCTTCATTCAGCCCCTTTACTCCAACGCCACTTAATAAAGTCCACTGCAACTTGTTCCCTTTAGACTGAGGAGGAAATTATCTTACATTAGTAAAAAGAGTGCACCGGTGTGTAAAAACAGCTGTTTTGCAAAGGGCTCAGGAGGTTTGTTATAGACCATTAGAAAACAAAAGGCAACATAAAAAACAAGGATTAAACCAGACAGCTCAGGGATAAAGTGTTGAAGACGCTAACTGGTTATTAAACAATATCCTGAGCTTTGTGGACAACTGTTCAATTCCATCATCTGAAAATGGAAGTGTGAGACATCCAAAGTATAACCATCCACCGTAAATCGCAGAAACCACAGGAGGAAGAGGGTGCTCTGGTCGGAAAAAGGTAAAAACTGAACTTTTTGACTTGCATGACAGCAATTTTGAAACAGTGGTGGTAACATGCTGCGGGAATGCTTCTCTTCAGCAGAAACATGGAAGCTGGGCTGAGTTGACAGAGTGAAAAAAAAAAAGAAAAAAAAACAACACCACAATACATATATCACACTATAGGACCTGGGCTAATGTAGAGCTAAAAAAGTGCATCAACTAAAACTTTACTGAAGCAAAGTGAACTTTATCATTGTTTGAAATATCAGATTTTCCATACATCAAATATTTGTGATACATCCACAACATATTACTAGAATTGAACTTAGAATCACATTAGTTGGTTTAAAATTAAACAAAACACAGTACCTTGCATTTTTTAGTTACATTTTAACCCCTCTTAATATTGGGACACACAGTCACAAATTGCAATGCCTTTGATTATGTTTTATGTGATATATCAAAAAGGAATGCATGATTGTAACTAGAACAATAAAAGGCGTCAAAAATCAAAAAAAAAAAAAGAGCAGTGTGGCATCCATTTGTCCAACCCTCTTCTCTTGCTCTGATACTACTAAATAAAATCCAATGCACCCAATTATCTTCAAAAATGAGTAAAACTATAAGTAGCCACAGAGACATCCTCCAATCTAAGCCCAGTTCCATCCCCAAACACCCTCCCAGTTTTATTGACCTTTCAGGACGCATGCAGGCCACCGCGTTACGTTTCCCTCTTGCAGGGCTATAAATCTCAGCTAAGGGCTTTGATTCTGCACACCGTCCTTTATAAAAGGTGTCTGGAGTTCAAACGTTTCGGTCTTCATTCTGGATTCGGCCCTGCACGGGAAAGTTGTTCTGATTTTCAGCCAGCCTGGAACCAAGCGCAGATGTACGGAACAAGCATCAATCCGCAAATCCAAGGTTGGTTTCCCCATTTTAAAGATGCATCTATTCAGTGTTTTAAGATGAGTTATTAAAGGTCAGCATATGGTATAAGGTGGCGGAAGCGTCAACCAGTTAGGAGGGACGTTTTTCAACGGCAGACCTCTTCCAGAATCCAAGAGAATGAAAATGGTTGAGCTGGCATCGGAGGGCGTTCGCCCAAGTGAAATCTCCAGGATTCTCCAGGTACGCACAACCCAAACAGCTCAGATCAACACTCGTTTCGGGAGGTAGGCAACCAGAACCAGTATTGGCCTATGCGAGTGAAATGGATCAGCAATGGATTGCGCCTTGCTCGGTGCGTCTTTCCAGGTGTCCAATGGGTGCGTCAGCAAAATCCTGTGCCGCTACCGGCGCACAGGGCTGGTGAAGTCCGAATCCATTGGAGGGAGCCGCCCTCGGCTCCTCACCCCAGGCGTCATCTCTACAATCATCCAGTGCAAGAGGGAGAGTCCGACTATTTTTGCGTGGGAAATACGAAAACGGCTTGCACGAATGTGTAAAGCCACTAAAATCCCTAGCGTAAGTAGAACGACACATGCTTATGAGTCATGGCTATAAAACTGCAGTTGATGAAGCTTTTTGCGCACTGTTTCCTGGAAGGTGTCGTCCATAAATAGGGTTTTAAGAAGGATCCACTTGGACCATGGAACAATGTGCATGGAGGTCAACGCTCCCATCAGGGCTGGAGAGGGTGAGTTGTCAAAAGGTTTCACTTTGACAAAAATATCATTTATTCATTCATTCATTAATTCATTCAATTTTTTCAAGTTTACACTGATATACATATTTAAATAAAACAAGCCATTTTGGAGTAAAACCTTGCATTGAATCTACTTAGATGAACATATTTCCAAAAACCGAAATAAATATAATTCACATTTTTTAAAAAAAAGATGTACTCCCATAACAAATATATTACTCTTTTTTTAAGAGATAATTTTATTTACACAAAATATTTTTTTCTCGTCATTTGTTTCGATTTTATTCATTTAATCGGGATACAGTAAAATCTGCATAGTTTATGAACAAGAACATAATTCAGCTAAAATCTCTCAATCCAAACTCATCTTCTGTAATGTATATTTAAGAGAGGGTTTCCCTCAAAGATCCATTGTTGGACCTTTTGTTCTATAAATGCTCCCTCTGGGTTCAGATGTAAACCAAAGCATCACATTTTATTGTTATGCAGATGGAACAAAGATGAGGTGCATCTTGTAGCCACGTACCGGTCTATGACGTCGCTCTGGGGAAAGTAAGCCCAAGCGCTCACTTTCTGCCGTGAGATGTCCAAGGAGTTTTTGTTACCCTCTTTTGAATCTCCACAAACCATCTGAACGAGATCAAGACCAGCCTGTGACTCAGTTCTCTAATCCTTGGTGGATTTACTGGTGTGTTTTGTGTCCCTCACATGTTGCAGGGGCCAATTATGCTTCAGCTTCATACAGACTGTCTTCATTTTTCCTAGATCAACCTCTGATACATTGGAGAATTAACGGTTTAGTCTACAATGCTGAGCTGGTCACCTCCTGGTGTAGCAAAGTATCCACTTAACCATAAACCTCCCACCTTCACAGCTGCTGTGAGGTTCTCCAAGAATGATGCATTTAATTTATGTCAAACATGTCTTCTGTTATTGTATATTGTGTATCTTATGACTAATACTAAATCCCCTACAAAATTCCTTTCATGGTGTGCATAGACAAATCTTATAGAAGTTTTAGCCAGCATAATAAGCTAATGCACTTTTTGCAGATCGTCATCCCGTGGTTGGAGAAGTAAATGAGCAACTGATGAGCTCTGACGACCAGATGTCTGAAGACGCCCGGCACAGGAACCGCACCACTTTCACCCCGGAGCAGAGCAGAGCACTCGAGCAAGGTAATCATTCGGCTCATCATCGGCATCCTGTGACATTTCAGCGTGTTTACGCTCAACAAAATGCCTGTTCATCTGTCCCAAACCAGAATTCTCCCAGAGCCAGTACGTTGATCTGTGCACAAAAGAGAAACTGTCAGCTGAAATTAAACTTCCCGAGGACACCATCAAGGTACACTTTTTTTTTCTTTTTATTTAAAAATCGCCAAATTACTTTGTATACACACACACCTATTCAGCAATATATGTCATTATGCGTCATATCCTCCTTGTAGGTTTGGTTTTCAAACAGACGGGCTAAATGGAGGAGGGAGACCAAACAGAGAAGTAGAGCCAAGAGTAAGGATGAAAAGATACAACACAGCCATGTATTTGGGAGAAATTCCCAGTAGGGATTACGTTTGCAAAAAAGATGTCACCTAAAAGAGTTGCAGTGAAAAGTCACACCCCCCCCCCCCCCCCCCAAAAAAGGAAACAACAAAAATCAAAACAAAACCATATTCATACATTTTTACAAAGCACTCTCACCCCTACAGCTTCAGGTTTGCAGCAGCAAAGAGGATGGATTCCTCTAAATCCAGCCCAGACACACAGCTTCACATCGCAGGTATGGGACTTATTTTGTATTTCAAAATGTCAAGGCTTCTTTAATTCAGCCTTTGCTGTACAACCTAAACTAAAATTTGAGTTCTTTACCCTTTTAATCTATGTTTTAATCAATTGGGATTGCTAAAGCGTTTATATCATCTTGTTCTGTTACTTTTGGTTTTTCTAGCTCTGAAAATGTTCAAACATTAGGTTTTCATGATGTGTTTGTGGCATAAAATGACTGATAACTCATGTCAAAGCTTTTTTTCCACATATGTGACATAGATCCTGTACAGTTCAAGAGAAAAGCTATTCTGTAGAGGAAAAAAAAATTTAAACAAAGGTTGCAATAACCTTCCTGCACAAATGTGCATTCCCTATACAAATTTGTTGAAACACCTTTTGGTTCAGTTTCAGTAATCAGTTTTCTTTTGTTAGACCTAACCAAATTCATCAAAATGAAATAAAGTTCAGCTGTTTTAATGGGATTGTCAGGATTAGCTTTTTTGGCCAACTTCATAGATTTGCTGATTTTATTGTCTATATTGTAAACCTTATATTGTATCACTCATTACATTATTCTCAGATTTTTTTTAAATTCCCCTGTACAGAGCCTTGGCTGCCTATTGGGGTTTAAAGCACTTTATAAATAAATACATTAAGTTTTTGCACACCGACAAGACCAATCTTTATATATGCATTATTTGAATGAGTGTTTTCCAGACATTTTCTCATTTGCATTGTTTAGCTGAAGACAACGACTGCCAAGAGGTTCAAAACTATCAACACAATCCCAATGTCTAAAGGTATCAGTCAGGAGGAGGACTTATGGACAGGATATGTGTCATTTTATGTGGAAAAAAACTTTAACAGATTCATCACAGTCCCCCCTTTTTTACATCATCCATATGTTTAACAGAGGGATCTCTACACGTTTTAAAATCCACTCATTGTTGATTGTAGGAACCGGGTATATTAAGAATGAACTGTCAAAACACCACTTTACCACCCAGAGTCACCAGGAAGCCACAAAATGGTTTCTTCTGTAAAACAGCAGCCGGTAAGATCTCACTAACATCTTTTGTCAGAGTTAAGTTTTAATCCCCTACATAATCCAACCATTTATATGATCAAAAGATTAACATACAAATTTATTCTGCTATTTCTTAGTCTAATCCAATATCAATGTGAAAAGTAGCCTCGGATGTTCAGATAGTCAGCATGAACTTCAAATGATACACAAACGGATCTTATAACACCACAAGACACAGGCGAGGCCAAAAATACCATCTAATTTATCTCAACGAATCATTTGCTCATTTATTAATGTCAGAGAAGAGTTAACTTGTTTCATATCTCTGCTACATGCAGGGATTTGTCAATACCATAATGACAGGACGTTTTCTTTATATTTGGAAACATGGTACGCCAAAAAGCCGAGGCTTCTGTCATGTTGACAGTTTATGATACTGTAAGCATCAATGGTGCAAGAAGCCTCAGGTCAGGGACAGAACCATCGATCGTACGCTATGTTGGACAAGGACTCAACACTACGCTTCTTTGCGTTGTGTTTGTGTGATATTCTAGGATTCTAAATGATCAAGAACATTTTTAAACCAAAGACTTTGTATCTAATCATCCTGGTAATGTCAAACCCATTCTCTTAGTACGCAGTTGCGCCTAAAATTCTTAACCCCAAGGCCACAAATGAGTTGTTTTCGGTGAAATGTAAAACCTTTAAGTGGTTTTAATAAAGAAATCCAAAAAGAACAATTTCAATATCTCAAAATGCATTGTAATACAAGTAATTTCTTCAAAAATAAACAAATTGACTTTTAATGTCTACTGAAGTCTTAAAATTATTCATCGGCTAAACGATAAGCCTCTTAAGTTCTTAGTATAGCAGCCTTTTTCTGTTACTTGTTGATTTATAGCCAGACACCAGCTTCTGGCAGTTTTTCTGAGGAATCTTCGCCCTCTCCACACATCCAAAGACCTACAGTTCATTGATGTTCTTTAGTTTGTGTGCTGTCCCTGCATTGTTTTCATACAAGCAGAGATTTTCAATGTAGTTCTTATAAGACAACACTGTAATGTTGTACAGACGTTCCACTGAATCCAAACCTGGGTGGATTTAGAGGTAAGATAAGGATCGGCGACTCATTTGAAAATCCAATGATACCAAAGCTTCAGCTTCCTCACAGACATTACTCACAATTTCCTGACACCTGACCTCATCTTGACCTCCAGACACTGTAGGTTTCCAGGCCCAGAGCATCACTGACATCCCAGCAAGCTTCTTTGCAGGCACAACGTTTCTTCTCTTACAAAGTCTTGCTGCAGGTCTTCTGCAGTCAGTTGAAGGTCTTTGATCACCAGCTTCCTCAGGAATCTGCCTCCATTTTCTGCCACATCTAGGTGGCAGAGCTTTTGTTCCTTTAACTTCAAACTTAAAACCAAGCTGAAGGTTGTATTTCTAGAAAATTCCTGGGCCGTTGCTCTTTTTGTACATTTCAGTTAAACTTTTCTGAACATTTTGCACAACTCCCTTGACATGCATATTTCTGACAGGCAATGAAACCATCAGCAGCCCAGGGATTTGAGCTGTTCTTTCTCGGTCACACCAGATAATAAACACCCTTTACATATTGAACCAGGCCAAACCTGATGTGGAAATGTGTGCTTTCTAGTTATCGGGTTGAATAATGGAGACTGGATCTTCTTTTGGCTTTTCCCTTTCAGGGATCACCACATCTTATCTGTCTCCATGTAACCTCATCTTCTCACACCAGCAACCTTCATGTCCTCTTTAACTCCATAAATATCATCTGTCTTCTTCTAGGCCTCCTGCCTGACAGTTTCAGCCTCAACATCTTTCTACAGATTTGTTCTCACAATTCTTCCTCTGTCCATGTGCAAACAATGCCTGTCTGGCCTCTCTGGCTTGATCTAACATGATCAAAACATCTAACATGAGCTGCCCCTTCGATATACTCATCCTTAACCCTATCCGTCCTCGTCACTAATGAATAATTGAGACTGCAATGATCATTAAAAGTATGATTTTTCTGAATTTGGATAAACCCCTTGTAATATTAAGTTCCAACTACTTACATTTTTTTCGTAAACACTTTAGCAGTTATAATATATTTCCAATTTCCAGATAGGCTTAAATCATTTTTGGTGCATCTGTGATTGCATCAAAGCTTAATTGGGTTTTATATCACCACCACATCCGTTTCAGTTATGTTGACCCTTGAATAAAAAGCTTGAAGAAAATAGCATTGAAGGGAGAAGTAGGAAAAAAATCATTCATGGCACAGATGCAAACTGTTCTGCGACTTCGATGTACAGGTATGCCGGTTTCTGAAAGTCTGTCCTCCTGTCAGTTCCTCAGCAGCTGTGTGACATGTTGCCACGGACCATGGACAGGACTCCATGCCAACTCCACAGAGATGGATTCTCCTTCCCTCTGCTGCAAGATAACATGTACCCAAGGACCACTTTCCAGCTGGCATCTGAGAACTTCCAAGTGCACTGTCCTTCCTCCCAGCCATGGAGCCAGCAGGCCGTGCCGTTTACATGGAGCCAGCTTCCAACAAATGAGAAGACCCTGTACCCCCAGGATGTGCCTCTACCAGGGTGCCTGGTACGGAAGTGAGAATGGACTTTCTAACTGTGCTGCATGAGTCTGGCATGTAGTGCTTTGAGTAGTTTACCTTCAAGACTTGTAGAGGCACTTCCTGGCCGCTAGAGGGAGACAAAGGTCTGATGTTGCAACAACTCTTTCACAGTTTCTGTAATATGGAGTACAGTAAAGCCATATATTCATTATGGAAAAGACCTGTTTAAAACATTAACCAACATAATAAATCCCCTTATAAAAACACGAATTCAATACAGGATGTACTAAATACAGTTGGTGAGATAAGCTGTTAACCCCCCCTTTCTGTGGGATGCTTTACTGCTGTGTCTTCCCAGGAAATAAGTTCTTCAATACTGAGCTCTGATGGAGCCAATAAACGCTGGCTTTGCTGAACAGGGAGTAGATTTTAGAGGGTACAAGAAGTGCTAACAGAGAAAATTAAAAGATAAATTAGGAAACGGGGCATGACCTCACAGCAAAGTGCTTTCATGTTTTTTGTCAGTGATTTGGTTGGCCTGATGACTTGTCAACATAAATCAAGAGCTCCACAGATCATTTGGAATCACCATAAAATGATATGGTTGCTATCTCTTTAATAGCCTTTGGGCTTTGCTGTTTTGCACAAGTGCAGAAGGAGGGTAAGGCAGCCTTCCAAGTTTTTTTTCTTTTTTGGTCTAGGGAAGGCCAGTGGGAGAAGCTATAAAAGAGAAGCTTCAAAAACACTAAACACGACCTGATATCTGCAGCGCTCCGGATCGCTTTTTATTACTGCAACAGGGCAAAGGCATCGAGTTCCTTTACGTCCCTTTACAACAGCAAAGAGACAAAAAGACGCTGAGATCTTCGATAATTAGCCAAGAGGGGGAAGGATCGGGATCAGACTGCAAACAGCTTGGTCAGCAGTGTGGAAACGGCCTGCTGACAAAATGACCCTCGTTGGGATATAACATCATGAATGTGGAGAAGTAAATGAAATCTCCACATGACAGTTTCTCAGCTCTGACCTGTAGACAATCGCTTCTGTGCTGCTGTGTTTAGTACAATGAGTTTAACATTTTGATAGTCAACGGGATTAGTAACCACACTGCAAACCTAATAACTGCACATATCTACTTAAGGCCGCTTTGAACAAACTACTCTATACGGGAAAGAGAGACAAGAGCTGGAGATTGAACATTTTATATAGAAAATGAAAAAATTGACAATTATTTGCAGCAAAAAATGGTCAAGAGATATCCGCAGGGAAGAGATGGCACTGGGGACACAAGGACTGAGCCAACGTGCGAACTGAAATGGGGGACCATCCTTTCTATTAACATGAGCAAGACAACCAAAGAGTAATTAACAACAGCAATAGCTAAATGACTATCCATGAAAGACAAGGGCAGCCAAATGGCAGAAGACCTGATCCAGGTGTACTTTCTATGGCTGACGAGCCCAAGTCCAATCCATGAGAGCTACTATCCTGCAATTTACACACGGTCCCAGCTCCGGCACACCTGAATCAAACTGCTGGTCTGCTTCCTCAGCATTCAGCTCTGCAGAGGTGTCGTAACAAGGGATCCATCGAAAAGTTGCAGATGATAGCTCTCCAGGACCCATTTTCTGTCAAAGAAAAACAAAAATACTTCTGGTGGAAATATCTCTGACAATTACTCCAACCAGGAAGAGACACAGCTAGACAAATTCTGAGCCAGGAGTTCTTTCTATGAGAAAGGAAACTATTAGTGTAGACATTTTCCCCATGCCTGTTTGAATGGGCAAGGTACCCAGCAGAGGATGCTGGAAAGCTCCAAATGTTGGATTTTTACTCACCTTGGTAGACTTTACTGGAAATGTGCATTTCAAAAAAGAATCTGTCTTAATGCAATAAACATATATGTTGAATGCATAACTAACCTGCTTCACCCAAATAAATTCGCTTTCCGCATGTCAATCCACAAATGTACAAGAAGATAACTTACCACAAACATCCTTGTGGTAGCAGCTACAGTAGACTGAAGCAAACAGAAGCAAGCAGGTGTGGGGCTGAAACGAATCAAATCCTCTCTCTGTGCCTGAAGCCAAGGTAACCACACCTGTTGTTCCCGGCACTACACTGCCCTCCTGTGGGGCAAAGCAGCAAAATTAAAGTCCCTTGACTGTAAAACCCTTCAGTACCTCCATTATTGGCCCTTTTCAAGCAGAGAGCCAGCTAAACACAGAGCCTTGAACCAGGAGGACTCTCTGTTGGGGGAAAAACGGCAGGAGAGCACAGTTAATGGCAGCAGCGCTTGGCAAAAAAAGGGCATAAATTTAGAATAGCAAGGAAAAAAACGGCAAGTGTGGGAAATATTTGCAAAAATACAGTGATGTATTTGGATTGTTAGAACCTAAATGCTATACAATTCAGAGGGATGTTCTAGCGCTATACAAAAGCTGTCTTAGTTACTCTGTTGATTGACACAATAGGTTTAAACAAACAAACAAAAAAACCCCACCATGTTAGAAACTGGAGTCCATTTGAAATATGGACTGCAGCCACTATAAACAAGACATTCCCAGTCTCAAAGTCTTTAAACCCTTTATGTCATTAAGCAAGTGGAGCAAATTCATTTCAGGATTGCTCATTAATAATTTCTGGAGTAGTTATATCTGTTAAATACAGCAGAAAAAGTCTGCTACTTTTCTAAATACTAACCAAACATGTGCACAGGACAGATACCTCTCAGAAAAGTTTCCTTTGCACTTGGTGTATTGCTAACAGATTGTTTATAATGGCAGATTCTAAATACCCATTCCCTGTCTTTCATGCATGAAACCCCCTGAGCACTTTTTTTTTTTTTAAACCTCCCAGTAATTATTTGCCACAAATATCCAGCACAAGGCATCTCTTATCTCATGTTGAGCAACCCGAAAGTTGGCTGAAAAGCTCATCCAGCGTGCACTCCACACCACTTAAGCCGACGGTGTCCGCATTTGTCATCCGAACATTTCTAGGAACGTTATAATTTATCTCCTCGACCAGTTGTGTGGATAACCCCTGCAGCTTTAGCCACTCACGAATATTCATCAGACATGAGAAGTTTGCTTCTCCCAGCTCTAGAAAGTCACGACTGGCAAAAAAAAAAAAAAAAACAGAGCGAAAAAGGTTACATGAAAGAAAACATGCACGGCAAGAGGAACGGCTCAATGTAAAGTTGTTTATTAAAAAACAAGAATAATATAAAGGATACAAAAAAAATAAAAATCAGAAATTATCATGGATACAAAAGAAATAGCAGCGGTGTTTTATAAGTATGCTATTCACAAAATGTACAACTCAGATTTACATATGTACATTACATTAGGCTAAATTAAATAACAGTTGCAACACTTTCAGGGCATAGTAAAAAAAAAACTCCCATAAAACTAAGAACCTTTGGCATGTGGTTTCACCTGTCAGCCAACCGACAGTTTCTGAATGACACGCATATTACTTGTGAAATGTGCACTAGTATGAGTTTGCGATCACGTTGTAATCTTGTTGCCTGCAGGCCGGAGCGTTGCGATGCTTCTTCAGACTATCAACTCAGCCCACCATTCTTTGCATTTGCAGGAAAATCGGTCAGCTCTTGGAAATAACTAAAATGTTACAATATAAAAAGGGAAAAAAATCTATATAACCAGAAAAACAAGGTCCTGAAATGTTCTTGTCAGTTTTAGAACGTGAGCTCTTTTATAATGAACTGAGATGAGATGGAAAGTGGCTCTTTGGTTTGATGGATCAAAGCTGAAAGACGGAAACCATGGAGAGGCACATGCTTGAGATGGAAGAACAACGGCACAACATGGTTCGTTTTGATTGTACAGTGATAAAGCTCTGGATCAAAGCTTTTTAATTAAGGCCACATTTGAGCAGCTGATGAGCCATATCTGCCTTTTTGTAGAATCTGAGTGAACCATAGGTTTGTTTTCTTCACATTTCACCAAGCTTCCCTTTTTCTTTCATACCATGTTTGTAATATAAACCACAAATGAAGCGTACCCTCAAATTATGAACTCAATCATGAAAATTTTCTTCCCCGCACAAAAAAAATAAAATATAAATTACTACATTCTACAAAGTTTTTTTTAAAATATTCCACATAATCAGAGGTTCAAAGAAGACTATCTGACCGTACTACGTGAACCAACAATAATCCAGATCTATAAGACCTATAAAATCTTACACCATGTCAGAAAGAAAATAAATCTGCAGGTCTGTACACACACTCACTTTTTATATAACAAAACAAAAAATATTCTACTGACCACACACAGCCCACCAGGGGCCACAGTTCCCTCCAAACTGGAGACCAAACAGCCATGTTATATTTGGCATGGCTCTTCTCTCTCTCATGCTACAAATATTAGCATAAGATTCTGGAGCAGTCCTACTCGGACCCTCTCTCTCGGGGGAAACTAATGGTTACAGCTAACTGGGGAAAAGGTAGTTTCAGCTACTGCACACAATTAAAACTGCCAGGTTGGCCACGGCCGCTACTGTTGTGTATTCTACGCACTCATATCTACGATTTATATATCCAAAGTCCAATTTTTCTGCCTCTGCTGGACTCATAGGCTGACAGTTTTGGCTGTATGAACTATCCCAACTTACTTATTTTCTCATGGGGAGCGTGAAGGAATTTTATAATGACATTTTCATGCTTACATTTTCATCCTTTTAGCCGTTTCCACACTTTTCTGCTTGATGCTTTTAACATCGAAACAACTGACAGCTGTTATATATGGGAAGTACCTGGCAACCAGAGCTGATGGGTACACTTATTTTCTGTATTGAGGGCCAAAAGTGCCAGAATGAAATGCATTTTTGTTTAAAATAAACAATAAGAAATACAATAAAACGACCAGTTAACCTATTCAGCATGTTGACTGCAGACCAATCCCGTTGTCTATAGCTGTGCTTTACCCTCACGACTGACTGATTGGTAAAGAGAGCAGATAAAATACATTTAGGATGTGCTGCAACACAGAACTATGAAATAATTAAATACTGATTTATCTTTATAACATATGATGAATTTGAATTATCCTTATTATATATTTTCTAAATGGCTGAAACATTTTAACTAGAGATTTGTTTATCATATGCAGTTCCACTTTTGATATAAATTACCACCTATTTATCTAGCAATTTATAAGATTTTTTATTCAATATATTTATTACAGTTAAAGTGAATCATTTACATATATTATTATATATTTGATAGGTTATCTATTTGGATTGTGGTACTTTTGGCCCCCAATGTTGATTTATATTTCCCGTACCACATTTTTTTTTAAGTTAAAAAAAAAAAGCACAATTTGTAGACCAGCTAAACAAACTGAAAGAAACCCCAGTCAAAAAGGGCTACCCTAACAGGTAGGACCAAACGGACCGGGTTCAAGTACTTTCCAGGAGACGCGCTCAGATTTGACTCGCAAATGTCTTTAGTGTCTGCCTTTGATTGCATGGCTTCACAGTGAACAGTGAAGGTCGCCATCCATGTGCCAAAGACTAGGGTTGAAAAAAGGGAAACAGATCTTCTGGATTTTTTTCTGTAATATTCCGTCTTTTTAATCCGGGCTTCAGCAAAGTAGCGACTCTCCAAAAAGGTGGTTTTCCTCATTGCTTACTTCAGGTTGGCAAAGAAGTTGCAAACCTTTGTGGACCTGTTGCCTCGTCTTTGGCAGCCTCCCGTACGGTCCACAACAGAACCGTTCCCACACCAAGACATCAGTTCCTCTGCAACGTGGGGTAAAGTTTAAACACTTTGTAAATCCACTCGGAGTAGAAAGCAACATTAACAAATAGGGCAGGCTGCGCGGAGGCACACTTTGTCCTTTGGATGCTCACACCGATGATGACTTTTCGTTTGTGCTCCTGGCAAACCAGCGGGCCACCGTAATCCCTCTGAAATTAAACGATGTAGACAAAAAAACAGCAAATCAAAAATGATCGGAATGAACGTCTTCTACAACTAAACCAAGCCTCGAATGTGTAAAACTCCGGTTTCCTAAACATGTCAAATTCCAATAAAAATCATGAAGATTTGTGTTTGGAACAACTGACAAAATGCAAAAAAAGGTTTTAGCAAGAAACTGCAAATTAGGCAGATTAAAGACACTCACATCGCATACACCCTCGCCTATCTTGCCTCCGGCGCATATCCTGCTCTGCCCGGCGTCCCCTTTGATCTGTGAGCATATGTCATTGTCGACCATGGGCATTGTCACAGAGTTCAGAGCTTCTTCAAGTCCTGTATCTGAACAGAGAGAGATCTGACGTCAACGATTTAATAAATATCGTAAGGTAAAAATCTTTGAGCTTTAATATCCTTAAACACGGAAAGAGTCTTAGCATTAAGGTGAAAGAAGGCAGTACTTTTTGTTTCCCCCCATCCGTACATGGTGCAGTTGGTGCCTTCAGCCATGTGACACTCTTTTACCGGGAGATGAATCGGAGATGCACCCGCTGACACAGGGGCGGGGCTGAAACAAAGTGGTAATTTAGAACCAAACAATCTGCAGATCAGTATATACTGTACTGTAAAATAATATAAGACAAAGATAACCCGACTAAATGCAAAATACAGCTTTTATATGATAGTTTTATTTATTATGGGGAAAAAGTGATCCAAACCAACCTGGGCCTATGTGGAAAAGTAACATCTGCCTGAACCTAGGAACAAGTTGCACCATCTTCAGCAACAACAAATAGCATCAAGCACTTATGTGGCAATGAGTCTTTTACGGGGAATTTTCTTTGTTGAAGAATTCTTTCCAGCCCCTTTCTAGCATTCAGTTTGCTGATGTGGTGCTTATCGTCCTGCTGCGTAGCACCAGCATGCTTGAACCAAAAGTCAAACTGATGGCTGGATTTTCAGGTAACGATCTTAATTTATGGTTCAGTCCATTACAGCATGTGGTGCAGGTTCTGAAGCAGCAACGCAGCCACAGACTACCCCACTACTACCAACGTGTTTTACTTTCTTTTACTGACATTCCAGTGTAACAGGAAGCAAATCTTCCATAAAGGTTCCACTTTTGTTTTGAGAATCCAAAGAATGGTTAACTAAAAAGCCATGGAGATGATCAAGATGTATTTTGTATACTTTTTTTCACCCTGGAACATTCCCACGGCTGCCGTTTTTGTCCAGCCCCTTTCTATTAGCTGAAGCACTTTTGGTTAAGCAAGTCAGGCCTGCAAAGCTTTAGCTTTCGCTTGGGGTTGTTTTATAAACCTGCTGGATGAGTCGTCAATGCGTTCTTGGAATAATTTTGTTAAGACTGGCTCCTCCAGGGAAGGTTCACTTCGTTACATTTTTTAATCCATTTTTGGATGATGGCTCTCACTGTGGATAACTAAACTCCTAAAACCTTAGAAGCCTTTTCCAAACAGACAGATACCAGTGAATTTATTTTTCACATGTTCTTAAATGGCTTTAAATCATTATACAATTGTTTGTTTGAGATCTTTTAGCCCCCTTCATGTTGTCAGACATTTAAATACTTTTCTGATTCTGCAGGTCTCACACTACTGGGTACGGCTAGTAAAATTGATCTCACCCTTCGTAAAATGGGTTGATCAAAGTTAATTTGCAATTAAACAAGACGGACTTTGTAAAGGTTTTTCCCTTTTAATGGTAACTTAATGGTATTTTCTGTTTACTCAGGTTTCTATTTGTCTGATATTAAATTGTGTGAGGTCTGAAACAACGTGTGACTTAATTGACTTTTGAAATAAAGACCAAAAATAAACCAAAACAAAAGACATTTTCCAGACATTACCCAAACTGAGCAAGTGGCGAGTGGATAGTTAATGTAGACCAGATTCTGTCATGTGCCCTGGTTTGCATTTGAACATATATTGATGGAAACATCATCACCAGTTGGGTACTTACTCCTCTAGTTTCAACATAACCAGATTGGATCCCTCTGGGCCACAGATCAGGCGAGAGATCTGCAATCTAGGAAGCCTCGAAGATTCGTTGAGGTGACGCAGACCGACCTGGACACTGTAATCCTTGAGATCTGGAACACTGACGAGGGGATGAAAGACAAGGTGGGTCACACGGAGAAACCAAAGATATGCTTCAGAATAAAGTTTGTGGAAAGTTGCAGAAAATGGATCGCTACCAGGATGTGAAGCACTGCTGGTCGGTCAAAACCCAGTCTTCTCTGATCAGTGAGCCACCACACAAATGAACATTCCTAAGAATATTTACATTAATAATTAAAGACATGGCAAAGTCTGGCAAAACTGGAGAATAGGCACCTTCTTTAAAAGAAAGAAACTGACTTACTCTCGTTGGACGCTGACAACCCAGCTGCCGTCAGTACTTCGTACTTCATGTCCTCCAACTATTCTTGTGTTTATATGCACAAAGCATGATATCCTGGGCCTAGTAAGATCTATGAAAGGAGATGTTTTGATAATGTTTGTTATAGCTTCAAAAGGCCAACCATAAAATATGATTTGTTTAGCCAGGTAAATATATACAGAAGGATCTGATGTAAAGAATTACAAGGAAAAGGGAGAAGATCAGAGATAGGACGCCAGGGAGGAGGACCAGACTAGTGGAAGCAGATGAGCAAAATGGATACTCACTGTTTGGTTGAGGAGCCACTGTTGCTGATTCGCCTAATATAAATAATAAAAAAAGCACATCAGTAAGAACAGACCTCACAGCAGCAGGGTATGGCAAAAGAAAGCGGCAGACTTTATGAAGACTTATCGGCACGTTTGAATCGTTGTTAGAGGCTTTGACAGCAAACACTGCAGATAAATTTGTTCAAGACCTAAAAACCTCACGGAGGACATGTTTTACATTATGGAAATCATCATGCAGCCATTCATAGGAGGCTCTTCAGTGCAACAAGATTGAAACCAGCCACAGAAAATGTTGGGTCCAGGAACCAGTGTTCTTTTTTTTTCCTTTAATAAAAAACTGGCAGTAGGGTCCCCCATCTGTTAGCTGTTTAGGCGATGCGTATTATCTGCCCACCAAAACCACAGCTTAAGGATCACATAAGACACTGAGCAATATGTAGAAGGGAACTGCTATTATGGTGCTTGGTTGTGGTTACAAAAGTTTGTGAAGCTAAATTATTTTATTTGTTGCACCACACTAAGGTGACCAGACTTCTCTAATGAGAACCGGGGACGTCTCTGATTTTGTTAAGCAGGGGTTTGGGGTGGCGGGAGTGATGACGACGCCGCAGAATCTCTGTCTGGGGTTTATTTTGCCTGATATGGGGAAGTTCGACTCAGCTCTTCTACTACGTCGGGACAGTGGCAGGACTGGTCAAATACCTCTTGTTGCACTAAACCTTTTTACTCCATCATGATACACTGAAATCGGGGACAGCTTTTACTGGGGACAGGTCATCCGGGGACTGTCCCCGGTAATCGGGGACTGTCCCCGGTAATCGGGGACGTCTGGTCATCGTACACCACACCTCAACACTAGCACAATTGCTTTAGCCAGTGCTATTAAAAAATTTAAACGTGCACAATAGCTGTTAAGAATACCTATTCTGTTTGATAATTCCCTTCCTTGATGACCAGTTACCTTTTGATAGCCGAATGACACCTCTGAACTGTTTTTGAAAAAGTGTAATTATATAAACAGCTGGTTAGCTGCGCTAAGCTAACCAGCTATGCATGTAGTGTTGGATGACTTAGCTTAGCACAAAAACAGGAAGATGTGGACAAAAAAGCTAGCTCGGCTATGTCTCCGAGAGCAAAATTTATGTCCCAACATCTGACTTGACATTTGTTATTGTTAGTTAAAGAAGACCCATTGATATTACTTGCTACCCACCCGTATCTTCCATACCGTTGGAGGTGCCGGCAAACTACGAGCGCAACATTGTATTTGTCTGGAAAAGGTCTAAGAGGTAGCTTTTAAGAAGATTATACAACAAACAGGGAATAAATAAAGAAGTACATCAATAGTAAATGGTTGCAGTGGAGCTACATGCAAGAATCACAAACTAATGTAGGCAAATGGGAAACCAAAGCTTTCCCTCTAGTTATTTGCAATAAATCTCGGTGTGCTTCGTCACATAGCATGCTATTTTATGTTTTATTTGTATGTGTGGTAAAACTCCAGCTAGGCCATCACTTGAAAATGATGATGAAATTGTAAATCTTGTATACTTTTATTACTAAAATGTAGGCTTCTGTCTTGTTTCTAAAATACATTTGTGTCTTGAAGAACTGGTTATCTAACCTTACCACAAGCACGCATGACAGAGAGTAAATGCTAGCTTACCCCTGTCTTTAGCAACAAATGCTGTCCCCACCATCTGTAAAGCTTGCTCATAATAGTAATTGTCAGTGGAAATGGTTGAACCTTCTGACTTGTTCCTGAAAGACATCTGCTTCAGCATTAAGCTTGTTGCAAGTTTGCTGAACACCTGCATCAGTTGGACATCTTCTCGTTTAAAAAAAAAAAAAAAAAACGAAAGCGCCCAGCCTCTGCACTTTCTAAAATCTTTTCTTCATATGTTAAAATACTTTAGCCACTCACATTGCTTCAGCTTGCAGTAGTCCCAGACCAAGCGGTTATTTGGACTCGTGTAACACCAGGGGCCATGTTTGTCTCGGTCTGGATTCCGGCAGTAGTTCCTCTCCAGCCCTACGTGGGATATTGTAGAGTGAGAATCCCCACTGTAAGACACACAAATACAGGTTCTCATGTTGCATTTGTTATTCTGAGCACAGTGTATCAGAGCTAACACTGGGTCACTTCTCATGAAGATTAATACACACCCTCTCGCTCTAAAAATAACCAAGTATGTGTATACTGCCCATAGAGTGGAGCTGTCATGCACATACAGTAAATTCACACTGTAAGCAATCATAGTGTGCCTGGAAAGTTTGACTCTGGGTTTCTTACAGGGCAATGAATTCTCTGCCTTAGCTGCACAGAGCACATAGAAGGAAACAGAGTTTTCTGACGAGTGCTCAAGGGAGTATGAAAGTATGCAGCCTAAGCATTCAGCAGGACTCAGACCAACAGGAGCCACATTCTCTATGGGACCATTTGGTTGTGCTCTTGATAGGAATGAACATCTAATCATGTGTCTTTTTGCCACTTGGCTATACAAGAATTAAATGCAATCTTCTCAGATATCCAAAATATCCTTGAAAAGTAATTATGAGGTAGGGGTTTGGACACACAGGCACAAAAATAATGCCAAGTGAAGGGCAACAATTTGTCAGGGGGTGAAGATAATTCCACTTCCCAGGAGAATGTTAAACAAGCTGTAGCTCTCAGCAGTTTTCCCTGGGATGACCCTTAACCTTGAGCGGGGTAGACTTGCTGGCTGCAGTCTATGCGAGGGAGCTGATTGGCTTTGATCTGTTCTCCTCAGAAAGCACTTCCTGGGGTCAGGGGTCGGTTCTGGAACATGTCCATCTGTCTGTGCCATTCTGGCTTTTAAAATTCTTGTAAATTAAGTAAATCCAACAGCCTGACTTTAGCATAAAGGAACAGGCCCTAAAATGGGTAACTTCCTAGTAAGGGTGGGTCACTCAGGGAGCACCCTGGGGTTTCCTCTCATCAGTTAGATGAATAATAAGTAGACCTGGTACTGACCCCCAAGGAACCCCATGATTTCCTTTCCCTGTTTGTTTACACTGCTTAGCTTCATTAATATTAAAGAGATTTTCACAAGGCAATAGGCGCTGAACTGCCGACACCTATCTGCTAAAAAAGGTCTGGATCACCAGGACAACAATTTCAAGGTCTGTTTACTTTACCTGTTTAAATGAGTTGACCAGTCTGCACAGGGAATTCCTGACCGAGTTGTCGATAAGGTGCCCCGGTACATCTCTCCACTGTCTTCATAACACTCTGAGGAGAAGCAAGGTTAAGTTACTTTACAAAATCTCATTACAAATTCACCAGAGTGCCAAACATAACCGAGTCTCGCAGTTTCGCAAACACCTGAATCTGCAGGGTGCAGAAACAAATGCACGCATTTGCAGAGAGAAACAAAAACATGTTCCCCTTTGCGGTTTGGACCAGTTCGGTGTTGATGACAGCCTGTGTAACCAGTTCTCCTCGAATGTAACAGAAGATTTAAACTTCATTTAAACTACGTCTGTTCTAAAACAGAGGGTCTGTAGTAAATGCCATGTGTGGTCCTCTGAAACGCGAAGCAGGGGAACATGGGAAATGACAGCGAGCGCTGCTGCCAAAGTCTGGTGTTTTTGTTCTTCTGTGAAATGGAATTCATTGGGCAGCGGGCTGCCAAGTGGCCCAGTCCTGAGAGAGTGATATAGCAAATATCTGGGTAATTTAGCATAAAACATGACATGTGTCTTTAAGCATCTGCCCTTTAGTATTTGAATTATGTGCTTTGACAAAGAATGTGGGATTTTCTTTACAAATCACAAGACATTTGTTATTTGTTGCCTCTGATGCCCATAAGCAAACAGTCCCATATGTGGCATTTTAACAAAACATTTTATGAACAGATCATTGCTACAATCCGACAGGCTAAGCACGACAGAGAGAAAACAGCTCTATGTAAACCTAAACTTCATCCTACCCGTACCTCTCTTTCCCTGTTTTAAACATGCAAAGATTTGAATATTATAATTGCCAACTCTAGATTATAGGAACCATACCTTAAGACTATTGTTTGACCGACAGCTTGAAGCAAAAATGTTCAATGGTTGCTTCTAAAAAACATCCTAATTTTGAATGCAGTTTAGAAAATAGACAATAAAAAGATCTGTGTCTGACTATGGGCTAGTTCACAGAGAGCTGTTTTGGTATCCGTTACACAGAGGTCAGATAATGGAAGGAAATACATTTGGAGCTTTGCCAACCACAGATATGTAGCACTGGGTCCTTTTATTCCAACGGATGAACAACAAAGAACAACTTTTTGTGTTTGAATCAGAATCATTCAACCCCCACTGGAGTAAAGTGTTTTTTACGAATTTGAAATTTATTTTCACCTTGTTCACAATCATATCAAAGAACCTGTAAAATGCAACTTGAATATCCACAATTTTTTTAAGATACAAACAAATGAATGATTCTGAGCACAACTGTATTTTTATTGGCTCAATTTCTTTTAGAGAAAAAAAGGCATCCTCAACTTAATAAAAATGAATCGAGCTTGTCTTTTTAGTAGGAAAAAAAGTGTCATTTTAATATTAAAGCAGTTTGCCTATTTTCGGCGTGGCTTCTGCATCACATCTGGGGATTTGGGTGCACTTGGCAATCCTCTGATTGGGGTCAGTCGTGAAGCACCAGGGGTAATCCGCTCCATCGGGGTTGCGGCAGTAATTCTTCCGGAGGTCTCTGTAACAAACACATTTGCTGAAATTTAAATGAGGATGCTGGTCACTGTATTACTTACAGTCAAGATATTTGATTTCATCACTTCTCTTTTTTGCCTTCCCGTCACTCACTTGCATTTGAAGTTCACAGGAAGAAAAGAGTGGTTGTGGGGGAACTGGGAGTCCCAGTGCTGACATGTCACACCCTCTGGAGTGACATTCGTCGTGCCTCGGTAATTTGCGCCGTCCCCCTGGACACAGGATGTAGTCGTGTTGACATCAGTGTCCTTACTGGGGTCTGAGTCTGCGAGAGAAAAATGTTGCTGTGAGTGGAGCCATGAGAAAGAAGGGAAAGTCACTTGCTGAATGCTAACAGAAGAATGAGGGAGGAAGAGAAGGAGGGAGATGTTAATCCTCAAAAGAATGTGTCATGCTTTAACCTAGAGACAAATGATCAAAAACAGTAGCACTCCCTCCATGCTGTTATTGGCATAGAAAACACTCACAGTATTCATAACAGTGGTGCCACACATTCTTGCACACAGGGTTTTCCACGAGAATTATTCAACTTGCCTAAAATTGCTGAAAATTGACACCTTCTAATTGTGCTAAAAAAATATGTGTCAGTGATAAATGTCTTGGGTAAAAGACATGCCATCTGCAGGACTTTCCAAAAGGATATGTATGTGCCTCAAACTTTTCAACATTGTCATGTTTCATTTCTGGCAAGACGTGAAAACCTATGTTCACAAATGCCATGCCTCCAATTCTAGTTTGAGCCATTTTTCATAAAAGAATGGGCAAACCATTTAGTCTCTCAATGTGCAAAGCTGTTAGAGACACATCCTAAATGACCTGCAGCTGGAATAGCAGCGAAATGTGGCTCTGCACAGCATTAATTCAGAGCGGCAGAACAACCAGTCGGATTTGGCCCACTTCACCCCTAAACAAACTATTTCAAACATTTTCAGAAGGAATTCAGCTTTTAGCAGCGGCGCAGGGGAAGCGGTACACAGAAAGCACCTTCTCCCCTCCAGATCCCCGTCTTTGTTTCTTTAGCCTTTGACAGATGAGATGAGGGAAGATGGAGGAGGAACGGGAATGTTTTGAGGTAGAAACGAAAAGGCGGTTGGAAGAGAAGGAGTCTTTGGATTGATGTAACGCATGCCGGTGTCTGTGTGCGCCGCACAGTACAGGTCAGTAGTTTTTATCTTTCTGAGGGCAGGCATTGAGGGATGCACACATCTGGACAAATGGAGAAACCTCCGCCCTCGCTGTAAATCATAGGCTGTACTGTAAAGTGCATGTGTGTTCGTGTTTGACGCAGGGAGAAAGAGGGACGCTGTGTGTGCTGGAGGATGCGCGCAGAAGAATATTTACGAGCATTTTAACAAAAAGAAAGAATTAGCAAATGACGTGAGCATATTTTTAGCTGAAATGTTTATATCTTTATTTCATGCCTTGATTGCATTGGAAGAACAAACGCAATCAAAGGTACAGATCAAGCAGACACAGCCAAATGTAATCTGAGTCTAGTGAAATTATATTATTCACCTCTACCCTAATAATGTATGGCAGGTGTGTAACAACTGGAGGTCTGTAGGGTTTCTGCAAAAAAAATATTTCCATTTACTTTTTGATGAAACACTATTTTCCAACAGATCTAGTCCCAATTTGTGCCGCGATTATGGAAGACAGAGCTCTGCCTGAGATGTCAGAAAGTCCAAAGTCTCAGACTGCTGTTAAGTTAGGCTGAAGTCTAGTGTCTGTGAGGGCCGTAGCATATGATTCACATCATTTTCATGTTCATCACACCATTGACTGACCCCCTGAGCCCCGTGAGGAAGCATCTGCAATCGCTTTCCTCCTTTCACATTCAATTGTCGATATAAGTTGTGATTCCAACCCAACGTTCATGCCACTATAACAGCTACTGTCCCCTTCAGAGCCTGCAGACCTTTGCAGATGTTTTCATGTCTGTTCAACATTTGCACTTTTTGTCACTTTACAATTAAACTATGTATTTTTGAGGGATTTTTAGTGACAGACCAACCGACTCAAGGTAGTGGGAAAAAGTCATACATGGTTCTACTTTATGGAACCACCTTTTGTTGCAACTACAGCTGCAATCCTATGTCAAAGACAAAGCTTCCAGAGACAGATGCGCATTTGTAAGCCTTGGGCATGGGATTTTTGCTCCATCCATCAACTTCCCTGTACTTGCTGATACAAAGCATCACTGCAGCATGCTGCTGCTGCCACCATGTTTCACCGTGGCTACGGCGTGTTCTAGGTGTACATTTATCACCACAGACACGCTACAGGTAGGTCACAAAGTTCACTTTTGGTCTCATCTGACCAGAGCACCTTCTTCCACAGGTTTGCTGTGTTTCCTTAATGGCTTGTGGCAAACTGCAAACAGGACCTCTTATGTGTTTTTTTCAAAAGATTGCTTTTTTTCCAATGGTTATGTTGAGGTGGACAGTTGGTTGTGCGCACCTGTTTAATAATTGTAATAGTAATCTGTGCACTGCTTACATAGGTTACTATTGGTTGGTTAATAACAGTAAACTAGCGCATATTAGCAACCTGTGTCACACAAACACAGGTTACTATTACTGTGTCCTGCCTACTTTGATGATGGATCTAGTCAAAATTTAATAAAGTCAATCACACAATTATCTATGTCCATCCACTATTTAGATCTGCCTCTCCTTCTCATTGGGCGCGAGGCGGGGTCCACCCTGGACAGGTCGCCAGCCGGTCACAGAGAATTAGGACACGGCCTTGAGATATCCATTTTGTAGAGCAAAACTGTCCTGGCACATGTAGGTAATCAGGTTCCCCATGTATGCCTAAAATGCTGTAACGGAAACGTTGAAAGAACAAAACCAAAAAAACAATGGCTTTTTTTTCTTGCCCACCCTTCATAATGGCCAAATTTGAGGGTTTGACAACCGTCAACCCTAACCTAACTCTATTAATGACCTGTCTGCTGTGACCTTTTTTCTTCTTTAGGCTGTTTGTTCTCTAAACTTCTGAAACCTTCACTAATCAGGGAAATTCAGGAGGCAACTCAATACATATGCACACTATACATTTTCTAATTTTATTCATTAAAAAAAAGCAGAATTAAAAGAGATCATTTTCCTTTCACTTTATACACTGATAAAACATCACTTTGTCATCACATAAAATCCCAACAAAATACAGACTTTTAATCTCAAGGGGAGTTTATCCTGGTTAAATAAAGGTCAAATGAAAATAAAGTAATGTGGTATTTATAGCTTTAAGAGACACTGTATGTGAAGCATGTTGGTACAGTGGCCTTCATTGTCACCGTCCAGTTTCCAAGCTTTTTATTCAGGCAGATGTTCCCAGTTACAAACAACCTATTTTGCTGTTCCTTGTTGAGTTAGAAAGATCTAAAGCCAAACACCACATTAAACAACGACTTGTAAGACTTCACATGGGGGAACTATATTCCCAGACAACCACAAAAACCACTGAAGTCTGTATGCAAATTGTTACAACTTACATATAGACTATGTATCAACTTCAATGATAAAATGATAAAACCTGCTGGTGATACAAAACCAAAAAAAAAAAATAAAAGAAAAAACCAATGCCCTCATGGCTATGTGTACTTCCAAGTCCTTTAACAGATTCCCAATTGTGTGACACTTACTGTTTGAAGGTTAGAAGCATGAAAGATGTTGAGAAAAATGGCCAACAGAGTCATAAATCAGAGCAAAAACAATCATTTGGGCTTTCCTTAGTTTCTTTGAAGACTTAAGTCAACAAAACTCCCAGCACAGATATAAAACACCCTTACCACACACGGTGATGTTGCAGTACTCCCACGGAGTTTTGGGATCCATGGTGTAGCACCAGGGCCGCAGACGGTTATCGGGGTTACGACAATAGTTGTCCCTCAAGTCTTTATCTCGATACCTTCAGGGACAGAGTGAAAACAGGGACAAAAGGAAGTGGGATGGGAAGTAAGTTACAACAACTGGTGAGGTCTATCTCTCCTGAGCATTAGCGCAATTTTTTCAAGCATCTGTCATGGGTGTGTGCTGGTGTCTGTGAGAAAGATCAACGTCTTGGTTTTCAGCTTACTTTTTGGGCTGGAACGGGTGTACATGAGGCCATTTTGAGTCCCACCTCTGGCACTCCTTGCCGCCCTCCGTTTGGTCCACTTTCCCCTGATAATCTTCTCCATTACACCTCATACAAACCTCTGCCAACAAGGAAACAACAATCATCAAAACATTGTTTTCCGTTTCCAGGAATGCAAACAAAACCTATGACACGGAGAAACCAATACACTAGGAAAACATTAATTAAACTGTTGAGTGCCTCTCGATTTTGGCTTTATTTAACTGGAAACAGTTTGTCCACAGATGATGTTTCGCCTTACCCTGAGAACATTGTGGTATGCCACACTCCTCAGCTCGTACATTGGGGTCTGTGGTGTAGCACCACGGACCACCAGGATCGTTGTTGGGATTCCGGCAGAAGTTTTCCCTCAGGTCTTGTGTTCGGTACCTGTCTGGGTAAAACCTGAAGAGACATTACAGGAGGTGTTAACCGATACCATAAGCCGTATAAATAAATTTGCAGGAGTGCTTGCACACTTGGCTGTAGCAGCCGTGTTTTAGTATCTAAATGGCCAGCAAGCGTGGCCCATAACAATCCAAATAAATTCAACGGGAAACTTCATTATGTTATAGGCATAACTCTGTGAAATTTAAGCAACCTGCAGTCTGAGCAGGCCGCATTCTCTTCACATGTTGGAATGATCTCTCATAGCAATCACATGCAAACCAAGTCATCAATACCTCTCTCTTCCCCGTGTTAGCACCTTTTGCATAATCACATTACTAATTCCAACCATTTCCTGACTCTGTGAAGTGTGAAGCAGCTCAAATCTCACAGCGCCGAAACCACCAGCAGCACAAAACTATGCTACGGGCCAGTTGGAGCAGCCCAAGCAGCTCCTTTGCTGGCCACCTTTGAGTGCATTTAAAGCTAATCCTTCTCTGTCAACTGTTACAACACATTAGTGTCAAGGAAAGTGTTAGGAAAAAAAAGCACAGCGTCCCAAGCAAAAGAAGTGGCTTTGAGGAATCCCCCAAAGCTAAATGGACAGTGCATGAAATTAATCTTCTACTATGGCGGGATGATAAAAACCTGGCACGTCAACGCCTTCTGATTCATGCAGATCACAAGACACTGACAGACAACAGGATAAAGTTTAAGCCGTACAGTACTAAATCAGGGGTAACTGAAACCACTGATCAAGAACCTAAAAAAAACAACGTAAGAAAATGTTGAAAATCTTGTTCAGCTAGTGGCATAATGAAAACTTGCATACAAAGTGCTTCCTTGAGTAACTTGTCCAAACACTTCACCCTGGGCCTATTGTGACTACCTTGAGAGGCTCTTGAATGCCTCAATAGACATACAAAGCATCTCTCTGTTCAGCAATTAAAGTAATCTTTATCATTTAACTGGGTGACAAAAAGAGTGTAGCAGAGCAAATGGATAAAGAGCTTCCAACCCCTCCAGATCATAATACAAAAGGGATAGATCCAAGGAAACTAAAGATGCATGTAACTAAAACAAAACGCATATTCCAAAACAGCACAGATCTGCGGCTGGGGCCAAAGATCATATCTGTTGTGTGTAACTCACAAACTCAGACTGTAGGACTCCATCAGAAAAGCTGTATTGTTAATTTAGAAATGGAATCGCACATTTCTTCACTTAAGAAGGTTAGGGAGAATGAAAAAGGCTGCAGCATGGGAGCAAGTTAGCTGTAATGATGTTTTGCTAACAGATGTTGGCCAGTTATTCATCATTTTGCCAAAAGTCTGTTCCCATTGGAGTGGAGGCAGACACTGTGCACACATGCTTCCTTCTTTCAGCCAGCGACATATATTGGCTTGATTTTGGATAACACTGAAGATGAAACCTAGGCCTGAAGTAACTGCTGCAAAATGTCTGCTTTTTTACTACAAACAACGTATTTCAGTTCAACCAATGACTTCAGTGGGACAAAACTTCCCTGATGTTCACCCGTCTTTCTAACCTTTTTCACATGATTAATTATATTATACATTCAGATTAATGGGGAGAAACCAAAGAAAAAAGGCAAATATACAAAATATCAATGACATTTGTGTCTTCAAAAATAGGTATGAAAGAAATTGAAAGCACTGTCCAACTAGATAAGTCAACAAGTTTTAGCTTTACCGAGATATCATTGGCTAAGCAGTTAGTCTTTGAACTTTCTTTTTATTAAAAATGTAACAAGGGCAAAAATACACTGGCTTATCAAGCTTTGCTAAACTAGTCTAGCTAAGCTATGCTAAAGCTGGATAAACCTCATTATCTTAAACATAATCCGGATCAGTTTTATTTGCTTTATTGGTTCCACTTTAGTCTCAAATAGATTTTATGCACACCTTTACAAAAATGGAAAACGGAAATATTCTTTGTACGTGTATGTTTCTACAAAGAGGAAGACAGGGTTGGATTGGTGCAAATAAGCTTTGTATTGATGTGGGTACCCAGATTGTTAAGTGGTCATCAGATAGACCCCCCGGGAAAAGAAACTGCCTCTGTGGTGACTTGTTTTAGCAAAAAGCGGTCTGTAGCGCCGACTTGAAAGTAAACGTTTAAACAGTTTGTGTGCAGGATGTGTGGGTTGTGCTGATTTGCTACCTGCCATGTTCCTGATTTTGACACTGTACTTAATTTATGAAGCGATGCGTTTTCCAGTTTTGTTATTGTGCGTACAAACATTTATAGCTCATTAAAACTACACACAATTCCTACTATTTGCATGTTCTTCTGATCAAAACTTTTCAAAAGAACGTACAAATTTCTGCCAGCTCGAGCATTGGTTAGCTAATTTTAGCCAAGTAAAGTTAGAGCTAGCTAAATTTTGGCAACTTAATTTAGAGCATATAGCTCAACCAACATTTTCTCTGGCAACAAAAACGTTCAAAGCTCACCAATATTTACCAAAATCTTCAGTCTTAACTTTGTTTTCATTGAAAGTATTAAGTGATAATTTTCTACCAACTTTAGCTTTGCTATTATTAGCTGAGAAAAGCTTTTGCAAAACATTGTTAGCCAAATTTAGAAAGCACTGTGCTCTCCAAGTTTATCAAGTCTGCCTAAGAACCCTCGAGGCTCAATAAATGAACAATTTCCTACTGTGTTCAGTTTCTTTTGCGCAAAACATTTGGCAGAAAAATATGCTCTACTTTTTCAGTAAAAAAAGCTATGTTTTTACTGCAACATTACAAAATCGTCTTTGAAGCAAACGGATGCATATGCAAAGATTTTGGACACTTATTGTCTCTTTTTGATGCTAAAGATATGAATGAACTGATCTCACGATTTTGTGGATTTGGCAGGTTGAAACAACTTTGAGTCCTTATGCAAAGTAAGGAGTTGCACATTCTTCATGCTTGACTGGCCAGCACGACTTCTGGGTAAGACCTCAAACACAGACAACAGGTGGAAGTCCCACTCCTTGAAGGGAACCTCCTGAGAAAACCCTCCCCCCCGCCACCTTAATCAGCCAAGCATGAAAATAATAGTTACCTGAACCTCAAATGGTGCATTTTTCTCTAGGGTGGTAATTCCAACACAGCGGGACAGTCCAATGTTAGGAAACCCCACAGTGGTACTAAATCTCCCTTCGGTTAATCTCTCACTCAACCTTTGAAATTCTGACATAAGAGGTCCATTTCTATTTGAGTACAGCGTGGAGACCATGTGTCAAATAAACGATGACAAAGGTTTCCTTATGTTAACCACTGCTTTTGAAAAGTGATGACAGGACTGGGGCAGCGTGGGAGAGGAGAGGAACCGCACTGCAATCTGTTTTAATTGTAAGCAAACCTGTATATTATCTCAGTATGCTTGTAACTCAGTGAACTTAGCTGGACATCAGACAAAAAAAATGACTTCAGTCCATAAATCTTTGCGCCTTCTTTATTTTATTCTGCCTCGCTCCTATTATTCACTCTGCACCTCTTCAAACTGTTATTACCCCCGCTCTCCCAAATCCCCTCTCTGCCACAGTTAAAATATCTTGTAACTAATGAGCACCACTAATGAGAAGCTGGCACATATCCATCTCTGCAAAGTCACTGATCTTGCCATACTGTAGCTGAGAGAAAACATCTTTGGGATACACCTGATGGCCTCTGGTGAAGAAAAGTAAAAAAAAAAAAGTCAATGGGGAGGACATCCCTACATGTGTTGAAAGAAATCTGACATAACTCTGGATAAACGTTCAACGGTCTCTGAGCCTCCACCTTCCCCTAACCCCCGAGGTGGAAGGGGATGAACCGAGCAACAATAAATCAGATACTCAGGTCTGTTCAGTATCAGGCACAAAAAAAAAAATACAAGGAGCATCCTGGAAGAAGCTGGAATCCTAAAAAAAAAAAGAAAAAGACATGAGCTTTGAAGCCTTTTGGTTTTAATCTATAGGAATTTAGCAAGAGGAAGTGTATGAGCAACATAATGTCTGTCGAGCATGGTGCCAGAGCTTTAAAGTGATAAAATATCTGGAATTATTCATCATATTAAGGAATCACGCTAAACAATGGGTATGTGACTAAAAGTGATTACAGTGCGGTGGAAAAAGGATTTACCCTATACAGATTCTTCTGTTTTTGCTTTTCTTTGTCACATGTTTTGAATCAAACATATCAGACAAAAATATCTACAGTACATAAAAAAAATGTTTTCAAATGATGACATCTATTGCAGGAAAAAAACTATCCAAACCAACCCTGATCACCGTGAAAAAGTAATTGCCCCCCTACATAAATACATATCAACACAAATTAACCCAAAAATGTATTGGAAACCTGCTTTCAATTTCACAAGCTAAAACTAAGCATAATTACAGTCAGAGCGGTAGAATCAGGAAATCGTTTAGATGGAACTTGTCTAACAACATGAAGCAGGTTAAAAGATCTCAAAAAGCAAGACACCACATCGCAGAGCTAAAGAAATTCAATAACAGAGGAAAAAAATGTTACTGACATCTTTTAGGCTGGAAAGGAAATTTTTTTAAGGCTTTGGGACTTAAGAGAGCAGCAGTTAGAGCCATTATCTACAAATGGAAAGCATGCAGACCAGTTCTGAACCCTTCCAGGAAAGCCGACAAAAAGAACTCCAATCATGTATTGTTGATGTCGGAAAAGATTATTGAAGTATTAAAGGACTCATTTGCCTCACTTAAGACCAGTACTCATGATTCAAGCATAAAATAGATACAAAGCATCAATTGGATCCATAGAAAACAGCTCCAAGGCCAAAACCACTGCTGACCAAAAAGAACACAAAAGCAAGTCTCACGTTTTCAGGAAAACATCTCCAGGATCCCCAATAAAATGTTCAGACCAGAGTGGAACTTTTAGGAAAGTGCCTTTTAATGTTTTTTTGGCATCAAGCTTAAACGGCAATAAGAAAAACATTGCAACAACAGTGGAACATGGTGGCGGTAGTGTGATGATGAAATATGCTCCCTACCGGAACATCCTTAACGAGAATGTAAATCGTGCCAGAAAACCCTGCAGTGTGGCTTGACAAAAACAATTCAGCAAAAAAAAACAAAAAAAAAAAAAAAAAAAACGGGCCAACATTTTTCTAAAGTGAATCACTGACAATTCACTGCCAATAATCACAAACAGTTGTGATTAGATGACAGTTTGTTTGCTACAAGTGTGGCACGAAGAGTTATTGGGTTTCCTTTTTTTTCCACATAGGGAGATATTCTTTTTGCGATCTTTGTTACTTAAGAAAAATAAATCACAAATTTCTTGATGACCTGAAACATCCAAGTGTGACAAAAAACAGGTCACATACTTTTTTTTTTTTTTAACAGCACTGTGTGATTCAAACAAAGCAATGCTAACTTTGTGTTACGCCTCAGACTAAAGAGGACTTACGTGTGCTCATTGATGTTATTATCAGACCAAGCTTGGCAAGTGATGTTTGACTTCGTCCAAGATCTCCTCCCTCTGTAGTTGCCCTTGGTGCCACTGATACACTCTCGAACATATTCTGAGAGAACAAAGGTATACCAAACATGTGAAGACATCCAGCTTTGAATGCGTTCTGTCATTGTGCCAGCTCGCACAGGTGATTCAAAGAGCAGTTGTCATAATCAGATTCAGACGTAGTTGCCCAAGTATGGTCAAAAGGAGATTTTTTTTTTTTTCTTGAGAACATTTGCTTATCTCCCAGCCTGTTTGTTATTCTCAAAACGCACAAATCCCTGAAGTTCATTAAATGTCAGAGAGGAGAGCTTTCGCAAATTCTGCAATAAATCCTAAAGTGCTAGATTCCACAGCTTACACTTTAGGCAAAGCTCTGCCGTGCTGGCTGTAAACAATGATTTTTTTTTTGGTTGTTTACACTCTACTTAAGCCTGCTACATGTTTAAGAGTTGGCTCTCCACACCAGAAGGATTAAACTGCTGGTCGTGAAGAGATCCGCATCTTCTAACGTGTCAACAGGTAACGCAAACATCTTAAAGCCTTGATGAGCTAACACAGATGTGTCACCACAACAAACAATTTGACCAAATCCCCCCCCTCCTCGCTGTTCTCGTGAGAAAAAGCGACAAAATGCCTCTGAAAAAACAGAAACACGTACCTTTTTTTTCGTACAAAGTGAAGTTGACGTTGGCCTGCTTCTGCACACCGTGGGTGAAACGGTCAAAAGGAAGCAAGTGGCATTTCCTGTTGTGCCTTTGATAGTTGAAAGCTCTGTGAGAAGACACACGGGAAGCAGTTGAAAGATGACCAAACGATAAACAACAGAAATATGTAAATACTACTAGGCGCGCAGGAGGATAGCAGCAGCGGGGGGAACATGGACGTGGGGAAAACAAGTGAATTCAGAGAAACGCGGATAAGAAAGCGTGACTCACCTGCAGCTGAAGTTTTTCTTGCACTTTCGCGCACATTGTTCCTGTGAGCGACACTTTTGTATCACTGGAGTCTGAGAACAGTCTGAGCAAAGCAGCATGTGGTTCTCACTCTTTTCATACTTCTGTAAGGACGGACGACGAGGGTTTCGACAGCAACCTAAAATATACACCGACAGGGATTTGAGTACTCAGTCAAGATACATCTTGCATTATCCTTCAGACTGACAATACCATTAAAATATTGTTAATATTGCTTAGAAACCTAAATAGGTATGATTGTATGGTAGAATTTGGGTAAATGTAATGAATGAAGTGCCATGCTATCTGATGACAAGGGGACAATTTTTAATCATACCACTGATTTAAGCATCGCAGTCCAGAAAACAGTTGTAAAACCTGAACAAGGGTTAATATCCGATCTCTCTAGCATGCAACCCACATGATACATTAGTTGTTCCTACTGTTCAGGATTTAGATAGGCTGCCTGTCTCTTTGCCACTTGGTACATTTGTAATTTCATTCTGAACCATCTGCAAGAGGACGTTACGGACCGACCATGCATCAAACAGTACCGGGGGGTGTTATGTACCCGCTTGAACAAGAGATGGTTTAAAGTATTGTTCTATATTCCACTGGTTATTGTAAAGACATGTGACTGTAAAGAAATAACTACCTGTTGGATGTTGCTTTTTTTATTTGGGGTTGATCAGGGCTCCTAATCGCTCATATTTCATAAGAGTCAAGTGGCGCAGAAAGTATCAGAACCAAAATAAGTGGAAAAGGGATGTTAGATTTTAAATTACCTTATATGTGAGATCTGAGCATTTTATGACTATCTGCATATATGAAAAAACAAACAAAAAAAACAACATTTACTGACGTACAAAAACAATGGTTTACGCTCTTGGGCAAAATGCATTTGTTTAAATGCACAAAAAATGTCAGTGTTTGTGCAAAAAGGTGGCCATAAATTGGCAAAGAGGGGATTTGACGGGAAAAATGAAGTCAGCTAATGGCAAATACTTTTGAGTCATTTAGACTGAAGATACCTAGTGAACAAAGCTGGTGGCTGATTTGGTAAGGAAGTTGATACTGGCCCTATCTGAATATGTCTAATAATAGCTCCTAGCTCCTGCTACTTGACCTTTCATGGGGTCAACAATAAGAACACTATCGTGGGTAGGAAAGGAGCTTCGCACTGCTGTGCCCATGTTGGACAACCTTTAACTCTGGCGTCATTATGTGATGTACACGCACATGGATGATTTTAGTCAAATCCAGGCCTACAGCCTTCTGAAAATTCACTACAAAGTGCGCGCTGTCTTCTCTCCTAACATTTTCGTTAATTCTTACTGACGGCACTATTCAGATAGCACTTATGACGACTGCTGACGCACTTCCGCTTTGGCTAAAGATTCCTTAACCAGTGTAGTGGTCTTGATTTGACAATTGGCATAAAGGAAATGGGTGAGGAGATAAGGGGAATGACATGCGGCAAAGCTCTCTAGGTTGATACTCAAATCTGTGACAACTGTTTCAGTATTTGAGGCCTCCGTACACGGGTTGCATTTTTCTGCCAATTTTCCGTTGAACGACTTTTTGGTTGCATATCCTTATCTCAGCATGGACGGCTTTGTTAACTTTTAGTTTTCAACCACATGTTTGGGATAGAGGGCAATACCTCTTTTCAAAATTTCACTTAAAGGATGCTTCCTTCAGCGTTTAGCCAGTACTTTTCGATCATCAAAACCTTGACCAAAGTTAAAAATATAGTCCATACTTTCCCGGAATTTACTTTAAGTAAAGTCAGCCAATGGCAAACACTTTTTTTAGAAAGTCATCGGTAAATTCCAAGAATGTATTGTATAGTGCAACTGCATATTTTAACTGCTTGAGGAAGTACCTCCTAAAAGTTAAGAAATATCGCGAGTGACCCTGGCAGTGCGGAACATTACCTTTGAGCACCTGGAGGAAGTCAGTTAAGATAAAAAATCTGTCATGTCACTAAAAGTAAATGAACCGGCCTGCTGAAATTCAAAACCTTGAGTTACCTGGTATTTTTTTTTCTTTAAAACAAGTCTCAACTTATGCTCTATTTATTTTATCACCACCCAAATCATTTGATTACTTTGAACAGCATGAGTCAAAACTCTTCCATGTTAACGGTTACTGTCTCACCGCTCATTGTGCAATCTTTGTTATAATATTAAGCATTGTTGTGCTCTAATTGACTGGGGTTAAGCTGTTACATGCACAGTTATAGGCCCATGTCAGCCGTTAACAAGACAGTTTGGTTTGGCACATCGCAGAAGATTCTTATCAGATGTTCGGGAGAAAGTTTGGAACAAATAAAAGTGACGTCGATAATGAAAACGGCCGACAAATTCCTGTCACAGCAGACTCACTGAATTGCACTTTGCCATTCTGTGACCTTATCTCCAGGAAATAATCTGGAAAATGGCACCCAGTTCACATTTTTGAAAACAATGCACATCTAATCCCCAATAACCCAACTGGTCTTGGGAGAAAGTCAGAAAAACAGGGAAATGTTTGCCTGTTTTTGCACCCAAAGCTAAATTATCTGGAGCTGTAAGGACATAGGAAGGAGGGGAGTGACACCTATCCACAGTCTTAAATGCTGCACTGGATAACCCCGTGAAACAATATTGCTCATTTTACAGACTAAAGCCACCTTTTCTTCCCCATTTTGTGATATTTGGAATGCTATAGTTTTAGGTTACGGATATATTTATGAGTTATCACGGCTCTTACAGAAAGCAATTTCATAAGCTTACATTCATGATTTTGTAAGACTTGGTAAAGACTTATAAGTCCTGCTGTTTAACAATGCTGAGTTTTAGTTTTTTTTTTTCTTTGCATGTTGAGCAAGCAGAACTTATACTCTATGGCCCTGCTTGCCAGAGAAACTTTAAAATCAATCAGAATTTCTAATAAAAAAAAATACATTTTTATGTATGATTCTTATTGTGTAGCCTCTCGGCTTTTGGAAATGTAAAAAAAACAAAAAAAAACAACGGTATGTGTGGAAAATGAACCTTCAAACAGTCGGCAGAGCAAATGGACCCATTGTATTTCATTCTTGCCTTATTTATAGAGCTTTGTTGAGAGCCCTTTCTTTTGGAAGACGCACTTCAAACGAAAAGTCTATCATTGCAAAAATGTGGCTCAATGCACATGGGATCACACGGGGTTCAGAAATAGGACAGAATCATATTTTAAGATGAAAACTTTGTGACACAAATCCTTCATTTTTACCTGCTCAGGAAAAAAAAAACCTCCCCCCTTTCAGCTGGATTGATTTCCCTCACAACTGTAGTTTCCTAGTGCTCACCAGGACCTTCAAACTTTAAGTTTATAATTAAAGGCAAGTGAGATATAAATCTTCCAGGAAAATCTTTTGCTACCGAGTTACAGCCACATGCCCCCTTGCCAAGACCCAACACAAGACGCTGTGTGTGTGTACTTAGGATACTGTAAACTGCGGACCGTTTAGAGGCTTGTCGTGGTTGAAAATGGTTTTAGGGGAGGACATGTTATTAATGTTTGGGCTCCACTGGACCACATCTGGCAGTCATCACGGTGTTGTTCCAGCCCTGATGTCTGGCCAGGCCGCTCAATTAGATTTCACTTAGTCTCTTCCTCTCCTTGCACTCAGACCCCTGCTATCTCCACATATCTCCGTAGCATTTTGCTGAAGCATGAGGATAAGGATAAAAGGTGCTCAGGGGGTGAAGATGACAGGATTTAATGGGAAGAAGCAGACGCATTTGAGGAACAGGTTCGAATTAAGTTTGAAAAATGTAGATGGGGGGTGGGCGGAGGACTGACGAGCTGACCGTGCGCAAAAACTTTAATTTGAAAACCATTTGGCTGACCCAGTCTGAGCACCATCCCTGTGTCAGCAGTCCTCCAACCCTCTAGTAGGTTTTTGTCCAGCACGGCCCTCTGTTCAGATGAACCATCTTCCCAGAGAGTCTGAAACGTTTCGCTGTACCTGCCGAAGAACAATTTAAGCTGCCACCCCATAATGATGCTGCCACCACCGTTTTTCACAGTGCAATCCGCTTCTTGAGTGGCGTGTGCCGTGTTAACCTTGCATGTAGGCCAAACCTTTCAATTTTGGTCTTATCTGATCAGAGCACATTCTTTCACACGTTGGCCGTGTCCCCTACAGAGCTTGCAGGCCCTGTTGCAAACCGCAAAAGGATCTTCACAGAAGCTCAAGCTCAGTCAGACTGGATGGAGAATATCTGTGCACAGCAGTTTTCTAGTTTTGTAACAGATTCTGACTTGAATTTTGGGTATGGATTTTCAATGGGTCAGTCTAACACCTGTGATCTGCATCATTCCATGTAACTCTGGCTGCATGTTTTCATGGTGGTTGTGCTGCTCTAAGGTGAACCTCTCGCCCAATCTACAGTCTTTTGCAGCCTCTAGCAGGTTTTCTGCCAGGATTGCCCCGTAGCTGCAGCCTCCCCGTTTCTGCTGAAGAAAGGATGATGCTGCCACGGCCGTGTTTCACCATGGGTAGTGGTCATCAACGTCCTTCCGTTCAAAAATGATTTTCCCGCGTGGACAACAACATGCTTGCAGCCGTTCCAAAAACGATCGCTTTTCGAGCAATTCGCAGTCCATGGATAAACAGGAACGCAGCAGGTTAGGTCTCTGTCTGGGAATTAAGCAGTACACGATACATCTGCTTTGGATGGTGCAAATGTGCTGGAGTGTTGAGCAGCCAGATGTTAACCGCTCTCCACCCCAGTCCCACACACACACACACACACACACACACACACAGAGCTTCGTAGTTCCTTTTTGCTCGCTCTCTTTCACACATCTTTTCTATTCTATCTAGGCGCACAAGGACCTCAGTGCTGGGTGCACATTTTTAGTGTTTCCACTTCTGGTGCGGTCAGAGGTCAGGGTCAACACCCCTAAAGGTGGTAACTACACATCCACTGCTTTACTTGTTGACCTTTTTAGCTGGACAGATGTGAGTGAGCGGCCCCCATCTGTAAATCAGATAACCCACAATTTTTCCGAGGCTCATTTGGACGTAATAAAGTGGAGCCGGGTGTAATCCTAAATCAAAGCATGTTTCAGGCATATTCTCTGCAGCTCAGTGTCGGCATGTTTCTGGACTGAAGAATTGTTTAAAATCTTCGAGGGGAAAGCAGTACCAACAGCTGATGTGCTTCTAGCAAACAGCTTGTCCTGACAGCTTTTATAATTAAAACCACACAGTCAACTCCACCAATACATTTATAATTAACATTAAACCGAATAAAGAGACATTTAAGAGAGAGCTGGGTGCAGCAATATAAAATAAGAACAGTTCAATTTAATTATATATATATATATATATATATATATATATATATATATATATATATATACACATACATACATACACACACTTATTTTTTAACAGGAAAACGAGGAGCCACTTTCAGATATCAGAACTTTAGCAATTGGGTTCCCCTCAATTTAACTTTAATTGTACAAAGACACTCGCTTAGTGTCATTATTTGTTTAAACTTTATCAGAAATTATTTATGACCTAAATGTGAAATGATAAAAGCCCTTCAATTACAAATTGTAATTGTTCAATCTAAAAACAAATCTAACATGCAACAGAACCAAAGCTCTTCAGTTCTCACCTGTATCCAGAAAAATGACCAGAGCACACACCAAAACCTGGTAAATCCATACGTTTGCGTTCATGGTTGGGTCCAGACTTTAAAGATCAGATTAGAATCCCGACTAAAGGAGCAACTGACACGGCTGCTGGTTCAAGTCCCAAGAAGTTGATGATCTGCCGGAGGCTTGCCACCTTTCTTCCCCCCTCTGAAGCCACACACGTCCTCGGTTCAACCCCTTTTCACCAAAGTTTGGGAGCAGCTCCCTCTCCTCCTGCAGCGGCTTGCCTCACCGCTGTCAAGCTCTCCATGTTACGCCACACTGTTTCCGGAAGATACTTTCAAAATAAAACCCCGCAGACCGCTTTATCCCCGCAAATTTGTCTTAATCTGATGTGAGTTCCGGTCAGAAGTTTACATACAATCATAAACCTTCGGTGATAATTTTTTTTACATATTTATTTGACAGTTTTTCTTTTCTGTGTAGAATAATAATACAACACACAATTTAAATGTTTTTCAAAACAGGACTTGGCTTCACAAGTTTAAAATTTGCTTTGTTTTACTCAGGGTTAATTATGCACTCACCAACCATTCCTTTAAAGATTTCATTATATTGGTCATTAATTCAACAAGTTGTTAGAAACAAATAATTCAATTCAATTTTATTTATATAGCGCCAATTCATGAAACATGTCATCTCAAGGTACTTCACAAAGTCAAAATCAATCAGTTTGTACAGATTGGGTCAGATTATACAGATTGGTCAAAAAATGTCCTATATAAGGGAACCAGTTGATTGCATCAAAGTCCCGATGAGCAGCATTACTCCTGAAGAAGCGTAGAGCCACAGGGAGAGTCGTCTGCATTGTCCATGGCTTTGCAGCAATCCCTCATACTGAGCAAGCAACAAGCTGTCAGAAACATTCCTGGGAGGTTTTGGTTGGTAGTATCGCAGTCTCTGTAGATTTTTCTGCTGCACATCCATGATGCAAATCTGTCAGTATAATCCTAAAGGAGCACTGTTTGGATCAAGACCTGGGCCTCATGTATTAAGTGTGCGTATGCACAAAAAAAAAAAAAAAAGTTTTGTGCAATGTTTGATGCATAACTTGGTATGTACCAGAATGAACATGTGAAAGTGCGAGGTGTAGATCACGCAAATCTTTTGACCTGCTGTCAAATGCGGCGTAGCAATGGAAAAGTCTTCAATCAACAATAACTAATTGCCAAGTCCTAGACTCCACGTATATCCAGCATCAAACCCGGTGTTGTTTTATGAGTTTGAGCTGTTAAGTGTTAAACCCATACAAAGAAATATAATCTCATTTAGCCTCGCACAACAATGTAGCACACCTCAAACGATCATGGAAACAACATGGAAACAACCTGTGAACTGTAAATATTCCTGTTTATAATGTCACACGTGGAAGCAAATGAGCATCGGTCTGTCCACTGAGGAGGAATAAATGCATGTGAATCACTTTCATTCTCACTGAAAAAGGAAAAGGATCCAGATTGGCAGATTAAATCCAAATTAGTCAGGTGTGACAACGCCTAATGTGCAGACAGGATCGCATTTCCAAATGTAATCATTAAGTTATAATTAAGCGCAAAGCAGCAGGTAGACAGCATCATTTGATTTTGATAGACAGGCATGAGCAGACAATTTCGTTAATGAGTTTCTGGTGTCACTCAAGAAGCTGTAGGTTTGCTGTCATTCACTACAAATATCCCCCGAGGTATCTCTTGACTTCTTGGTATTTATAACCACTTACACATGTATTTAGGAGCGGGGACAGGGCGGCCCAAGATAAGGTTCAGGTAAATGTTAAATTTTGACCCTACCATCTGAAATTTACAGCTTAAATTGAACCACCAACATTCTTCGAATCTGTTATCTCCCAAGTTTATATAGCCACACTTTCTTGTTCTGAGGTTACCAAAGCGGCACCTTGTGTGGCTGTAAGGTTCATGTTGTGATTTGGAGGACACTGGAACCCCACTTTCACCATCTACAGTGACGCAAATGTGTCAACATGGGCTGGGGGAGTCAAGACAAAGCAGGAAGCGTCTGCACCGATGCGGCTCACACTTGAGCTCAAGTTCGAGCTGCCAGAACTGACAAAGTGAAAACGTTTTCAGAAAAACTGAGCGACAGTCCGTTTGCCTCCGATTTATGGCTTGACATCTTTAAACTCTATATACACACGTTGCATGTTCCGCACCACAATAGCGCCACGTCGAATTCCTTGTATACAAATTTTTTTTTTTATCTCATTAAATTGAATTCTTACTAAAGTTCCGAAAGTTCATTCACCTATACAAAACCTAACATCTACATTTCTTTGTTGGATTGTAGAACAACAGTTGTTTACAAGAGGTTATTTCTGACAAAGACCTTTCACTGATGTTTATAAGCTTGATGTGGCTTTCCTACACCAGATGTGGCACAAAGAATAAAGAAGTTGCGAAGATAATGGTGTCGATCTGTGCTAGACTGATTATCATCAGACAGGATCTCCTTGACAAGGTCCTCTGGTGCGTCTCCTCACCGAGCCTCCCTTTGGCTCGGCTGAAAAGACAGATGGGATTCTTTGCATGGTCCGCCAGAAGAGCACTTGGCCTAAAGTATTGATTGCATCCTCTGAGGATTAGCTAGTTGCACAATATCTAAAGCAGAACCAGAGAGGGAGCACCGGCATAATGGATTGGCAAAACAAGCAGAAGCAGCTCAGCGAGAGGTCCTAGAACACATTTCAAGACTTTGCCAGAGCTTGACACTAAACTCTTGCCAACTGTAATAAACTTATAGAAGGGTATGTGATCCTGGTTTTGATAAAACTTCATTCAATCAATCAGAGTGACTTATGGTTTGAGCATTGAAACTAAAAATACCTTGAAGATATGGGAAGGTTTCTCAGTCAGAGAGATGGGGTAAATCACTGTCATCCAATCCGAATATAAACCATCCCCATGTTAGATTTGGCCACCCGTTCATTAAATAGTGCTCTACATAGCACAGCTTTTCTTCTCCTTTGTCAGAGTTCGAGGATTTGCAAGATGAATAAGAAAATGTGTCCAAAACTTGTTTTATCAACCTTTATCAAGTCACGGTTCACGACACAGATTTACAGATATGTAAACTTACCGACATCTAGTAGATTGCCCTCCTGCACCTACAGCAAATCTAAAGTTCATTCCCATTTCTCTGAACAGAACTGTTTAAGCACAAGTGTGAGAGAAACTGGTGAATGTTCAACAACACCCAGAGATAAAGAGTGTGCAGGACCTTTATGATGTTTTTCTAGAGCAACATAAAGATTTTATTTTGGGTCTTTGGGGACACCTCCCTCTAGCTAAAAGCAGCAGGAAGATGCTCCAGTACAAGAAAAATGAGGCATGGAAAATAGAGGAGTAAGTCATTGTCTTGTTAAGATGTAAATTCTCACCCTTGGAAAATATTTTTACCCTGGGATATACATTTTCTCCCCCCACAGCTTTTGTCACAGGAAAAGAAATCCATCACAGAATGTTGCAGCCATCACAATCTACATTTTAGTACCGAGTTCCCTCCGCAGATTTTAACTGAATGTTTCTTCCACTCATAAGAGATCAGGCTGCAAGCCCAGGAGAGAAACCCAGACATCTCTCTCCCCATAGATGGTGTCAGCTCATTCTGGTAATCCAAAGCGTTCCAGGCCAGTATCAGAACCGAGGGTCCACTTCGGGGTCTCTTCCCACCAATATATGCCCAGACAACCTCCAAAGACCATCTCCCAGGAAGTCTTCTGATCAAATGCTCTAACCACTACTACTCTACTACTTATTCTGAGCTCCTCCCTAGATGATGGAGCAGCTCATCTTAAATCTATACAGCGTATTTATTTACAAGCAGCAAATTTTAGGTGCTTTTAATGATAGATCTTGTTCTTTTGATCATGAGGCATAAGTGAGGGTTAGATAGTATATGGCATGGGAAATTAAGAACTTTCTTTTTTTCTATTGCTTCACCGTTTCACCTCTATGACGAAACAAAACCTGCTTTACTCACCATTCCAGTTGTCCAACTTCTACTCCACCTCAATTTACGACACTCTTCATATCTGTCCTTTGTCAAAGACTGTCAGCAGGAAAGCCATTGTTGAAAGAAGGCTTTGACAAGGAAGTCTATAAGCTAATACTGCACAACACATTACCCTCAGAGTCAAACATGGTTGCAGTATAAAGTTGTGAGGATTCTGTTCTTCAGTGACAACAGAAAAGCCTAGCTTAGTTGTTCTGAAGATGAATGGCACAAACTATTGGGCAATACTGGAAGAAAACCTGGGATGTGTTCCACCTTCTCACCTCCCAGTAGGACAGCGGCCATGGCATGGTTTAGATCAAAGCATATTCATATGTTGAAATGGCCCAGTCAAAGTCCAGATCAAAATCTTATTGCCGTGCACGGATAAAAATCAATCCAAGCAATCCAAGTTTTGTTAAATTGTTCTCCAAATTGTTGGCTTTAGCAGGGCTGAGTACAAATGCAAACCATTTTTTTTTTTTTTATTTGCAACAGACTTTAAAAATATTTTTCTTCCACTTCATAGATAATACATTGTTTTGGTCTGATATAGGGCTCCAATTATATTACTGAAGTCTGAAAATGTTTATACGAACACTTGCAACTCACTATAACAAAGATTCAGACTGTGTGTTTTGAGGCCTCAAAAATCAGCAGAGATATTTTTCTATTATTGTCCAGATCTGTGCGTACAATTATTTGTACCCATATGGCTTGGTTTCACTCTCACACAATTAAATGGGACAATTGTATGCAGAGTTGCTTCCTCTCTAGTCCCTTACAGTAAATATCTCAGGAACAGTTCGAATATTGTCAATTTGCAAAGGGATGAGAAAGAAAATAAAAGTTTGGATGCTCGTACAGAAACAAAAATTTTGTGCAATTTAAAAATAGTTTTCCTTAGACACGGTTATGTTCAGATTGATCAAACAAAAAGTATAAAATCTGTCCAGACATTGCTCTGATTGTCAACTTTCATACCTATCAAAGAGAAAACAACATGAGGCCATATCATCCAGACCCAATTTGTTGATACACTGCTACAAAAACCGCTGAAGGCTCTCATGAAAGTCCAATTTTGACAGGGGTGAAAAATATGTCAGAGACTGAGGGAATATTTGTCCTACTCGTTGAACAGTCTTCAAAGGATAAACAGATACGGAGGGGGGGGGGGGGGGGGGAGTCTGTTCATGGCATATTCCAGTGGAACATTTGAGGCTGCCCTTATAAAGCCATTTTACAAGATACAGCTTAAAATACAACTGGATTAAGTCCACTGCATCACAGCAATTTACAATACCTTTATTACAGGGATATTACATTGATACTGGAAGTACCATAAAGTACCATAAAGGCTCAATATGCTCACTACAAAGACAACATTGAGCACCACAGACTCCGTATACATCCCATTTGGGACATTGTACGACACGAAGTGTGTGTGTTTAAGTGGGGCAGCTGTAAATGATCCTGTTTAGGTACCAGAGTAGGGGACTTTTGTTGGGCTCTAACCCTTACTTGACAGGAAATCCACACTTCAGCCGTTAACGGGCGGTGGACTTAAAGCCCTCCAGAGAGAGCAGCGGGGAAAAGAAATGGTTTGAGGTAAATGCCAGACACCCGGCCCGCTCTCATTATGACGTGTGCAGGTCATTTGTGTTTTTTCTTTGGTCTCTTTCTTTTCTCCTCCGCTCCCTTTGGTCTGCATGTGGGTGTGAGCAGAAGTGGACAAGCAGGTGTAGGGGTCCATGTGGATATATATTGTGTGTGTGTGTGTGTGTGTGTGAGAGTGTGCGCGCTGTGGGGGCTGCAAATTTAAGGCTTTAAGCCCTGGCAACAGGCACGTAGCCGCGCGGTCCACCATGCACACATCACACTCGCAACGTCAATCAGTGTCAGCGCAGAAAAGAAATCCAGACGCTCGGAAAAAAATCGGTCTCGGAGCAGGTTTTTGTAGTTCGGTGCCTTTTGAATTACACCTCACCCTATCCCAAGTGGTTAAAAAGCCTTAGGTAAATAAGTTAGGTTTGACAGCTGATTATGCATCTGGGGAGACGATGTTGGAAGTAGAAGGGCTCGTTCGAACCAAAGCAAAGCAAAGGGAGTATTAACTTCCATGATTTATCTTATTCAGACCAGGGCCATTGCAGAGGATTCCAAAATGTCAATCATTTCTCAGCATCGTTAATTAGACCATGTGACGGTTGGTAGCCTTGTGATATACGAGATCAAAAGGTTAGTATATATAAATTCTGGTTTCAGATATAATCAGTTCCACTAACTTGCATTTAATACCTTCCAGGTTCTAGTTTCTTATAAAGGGGAGTTTCCAGATCCTTTTGTTATTGATCTAAAAGCAAAATTAAGATGAGTTTCAGTTAAAACCTGTTTTGACCGCTAAGTGGAAGTGGTGGCCTAATGGTTAGAGAGCAAGGTGCTTACGTCCTGGAGAAGCTTCAAGATTACTGGTTCGGCCTCACGGACTGAAACTCCGGGTCTTTGAGCAAGGCACAGTGGCAGCCCACTGCAGAGGACAAATTCTTATGGATTATGCAATGACAATAAAAGAATTATGATTATTATAATAAAATGTTTGCTGATGCTAAAGGAGGGTCTCTAAAGCATAAAGTCAAGTGAGATTTTTTTCTTTTGTCTCTGCACAAAACCAGAATTCATTACAAATGCAATATTGTTTCAGGTTTTGTTGGCCCAGTTAGGTGGCAATCAAAAAAAGACACCTTGGTATTGTAGTTGAAATAACAGCCAGACATACCATTACCAGATGCGACAGGTGGGACAGTTCAGGGCTGATGGTATCAAACGTTTCCTTTGAGACATAACATTATCAGTATAAGTATACATAGAGCAAGACGCTGTACAACAGCAAGACCAGAATGCCCTCTGGGTCCTCCAGATACTTCCCATTTAAGAAGAAACTCCAAGGCAGACCTCTTACTGGAGCGACTAAATTCCATCTTCTATGCATTGTCTCCCCTCATTGACTTGCCATCCAGTACACAGTAAAGCAAAATAAAACTCATATGATATATACTGCTTAAATCTGAATTGGACTATTTGCATTTGTGAACTACTGGGTCTTCCCACTAATCACTTTTCTAATCTATCCGGTCATATGAAAAGCACAAACCTCTCAACCAGAAGTCTCTTAAATTTGCAATGAAAGTCCGTTTTCAAATACTTTCTAAGACTAAGATTTCCTTCTCCTGGAGAAGCAAGCCTTTTATAAACTTTATGTAGAGTGATTTCAGCTGTTCTTTGCTGCAGGGGACAGTTTGCACCCTTGTTTCCTTTTTGTTAGTTTTACATTAGGCGATACACTTGGCCACATCATAGTTTTATATATTTTCATTCTTTAGGAACTCTTGAGCAATTTTGCTGATGTGCTTTGGACTGTTGCCATCTTTCACAATGCATTTTGGAGTGTTGACCCTGCATTACTCTCTTCCCAAGCTTCTTCTCATCTCATGACTCAATCATCCAGTATTATAGTCATCATAGTGCCATCTACTGTATAAACACAATCATTAAACAATTTCTGCATTTATGATGTTCTAAATCATTGTAAGTCCACCTCTATGCTGCAGAGCAAAGACTATAGTTTCCCATGGTTGTAGCTGTTGGGTATACATCAAACAGCCTGGGTTCTTTTCTGGTAGAAATGGCTTTCCTAATTTTCAAACAAACAAACAAACAAACAAAAAAATAGTACTACTGATGTTTTAAAGTTTATGGGATTGGTAGACATACAATTAAAAACACCTGGAAAAACACTTTCTTTGATATTAGACAATCTGTTAGAATCAGGTTCTTTCAGTTTAGTTAAGAAGAAACCTGACTTGTATTTAAATTTGAATCAAAAATTAAATATTTTTAAACAGACTGCAAAAGATCTGTAGTGTATTAGATGCTGAGCATTGGACTGTAAGGCGTACTTAAAATCCTTAAATCTTCTCAAAAATTGATGGTGCGCCTTATAATCCAGAGCACCTTATATCTGATTTCAGCTGTGCTTACTGACCAATTTTATGTGGTACAATGTGCTCAAAAATCTGTTATGACTTTGGTAAGCAACGAAGTCTCTCCACTCAATGGATATTTGGAGCATTATGGTACACTGTGTCACTACCTGATCAGACCACTGAGCTGTCTACAAGCTGAAACTAGATGTGCAGTCATGTAAAGGTCCTCACATACTCGGGCGTAGTTCACTCCACGGAGGTCCGCCCATACTTGAGACGTACTCAAGGCGGACTCTGCCTCTGTGGGAGCCTTTAGGCAGCCCGCGCCCGCAGTATGTGATAGCAACAATAAACCTAGTAGGTTAATTTAATATAAAAGTTACATTTATTTTTGCCTTATGTTAGAAACAGAGCAGTGTAGTACAACTACTCTGCCCTCCTGACAGAGAAGGATAGCTCTCTCTCTCTCTCTGAGGAGAGAGCTGTGTACGTGAAGGGGCAGAGTGATATTACACACATGGGAAGAATATTTAGTGCGCCTTATAATCCGGTGTGCTTTATGGTCCCAAAAAATATGGTACTTTGAGGATCCTATTCTCACAGAATTACATTGTTTTTGATTAAGAGAAAATATCAATTAAGAGACTGTATATCCCATAAATGGTAACATTTCATTGCCATTTATGGGACATTGTCCGTTTATTTATCTACATCTCCATAAGACTGCTTCTTTGAAAGTGGCCAACACTTTTGAGTTAACTTTTTTTTGCTCTCATCACACCGACATTTATTTCATGGCTTGGGACCCACAGAAAGAGGTGTGGACAGGCGCTGTGAGAAGGCGGAGGTGGGGAGACTGCAGAAGATGGGTTACGTTCATCATAAGGTAGATGGTTGGGGGGAAGAAAGTCTCCTTCCATGGCCAAAACATGTCAGGATTCCCAAAATGCAGCCTCATTTTCTGACTTGTTCCTTATATTGAGCTGCCAACATGTGTGGGTTTTAAACTGATGCACTCTCATTACTGACTGTGTGAACACCTTGGAGACTGTGGTCAAAGGAGTAAAATCAAGTTCTTATACGAGCTGCTTTTGATTATACATATATGTGTGAAAATATTTTACTAAAACTAGCATTACTTTTATACTGTTCTTACCACAAGTGTCACTCTGCTAGTGTACACACCCTGTTCCAATGCAGAACCATTAACAAGTCTGACCGTTCTTAAAGCTAAATTCAAACCATTTCCTTTTAATTGCTTTACACCCTAGCTGCCCAAAGAACCCCCCCCTGCCCCGTCCATGCTTCCCTCCATTCCTGCACATGAAGGAGGCTAATCACCGGTGTGATCTCCCCTTTTTCACCTCTGACCCCTCCAACACAAGAATAACAACCTCCACACCAGCCCTCCAAACCCTTCAACGCTTTCCCCCCAATTAGGTGGGTGCCTTTTCCCCTGGCAGATGACAGATGAGGGGTCGACGGGGTTGTCAGACCCCCTTGCTAGTCTCTCCTCGTGCCCACTGAGGGATGAAACAGGAGGACGTCCTTGCCTTGGGGACTGACAAGGGAAAGGGTTTCACGATGGAAGTCGTACTGACATAGATAAATGACTGTCCAAATGCTGGGCACGAGAACACAAAAAATAAGAGTCGACGGTCGGCTGACTTAGCAGATGAAAAATAAGCCCTGCTGGAAAGATTAGGGAAAGAGGATTCAATGAGATAATTCTTATGGCTGAAAAGCAGGAGATAAAAGAATCGGCAAACCTCCAAAGATGACATGGCTATACCTGCTGAGAAGTTACAAGAGCCGTGGAAAAACTGGCAGTTTTCACCATAACGTTATAAAGAAGTAACGCACTAACTGTGGGGTTATATAATCATCAAAAAGCAAATGACACTGATAGCAAAGGGAGAGAAAGTAACAATAAGGCTGTGATTGTTGCGCAGAAACAATGCTGCAAGCCCTGTTGCTCTGCTGCAATAAAAGCAGGGCAGCAGTCACATGAATCAAGGCGTCGGGGGCTTTTCTCTTTCTGTTGTGTGTTATGACCACTGCTAATGGGCAGCAGATGTGGAGGTATTTCACAAGTGTGGCTTTGGAAAACATTCTCGCACATAAATCCAATTAGGCTGGATCCTTAACACGAGCTGGCCGGCGAGTCGGTGAGCAGAAGAGCATGCTTAGGACTGGCTATACACTCAGACACAACTGACTCAAATAATTGGAATTTTTCACAGCAGGTAGAGACATATGCAAACTAAATTGAGGCTAATTACCCAACAAAATTCTTAAATCAAAATTTTCTGTTATTTGGGCTTATTTGTCGTGTACTGGTGAAGATTCCCTGTCATCCAGGACATGGCAAATCAAAAAAAAAAAGTTATGAAACAAAACAACTGGACTTCAGTAGTTGAAAATCTTGCTCATCATCTGAAGGGGCATCTCAACACAAAGCTAGAGATGAAGAAGTTCCAAGCCTTTATGCTGTTTGGGAAGTGCCGTTCTGCATCTCTAAATTCACATGCAGCTTGGATTCCAACAATAGGGCAAAAAAGTATGTTTTAAAACGTTTTAAATAACAAACTGAAATTATTCTGTTCTGAGTCAGTCCAAAGAAAGACAGAGAGAAAGAAGTCTTCATCTGTCATTGCAATTGCAAAGGGTCTTGCTCAGCGACCCATAGTGGCCGTCTGTGGGGTTTGAACCAGGGACTTGCACCCTTCTCAGAACGCTAGCACAGTGCTCTTAACACTAGGCTACCGCTCCCCACAAACTATAAAATCTAAAAAAAGTCCAAAGTCAAAATCTCCCAATTAACCCACATAACCCCAAACAGGACATTAAATAAAACATTTTTCATTAGCAAAGGTTCAACATGATCATTTGTATTCTGGTGTGCATCTAACAAAACCAGGTGATTCCTGATAGCACAAAGCATCAGGAAAAACTGAGAAACTTTGGTCAAAGTAGAAGCAGAGATAGCAACCATATAGCACTACAGTTTGGGTATTATAACACAACAATACACTATACTTGAACAGGAACCCATCCATGATCGTTTGCCTGCTGGTGGACTCTTAAGTCTGGTTAGTTAGGTCCAAATTCCTTTATCCAGTTCTTTCGTCCAGCAATAGCCATATTAAAGTAATATTTTGTAAATAGATGTCAATTTTTTCTTTCATGACACCTTTTTCTCCTCTCTTTTAGTTGTAGTCTGACTCTTCTGTTTGCATTCATATGTTTGAGTGACGTTTGCGGCGGCACATCTAAGCTGCCTGGGATGTGGGGTGTGACTTTTATTGACTAGTATTATGAGTTAATCTGATTGGATGAATAATGACTCTGCGGCAAATCTTAAATTAGAGACCAGCATAAAAATCACATGGAAGCCAAAGATTTTAGAACATACATACATGCTGCCTTGATTACTTGCAAATAAAAAGACTCACTTAGACTTCTCTGCTTAAAGCTATAGTTGGTAATCCTGTTCAGAAACACGTTTTATTATACTGAGTAAAATCGTCCTATCCTGAAAGCAGTCAATACATTTTGTATTCAGAAAAAGGAGGTTAAAAAAAGATCTCTTTCTGTTGGCACTGCAGGCCTGCAAAAACTGTAACCAATCACTGCTCTTCGCCTCGAAGGGCCATGACCCTCTTCAGGGCACACTGAAGGTTGTAGACTGAAGATGCCAAAAGAACTACCTTTTCTGCAACCAACCCCCCCCCCCCCCCCCCAAAAAAAACTAAACAAAACGAAGATGGACCCTGAGGTTTCAAAACCAGATCGTTACCTCTGCAGGATTAAAGGCCGCTACATGCTCCACAAGAAATTAGACATTTGTTCTTTAGGAGTATGTAGCGGCCTTAAGCCTCTAGATCCTGTCCATGAACCTCACTAACAAAACCAGGTGACACGATGGGGTCCAACCTGGCACATGATGATATAACAATCTTGATGCAACAACAAGTCTCGGAGCTTCACAGTTACCATGTTGGTCTATGAAATTAGTTGATTTTTTTCACTTGATATGGAGTGATTTAAAAGATGCATGTGCAAATTCTTAGTTATCCAGGTCATTGCAAACAGCAAACAGGCTTAAATCGGAGGCAACCGGACTTTCGTTCTGTTCTTTCTGGAAACTTTTCGACACCTATCCAGGAGTCTGTCAATTCTGGTGGCTCGCACTTGACCAAGCTGCAGTTAGTGCGCTGCTGTTTTTAAGGACATGCAGGCCCATCCTCTTAAGGGCATTCTAGGTCAGATGCAAATAAATGACCCACCATCACTGTCCTGTGTCATTGGAAGCTATTGCTTGGTGTGAGTGGAGTACTTGTTCACCTGAATCATGATGAGACTGCTCATGTAATCTCATTGGAAAATTTAAATCAACAAGATTTTTACTATCATTTGGATGCAGTTGATGTTTTTAATTTTATACTTTGCTCTGCCGGCTGCGCTTCAACCTCCCTGCTGGGAATGCTGGTAAACCTCTGCTCACTTTGCCTCCACTCTCAAACCTCTTCATAAACCAGTACCTTCTGCCTCCTGTATGAGCAGCATCTATGCAAATATCACTTGAATTTAGCTAGGGCAACGCATGATGGAGATCAAGTAGCTACGAGGAGCAAAACAATCAGGCTACTACTCAGCTATTGCCATTTTTAGCTAACTGACTTTTCTTACAGATCTTAGGAAGTACATAAGCCTTTGTTGTGAGAAAAACATGCCACTAGCCAAATAAATTGGTTTTCACATTTGACAGCAGTGCTGGTTTTCAATGTTTTCAAATTTCTAAGAAAATCTCCATATCCTCTTTTTGCTTCATTGAGTTGGGAATTAACAACTTATTTGCATGAACAAACTGTACTCCGATGTGGCTGTGGAGATATCTGTCAAAAATAAATCTGTTACAAAAACAAGCTAACACTGGTCATCTTTGATGACACCATTTCTGCAGATCAAATGCTTAAAAGGCATGTTATATACCTAATATATAGATTTGTAATAAATATATAAGAAACACAAAAAAACAGTTAAAGTTTATGTGATGCAAAGCCCAATTTTGTGGAAGCAATTAGGTACAATGTATGAACTGACCTAAAGTCACTGCAGCCTTCTATGGTGGGATCACTGGGTATTGTTGCTAGTGTGGCAGCTGCTGCACACTTGTCTGGCACCTCATTCAGTGCTAACTGGCTGCACGTGTGTCAAAAGGACAGGTCCAGATATATTACATGCACACACTGAGGTGTACATACTATACAGGCGTAAATGCAGACTTCAACAGACTGCAAAAAGGCAGGCACGTGTGCACGCACACACTCGCTAATCCCCTGCTTTTAAAGGCACAGCAGGAGTGCGGTGGTCTTGTGTGGCTTTATTAACTAGGGTGGGACAGGGATAGAGTGGTTTGGAGGAGGGGTGGAAATAGGATGGAGTGGAACGTGTGGGGAGTCCCACCAGGTGCTAATAGATTTCCTGCAGCTTTGAAACGATTACTTGTATCAGTCCCTTGGAATGGAGTCGGGTTTCCTCTGTGGCAAATTACATAGACCGAAGTTTGACCTCTGAGGACCCAAGTCTATGGTGAACATTTGTACACAAACAGCAGGATACAAGAGGTTTGGCGCCTCTATTTGACATTTACCCCAGTGTGGAAAGTTGGTGAAGTAGAACTTAGTATTTTATCACTATACGTGATTTAATCCAAAATTCTTTGTACTCCTGGAGCTTGATTAGCAGGTTTCTATTATTTAGCAAAACTTGGGATGAAAAAGTGCAAAACCATGCAAAGATTGGGGCTCCTGAAAAGACTAACCTCGCATAAGATTCAGCTATTGTCTGAAATAAATTTTCATGTTGCTGTTGGTAGGAAAAACCAGTGGATATAACTTTATAAATCATCCAACCTTACCGCCACTGAAGCATGCTTTAAAAATTAGACCTGATGATGAACCAAAACAACAAAAGCTAGCAAGAGAACGTACTTTCCACATGTTTTAGAAGTAAGTATATGCATGAATTGGCAAGCATTTATATTTATCCAAGCTGAGTCCACATTTTGTGGAACCACCTTTTCATGAAATTACAGCTTCAAGTCCTTTGGGGTATAGCACAACCAACTTTGCTCATCAAAAGACAGATTTTTTGTGTGTGCCAATAATTCTTTGAAAAACAACTAATATTCAGACGGAGAGTGTATGTGAACATTAATTCACAAATTAAGACACAGATTCTCAATTGTATCCAGGTCTGGACTTTGAGTCATGATTGTAGCTCAAATAAGGCACCGTAATGACTGCTTTGGTACAATGCTCGCTAGTACTTTTCGCTAGCTCTTGGAAGGGAAATACAGGTGATGGAATCTGCCTTTATAATAAATCAACGTTTGTGTTCTGATGTTACCGTTTTGAAAAGGAACTATAACCTTTACCTGGATTCATTTCTCATCGACTTCAAACCCTTTTATTCATGAAGAGCTCTCATTTATTCAGCTGGTGTTTACATCCCACCACAAACCTGTACTTGAGACGCTGAAACACAGCTGGAGGACCCGATAACAGATGTTAAGAACAAAACACCCAGATTCTCTCAGTGCTGGTCTTCGGGATTTTAACAGCTCGAATCTCTCCTATAGCGTTCCAAAGTACAGAAAGCATGTAACATGTCTCACCAGGGATAAAAACGCACTGGATCACTGTTCCAAAGCTTTAAAAGATGCATACCGAGCTGTTCTATGACCTGCTTCAGGACTCTGAGCACTGTCTGCTTCATCTCATCCCATCTTCCAGACAAAAAGCTGAAAATCTCCAAGTCTGTGGTTAGGACTGTTAGGAAGTCGACTGACAAGTCAAAGCAGAGGCCAGGATTGACTGCACAGATTGGAATGTCTTCAAAGCTTCATCCACTGACCTGAATACATTAACTGACACTGTGACGTCATACATCAGTTTTTGTGTGCGGAGACCAAGACCTTTCGCATGCATAACAACAATAAACCTTGGTTTTCTTCACATCTGAGAAAACTACGTTGGAAGATACTGTAAAACAGGCTTAAATCGGAGGGAACCAGACATTTGCTCAGTTTTTCTGAAAACGTTTTGGCATGTTTCCAGGAGCCTATCAGTTCTGGTTGCTTGCACTTGAGTAACCTGTAGTTGGCAGTGTTGCCAGATCTGAATGTTAGTTTCCAGCCCAAAACCAACATTAGACCTGCCCAACTCTAAGAAAAATAACACAAACACATCCTCTCTTGAACTCATGTTAAAAGCGTATAATCATTATATTACACACAACTATTACTATTACTCACAATAATTAAAGGACGTGCTATTAGCAAACAATAGCACTAAAGGCAAAGAATAAACTTTGCATGTACGGTGTCTCCACAAAATGTGCAGTCATTCAACCAATTAACCTACACACAAAGATCACATTGTCATAGCAACACAAAAAAGTTATCAAACTTTGGAAAAAAAGTCCAGTTGTTTTGTTTTTTTAACTTTTTTTGGAATACCAATAGCCTCCTAACATGAGTTGTAAATCTAACTCAATATAATAATTCTTTGTCAGCGGCATCCACAAAACAAGTTGATCAGTCCCATCTTATTGAAGCGTTTACAACTGTTGTGAAAAGCAGCCCAAATTTTAACAACCCGCCCAAACCCCTTTTTTTCCCCCAGCAAAAGAAGCCCATTTGAATGGAAACTAGTTCAATCTGGCAACATTGCTAGTTGGAGCGCTGCTCGTTTTAAGCACATTGATGTCCATCCTCCTAGACCCATTCCAAGTCAGATGCATGTTAAGATCCAGTGAGATTTGGAGTACCTTGAAAAATCTTGTAAACATGTCCCGCTATGCTGTGATTATTCCTCGACTGACTGATGACCTGAACAGCTTCTGAGAACCAGCCGTTCACAGCTTACTCCCACATAAAAGGACTACTTGCACCCCCCACTGACAATAGTACACCTCCCTCCCCTCTGATCCCCTACCTGTACTAAAGATCATTGAGGAAGATGTAAATAGGGTATTTCAATGTCAGAAAAGCCTCAGAACCAACCTGATGGTGTTTTTCCTCTTCTGCCTGAAAGGATGCACTGATCAACCAGTCCCCATCTTCATTCAGATCTCAGATCAACAAATCTCTGGAGCATCATCCAGGTCCCAAAGAGAAGCAGCGCCATAGGACTTAATGACAACAGACTTGTTGCCCTGACGTCTGGTAAAATGAAAACCTTTGATCAACTGGTGTTGCAGCATCTAAAGGACATCACAGGCCCCCTGTTGGACCCCCTGCAGTTTGCTCACTGGGAAAACAGGTTGGTAGATGATGCAGTCAACTTGGGTCTACACTTGATCCTGCACTATCTCAACCACCCAGGGACGCATGCCAGGATCCTGTTGGTGGACTTCCGCTCTGCCTTCATCATCTTCGTCACTGCCATCATTCAGTCTGTCCTGTTTGTCCATCACTGTGTGATTTGGCCCATTTACAAAAGAGAACAGATCCAGGCGACAACAAACAATTAGGTCGGCAGAAGTTCAGCCGTGCTGACCTTCCCTCCATCCAGGACTTGTACAGGTCTTGGGTCTCTGCAGAACCCATGCATCCTGCACACAAACTGTTTAGACTTTTACCCTCGGTCGGTGATATAGGCCGTGGGCCAGAATCTGTAGGATGACTTTTCGTATGAACTGTCAGGGGGCAACTTTCTTGCACTTGGATAAGTTGCTACACATAGCAGTGATATCAAAACACTAATGTTCCCACGTTTTCGCTTGCACATTAATACGTTTTAGCCGGTAAAAAAATCTAAACTTTTGCGCTCCGGTCCAAGAGGTCACGTGATTCGAGTTTTGCTGCTCAGCCAATCAGATCGCTGTATTGTCAGCTATGCGAGTTCAACCAGTTCATCATGGCTGCGCCCGTAAGGTGCAGTATGCATCTGTTTCCAGACGAAGAAAGCCCAGTAATACCATATATGGTGCCAGTTGGCAGAGATCTTGATGGCGAGGAAAAAGAAATAGCCCAGTCCATCCATCCAACCATTTTCCTACACGCTTATCCCTGCTGGGATCGTGAGGGGTTCCGGTACGGACTTCCAGCTGTTGCCCCCTGACAGTTCATACGAAACTTCTTAAGGAGACGTCCTACAGATTCTGGCCCACGGACTAATACCGAGTGTTTATTCCAGGAGGCTGTTAATCTGATAAACAACAGACATCTTACAGCCTGATTAGTCAGTGACACTGCTGGGAAACAATGCAAGTATATTGCTCTCTTTTACAAATTACAACCCCCACCAAATGTCTATATGTAGTGAGCTCTGTAACAGAAGTCAAATTCCTTGAATGTGCACACGATTATGGCTAAATAAAGATGATTCTATACAAGCGCAAGCCAGTTACCATTTCCCATTTACTGATTCGGCTTTGATTTAAACAATTCAGCTGTAGCTCTGGCTGCATGTTTGTAGTTCAACAGGTCTTCCTGGATTGCCGTATGTTAAACTCCATCCATCTTCCCCTTTACGCTGACCAACTTCCTGCCCGTAAACAAAACCCCTCAATGATGTGACAGCTGGCATGTTTCATTATGTGGATAATACGTTAAAGGTAAGGTGCAGTGTTCAGGGTGTTCAGTTTTGCACCTTCTCCCATCCAATTACTTTTATTCAGCTCTTACAAGTTACTCTAATGTATTTATATGGAGATATTGCCCTTTATGTAAGGCTATCACACAATCATGTATCCATTTCGTTCCAAGTGTCAATTATACTTTAAGGTTTGTCATAAAATCTCCATAAAATACTTTCAATTTTGACATGACATGAACATAAACATCAAGCTTCTAGAACCTGAAATCACAAATATCAGAGTCTTGTCTAAAGTTTCCAAACTTTTGCTACGCATTGGAAAAAAACAGAGCAAATTTCTGGGAAAACTGAGATGATAAAACTACTTTTTGACAAAGATGCGCCAGTATATATAATTCCTGGCTACGTTAGGCATTCAGAACAAAGAATATTTTTTTTCCACTCTTTTATCAGAAGAATTAGCGCTCGGAACATGATCTAAATGTGAAGCTAATTAAAACTAATATTAGACAGCTTACAACAGTAGGTAAGCTTAGCTCACCAAAAAGATTTAAAAAAGGAAGCATGTGCTTTGTTTTGGACAAGTCTTTGAATCCTTAAAACTGGTGTTAGGGTTTAAGAGCCTACATTAAAAAAAAGATCTTGCACACTGCACTTATTATGCATTGATTAACTCACATTTGCACTCGCTCTGCACTAAATTAACCCAGCGCAACCCACAGGTTCACCACATGCCGACTCTTTGATGTCCGTGGAGTGAGTTCTCTGTAGTTTCTTGTTGTCGTCCTTGAAGTTTAGTGTGTGGGCCGAGATTCGGCACGAGTGGTCTATAGCTGTATGTGTGAGGGTTTACAAGCTTGTTTATCTGCAGTGAATTGTCTGTTAGGTACAGGATGTGCAAGTGTGGGCTGTTTTTTTTAAAGAAATATTAGCATCTGCATACAGCATCATTCTTTTGATGCAGCTGTAGGTTAATTTGGCTGCAGTAGATGAAGCTTTGCGTGTCAGGGGATCTTTAAAAGCTTAAACTCTTTGTGTCAGGCTTCAGTGCTTAATCACTGTGATATTACACACAGTCAAAATGCTGACTGGCTTCTCTGGTCAGACACCTGCGGCTCACAGCAGAGGAAATAACTCACAGTCCAGCAGAGCTAAGCTGTCGGCCCCGACTGTGTTACGTAACTTCAGCTGTATCTGTTCTATCCGATAGGAGTCTGTCTGGGTAGTAACACAGCACACGATAGTCAAGCAAAGTGACTCATTAACAACTCTCAGGACACATTTATCAGTTTAGTCTGTTGTCTGTTGGTCACAAAGGCAATCAGCCGATAAGTCATGCATTATCATTTTGCATGACTCATTGTTTTCAGTAATTATGCTCATCTAAAAAGAGATGACCATTTGTTTCACCGAGCTGGCTCATGCAAATTAAGCAAACAGATTAGTTCTCCAGTTTCTGTTGAGATAAAGTAATAGTTTGGAATTGATCAGACTTTACACTTTAAAACTGATTTTGCTCTTCTTTTTTATCTTTATTTCTGCCATTTTATAACTATAAACCAAGCATATTACCACAATAAAGTGCTTTATTAATTAAAAATAAGTAGTCTTCTGGAAGCTAACATCTACCCCAAACCTCCAGGCTCTTGGCAATTTTCTTTTCATCAATCAAACCAAATCCTATATTCATATTTCATGTCAATAAATGTGGTGCGTTACAACGATCTCCACATTAATTGACAAATCAGTTGATACAGTTACAATATCAGTACGAAAGAAATTGGAAAATTCAAGATGCGTTAAAACTGGGTTAAAATAATAGTTTTTTTTTTCCCTTTTGCATTGTTAGCTGCCCGAACAATTATTTTAAAATAAACCTAACATTTAAAATAAATGAAGATTTTTATTCAATTTATACTTACACAACACTAAGTTAATTAGAATGTTCCAGTTTCTTATAAAAAATACACTTTCCAGTAAAACAAAGTTTTACTGGAAAATACATATAAAGTGATAGATCTCCATTTCTTTTTGGGGTTCTTCAAAATGGGAAAGACAATTGAGCATTCGATTCCAGTAAGGCAGATGTGTGTCGATCCTCAAATTAGCAAATGGATGTCAAAACGTTTGCTCTTATTTAAAGTTAAAGCAAAAACTGGAAATGTGACAAACAAGGATGGATGAGTACTTAAGTTTATCCGAACCACAGGACACAGTGAGCAGGATTGGTAAAAAAAAAAGAAAGTAGAAACCAAAAATTAAACACTGAATAACTTCTCTTTACTGCTCTTTTCGGTGTAAAATCACTTATTACAAAAGGGAGATTAATTTATTTTAAGGCTTTTTACACAGTACAACCATGGTTGCCAGATATGGTGGAGGGAGCTGTGTGCCTGTGAAGAAACACTCACAGTAAACGTCTTGTATGACTCACTGTGTGGCAGAAGTAAAGGAGATACTCTTACATCTCCTGCGCTTACTGTACTGTTTTTCTTGGGACAGCTGGGACCTCCACCTGAGCTTCACTTTCTCCTTGGCCAAAAAAACCCCAAGACATGAAAGGAACATGAAAAGCAAATTCTTACCAGGCTGTAGCAGTTACAACAAAGTGAGCACATTAATAACCAGCAGGTGAGTCACAAAGTAACACAACTCCCAACTGGAGTACAAAGTCAGACAGATCCGATAAAGCAGGTGCAGGACATTTGGAGTTTAAGCTGTTTTGGAAACACAAGAGAGGCTTTGAGTGGTTAAAAAAAAAGGGCTTTTGTCCATTCTGCTAGTTTTACATGGAACAAGAAGCAGATTAGCTGGAAAATGACAGGATTGATTTAATTGAAATCCAAATTATGGGTTATTTTGGTACATTTCGTGTACTTGTTTTTAATGTTCCACTTAAACTTTTATAACGTCTTGCTTTTTCACCTTCGGTTTTTCCACATTGCATTTTAAGTCTAAATTTATCAATCATGGTTTCATTATTTCACTTGAGGAGCTTTTTAATCTCAATGGGATATTGTCTGGTTAGGTAATGCTCAAACAAGAAAAAAAAAAAATTGTTAACTTTTTAAAATGTTCAAAGAGCGCAATAACCTAATTTGACACCAAATTTAGACAATTCATATCCCATACCTTCCATTTCATTGTTGTACATCATCTCTAGTAGTCTGTATTTAGTACAAATGTGTTTTCAGTACAAATTACATTACTTAAGTTTTGACTTAAAGATTTAGGCACTAAAACGGAGTCCAGTTTATTCGATTTCAATCTATTGCCACGCACATATTTGAGGCCAGAAGTTCCGAGAAAAAAGCCCGCCTCGTGAGGTTCCAAGCCCATTCAGGGGAATCTCGAGGGGTTTCCAGGCCAGCAGGGATACAAAATCCCTCCAGGAAGTTCTGGGTCAGTAGTAAATGCCTGGAAAACCTCCACTGGAGGTACTCAGGAATCACCATGATCAGATGTTCGAACCCCCTTCAAATAAAGACATCTATTAAACAAAAAAAAAACAGATGTGAGGTTGAGGCTCAGAAGATCTATAGCTACACACTTTATCCTTTGTGTTTGGCTTCACCCCAATTGGGTTGTGGGGGTAACGGGTCTGGAAGAGAAACCCAGATAGCACTCAAGCTCACTCTGCGAGCTCCAAAGGCATTTGATTGCTAGAGAGGGTATGTCTGTCGAGTTCAGATCCTCTCTTGGGCCTCCTCCCAATGGGATGTGGTGGACGAGCTTCTAAAAGGAGGTGACCAAGATGTATTCTGATAAGATGCAATGCAAAGAACCAGGGGGTCTACTCCAAGCCTCCTCTTGACCTCTGCTAGACTCACTCTGTCTATAGGGCTGAGTCTAGAGAAGAAGTCCAATTTACAGGCTGGAATCTGGGATCTTATAGGCCCGTTTACACTACACTTTTTTAACCGAGCCGAGACCAGTCCGAGCTCGGTAACCGAGATAACTCTTGTGTGTAAACGGTCAGCAGACTGAACCAGACCGCGCTAAACATAACCGGACCGTGCTAACTGCAAACCAGCTCTTGGGTAGGTCTCGGCCTGGTTCTATTTTATCCCGGTTTCTGATAACGAAGAGCGCATGAGCAGACCGCGTCATCTCCTTACAGTCAGCTGACTGTCAGCGGGTTTTCCGGCGTGTCTGGCTGCACGTCCCGATTCACACTCCATTCAGACAAATTTCAGACATATACTTCAGTCATAATCCATATCTTGACCATGGTTGAGAATACGAACTTAGACCAGTAAACCAGGAGCTTTGCTCTTGGGTTTTGTTTTTTCTACTGCAACAGATTGGAGCAACACTTGCATTACTGCAGCCGAATCCCCAAAGCAAGGAGATACTTCTTGGGGCAAAGCCGGACCTCGTTATAATCTTGGGTTGGTGGTTTTGTTGTGCTCTCTTGCTTCCCATCTGCTCCCCTCCAGATAGCGTTGTGAACCTCTGTCACACTTAAGTGCATCTGCAAATAAGCTCCAAGTATGGGTTGGCAATCCTCAACCAGTTTCCCGATTGTTGGTGTTTCAACTTTGTTTTGTTGTGTTCAAGTTTTGTTTTGCTTGACTGACTTATTCATTTCCTGCCTTAAGTCAAACTCCAAGCTTCCTGGATTCCTCCGGCTTTCTTCATGAGAACAAAAACACCTTCTCCAGTCTCACTCAGAGACGTACCTCCCCATAGAGCCTTCACCAATTCGACCTGCCCGGATATGCACCTCAAATATTAATTGAACATTCAAGAATCAACTTGCCAAGAGGGCGTGAGAGAGAAAGTCTAATATATCAGCTCACAACAATTTAGTCCCACCTTTCTTTCCGTGCTCAAACTGTCACGAACAGAAAACAAAAAAACAAACGAAAAACTCCGACACAATACAATTCTCAACTTCGTAATCTGTTCCGTGCAGAAAACCTGTTCACCCTAGGATTCTCAGACATGATCTCATCACTAGTAATCTACAAGAATCAATAAGCATGACTTAAATCGTTCCAGAAGTATGACAAAATGCGCCACCAAGAACAGGAAGTGCACCTTTTCCCAGCTAACGACCGTCACACCTCTGGCGTTTACCAGCTGAGAATAGCGGAACGTAAAAATCATTGTGACTTGTCGCATTACCATGACCATGTCCTCACCTCTTGATTCAGTTTTGGGACGTCGCTCACATTTTATGAATGATGCAGGAAAGATGGAGTTAAACAGAGAGACTCATTTAAAAGAAAAAAAATGCTGTTGATCAAACAGAATTATGCTTGAATTTTCAAAAAAAAAAAGAAAAACAAACACTAGAAACCTTTAAGACTCATTTTAGATTTCACAAGCACATTTTGAGGAAACACAAAAAAATCAAAAGGGACTTAATGTAGAGCACTGAAATGGCCTCCCTTTGCTTTAGTTTTTCCTCTATATTAGGTTTCAATGACGGTAGAGAAAGCACACATGGTAGTCATCATCGCGATAGATCAAATCTGATAAATAAGGCCGGATATTGTATCTTGTTTTACATAAACCAAAGTGTAATCAAAGGGATTTTCTTATTAAGCATTGGACAACAAACTAAACCAAGAACCAGGAGCTATTTAGGCAAGATGAAAGAAGGCAGTACTCCAAACCTAATCTCCACCATCATTATCGCATATCTGAAAATGTTAAGAGTTGAATGTTGGTGAGGCCTGAGGGTAGAGTCCTTCTGAGTGAAAGGAACATAAAAACGCAGGACATTTCCTTCTCAGCTTCCTACGTGCCTAAAAAGCAGAAGGAAGATTTTGAAGCGCTTGAGAAAGAAAGCATCTTTAAGAAGAGTCTTAAATCTCAAATGGAAGCAGTGGGACCTCCTTGTGGTTTAGGGTGGGTACACATTTCTCTCCTGAGCCCAAAGACAAACCTTTAAAATTACACGGAAGAGCTGAAGAAGAATCAACATGGAAATGATGCAGAAACAAAAGAAAACCTCAACAATACCTTGGTGGTCTTATCCTAGCTCGCGGTTGTCTGTTTTCTTCCAAACTTAGCCCACAAAAGTGCTCCAATTTTTTTTTTCTAACTCAGGAAACATCTAGGAATCTTTCTTGGCTACCTCTGCGGAAAAGTAAACCGGGTTTGTTTCACTCGTGCACAAATGCAGACTCTGTGCAGACGTGAAACAGGTTTCACATGGGGACAAATGCACCCTTTGATAAACTAAAAGGTAGAAGATCGCTTTCGCAGGGCAGGAAGGGAGAGCGGAGAAAGTATATCTTCTTCATCTTGAATAGCACGAGCTAAGAAGGGGGAAGGAAGAAAAAAGGAGAGCTGCAGTTTTTGACCAGAAAGCTTAAAGGATCCTGATTTACAAAGGCCGCAAAAGGTTTTCCATTGATACCATTTGTGATCGGAAAGCCAGGTTTGTACAAACAAATCTGCCGTTGTAATGAGAGAACTGTTAAATGCTTACAAATGTAATTACCGACCCAATAAACTGTTCATATCTACTCTAAAGGCCGTTTACTTGAGGGACTGGAGGCTAGACGTGCTGGGACACGAGCCCACAGACTTGGGATAACAATCAAAAACACAACACAAGTGACCTCTCAGTGTAAACCAACAGGGTCATCTTGTTGCCAGACGCAAGATACAGAGCTGCTGGCAGGAAATCCTCCGTGGGCTGTTGACATCGCAGCTCATCCGTGACAGACAAGGAAAAACACTTTTGTAAGAGTTTGCGGAGGAAAAAGGGTTAGGGAATCCGAGCAAGACAGGGTGTTGTCACAAGAAAATATGACTGAGCGTGACGGGATTCTTTTTTTACAGTAAGTTCACTCAAAGCAACAAACAAAACAAATTGAGGAATGCTATTGTGGAAAATATGTTTTAAGATTTAGAGTTCTTGTTCCCTTTCAATTTGAACTTTCTTATTATAGATGGTTAATGTTGTAATCAAGTTGAAATTTATTTACGATTTAGAGCCTTGAAAAAATGTTCTAGTCTTACATTTGTTTCACATTTTGTGATTTTACAATCACTAATCTTAATACATCTTATTTGGACTTATTTGGAGCTAAATGAGAATATATTTTTACAGTCTTTTGCTAATAAAAATTCTAAAAGTAGGGTGTGCATTTTCATTCAGCTCCCTTTACTTTGAAATACCCAAATAAAAAACCCTTCATGATGCATGGCACTTTGTTGAGAGCTTTGTGTATTTTGAGTTATTACTTTGTCTTATTTAAGTTTAAAAGTTTTACTACTGCTCAATTTATCCGTTTATCCTGCGTTTCTTTGCAATGTTAGCATGGGTTTTATCTATAGTCGGCTTCCCTCAGAAGGTGCTCTGGCCACATAAGATAAACAATGAATGAATCCAAACCTTTTGTCGGATAGAAAACAAACGAATTACCATGACCACTCCTTTCCCACATGGCAGCAGTTGTATTATGCTATTGCTCTGGCTTTTCTTTACTTGGGATAAGGAAGCCGGTGAGTTGAGAAGAACACTTGGACTTGGTTTTACAAAGTATCGACTGAATCCAAATGCGCGCCATACTCTGTATTTACAAAGTGACAAAATGTGGAAAGGTTCAAGGGTTATGAAAACTTTTACAGTGTTCTGTAATTTTAAATTATTGGTCCCAGTGCAGTCATTCAGCTCCTGGGCTACCAGCAAGAAAGACCCTTTTCATTAAAATGAACACTAATGACAATCAAAATTGGTCTCGTTCAAAATGTCCCAAGGCGCCTTGAAAATTTCCGGTTATCCTCATGAACTGGGGGTAAGTTTTAATGTGCATAATAAAGAGCAAAATGAGTGAATGGTGGGCAGTGAAAAACAGCAGCTCCACAACAGCACAGACTTAAGCACAGCTGGTTTCAGGTTCAAGTTATGAAATTAACTGTGTCAATGGGGGAGTCACTATTTATTCAACAAGCAGTAGGGAAGCAGGAATTACTGTAAATTTACAGGTTGTTACAGACTGACGCTTAAGCTAAATTCTTTGTGGTAAAATTCAGCTCGCCTTTTTTCTTAAGACGGTTGACTTTTGATGGGAAATGTGAACACAGTCATACAGGTAAAAACTCTTAATGACAAAGTAATGGCAAATTTTTTTTATTATGAATATACCTTATTTGACATCGACAAATACTTTTTCTCCCTGGTACGTTGAATTTCTTCATTGGATTCATATGATTTACATTTATTTTTTTAAACAATCAAGCTCCACAACTGAAGGGCTGAGGGAGACCCAGTCCATCAAGCCTTCCCTACCAAAACTCAATCAAATCGGGTGTGACATGATGGATCCATTCACCAAAAATCTGCCCTAAGAATAAAATGGCAGAAAAATACACGTATGAAAAAAAAAAGAAATAAAAAAAAGAATTGAATCAAAATTCCAGCAGGAAAAATGCCAGTGCGCACAATCTGTATAGAAAGCACCGACAGAATCAGATATACTTCATACCACACTGAGTCTATATTATTCCTGAGGTGACAGCATCTGATTTTAGCACTTGGAGCAGAATGAAACATCTGGACAAATCTGGAGCTCACCGATTAACCAATTGAACATGTACATTATTTTTCTGCCAGAAATGACTTTACTGACTGTACCAGCACTTAGCCCGATACCCACATCTCATGCATACTTTATGCATCTCACTTATTTCTACTCAGAAGAATCTAAATTGACAAACTATTTTGTATGAGAATTTGTTTAGATTTTTATGGATGGATACTATATCTTCATCATCATCATCATAATAATGATTGTCTACAGTATTTTAACGTGTACTGGAGGCAAGTTGCCAGAAACCTGCGGCTTCACATGAATAAGATTAATGTCTTAAAGTTCTAATTTTACTCGTCCCAATGTGATTGGGATTCTCAAGTATTGACTTCTGGTTAAGGCATTATTAAATTATCTGTATTTAAATCAGTGACTAAACTCCACTCTTCATACTTGTTGCAATTTTAAGTCAGCATGAACCCCTGGGATTAGTGCAGCTGCAATTTGTGCAATTCCTAAACACCACAGCCTACTATTTGTACACAATTTGCTGTGCAGAATATTTCGTTGATCTAAATCAGGGGTCACCAACATGGTGCCCATGGGCACCAGGTGGGCCCCACAATCATCTGTGGGGCCCTCAAGCCTGAAATAGCAAATCCCTCCAGTGAGCCGCATTAAAATGCTCTTCCTTTTTAATCACACTTGTATTTACATAGATTTAAGCATTAAAACATGTTTATATTATACGAAATTAAGGTGAGTTCTGACTCTTTAGATCGAAGGTTGGTACAAGTAGCCCTTCATATGAAACAGTACCAATGAAGTAGCTCTCAGTTTCAAAAAGGTTAGTGACCCCTGACCTAAATAATCTTTATTCATTAATCCAATCAAATCTATTTTTCACCCTTTATAATGATGTTTACAGTTAAAAAGACTATTTTTGCTGCTGCAGCTTCCAGTCTGTCTGTGCCATCTGCTGCTCTCCAGAAGAGGTTTCTACAGAGAGAGGCCAAAACATGAGTAGTCTTTTTTTTACAATGTCCAAAGCAAAAAGCTCAAAGTTAGTGAAGTAGGAGAACAGTCTTTTGTCATTTTGTCTGCATACGATTAATTGCAACAGCACTAGAATATGTTACAAGCTGCATTTGCGAGAGATATCAAAACAGAAAGAAAACAAGCTAGCTTTAACCTAGCCTTTTAGCAAAGTACAGGAGAAATGGTTAATTGAACCGGCAGTTAACAACACAGTCGCAGAGTTAGATGTTGAGGAATACAAGGTTATCCTCCACTCTTGTGGAAGCACAGTGTCTCCTCATGTCAAGAAAAACCGAAGAGACTGCTTTGCCCCGAGCATCAGTGAGTAATTTAATTTGGGCAGAATCACAATATCAACATAGGCCAATAGTGATGAAATGGAGTGTGTCACTTTACTGCACTATAGAGCTATTGGGTATAACTGAGTTCAGCGTCATACATGGCAGTAAGTTTAAGTATTTTCATCAGCAACTATCTAAACGTAGGTATTTTGAGGATTACCGAAATCCTGTCCAAGGCATATGTAGTTTGAGATGTTTAATTGATGAGATGGCCAATGCAATTGGTCACATTCAGTGATGGCGTAAATAAGCTTAATGTAAAAAAAAAAAAAAAATAGCACACTTATTCTTTATAATGTTCAATGCAGTCTGATTTAAAAAAAAGCACTAAGGCAGGACTGAATACTTACTGGTACTTTCATTGCAACATCTTTGGTAGAAAGGAGGGAGCCTGTAATAGACAGCTGTATATAATTGTTTTTAAATGGCCACTAAAGCCAAGTTACTTAAGAAAATCTAAAATTGTTATTTTTCATTTCTAAAAACTATTACTATGAGACAAATCAATGTTCTTCAATTACAGCTACATTTTTGCTAAAAATTATGCATTCCAACATCAGTAACCAGTTCAGTCGCTCTTTGGTTAGAAATAATATTTCTGCATGGCAAATAGTTAACTATTAAGTGTAGCAGATTATTAGAAACCCAACAGACCTAACAATCAAGACATGATTGCTGCTAATTCTGTGTCACATACAGTATAGCAGAGACCACTAGTTAAGTAGTACAAGGCTGTAATAACAGGTGTCATTTGTTGGTCATCTCTATGCAATAGAGATCTGATGGCGTACCAAGAAAATTATTATACAGTTAAATATTAGTTAGGAAAGTCTAATCTTCAGGCACTGCACAAGCTAAAACTGTATTAATTTTCAATAGCCTATTATTCAGTTTTCCCTCACATTCTGAGAGGGATGACACATTTTATAAAAGTTTATTCAATGTTTTAGCTTTGCAATGAAAAAATAAAAAAACATACATTATTCGACTTTTAAGCTTTAGTCTTATTCATAGACTGCTATTCTTTTTTAGAAACTATGAAAACAACCCAGAGACAGAGTTCCACACAAAGTGGAAATCAGCCAGCAAAACAAAGGGTATGCTGACAAATTACTTTTATAAAAATAATGTTTCCTCCAGAAATTGCGAAATCTTTAACCTTGAAAATTTAAGGTTAAGTGCTTAGAAAAAAGTGAGATGAATACATTGTCAATACTGAATACCGCATTCATAAAACTTTTGTCTATCAGTTAAAATGATAGACAAAAGGGTATGGGTTAAAATGATGGACCAAGGAAGCACACCAGGGCCTATCCAGTGGAGACAATATTTAATTGGAAACCTTTGGATATCTGCATTTTGCCATTTTATATCCAAACAGGCCTTAAAATAATTTATCAATATTGCAGGGAATTACCAATTTATAGACGATGGGCTAAGTCACTGGTATGGTGTATAAATCGTGGAAGGCATCAACCTGTTAAGATTTAAAAGTGCATCTAAACATCTACTCTGCAGGGTTTTTTTCTGCAGTAAAGCCAAATGCTGTTTCCCCAAGAGGACGGCAGTATTAGCTGATGAAACCTTGTTACACAGTTGACAAACGTTCTACAACATTGATATAATGCTTTCCAAGGTTACACACACAAAAAAGCAGAAGCACACTGGATATTTTATCAGCCACCTCCATGCAGCACAAGCATATAATTCTTGAGTCGTGCCTCAGTTACATTGCATAAATTTTATATCATAATAGGTTTCTCCACAAGAGAATACAAGTTCAACTATTTGGCACTTGTTAGTAAAGAGGAGCATAGAGACTACTGTGACCACATTGTCCTTGTTAAAAGTCTAAAGATACAGCAAACGCTTTAAGCATTAAAAGTGCACCCCAAACAGCTTGGGAGGTTTGTGACTATATTAGTTTTTGTTTCATGATCATGGCAAAAACTCCAGTGATCTGCTCTTGACAAATGCTTCTCGTACAGAAACAAATAAAAAATGCAGTATGAAGTGATAATTCAACTGAAATTTGGAAGATGGCAGTGGTCAATGTGTGTATATATATATATATATATATATATATATATATATATATATATATATATATATATATATATATACACACACACACACACACACACAGTGGCTTGCAACACTATTCATACCAATTGAATTGTTCAACATTTTGTCACATTACAACCATAAATGTATTTTATTGGAATCTTATGATAAAGACCAACACAAATTGGTACACAATTGTGAAGTAGAAATATCCATGATTTAAAAAATCTTTACAAATGAAAAAACTGAAATGTGCAGCATGCAAAAGTATTCAGCCCCCTTTTCTCTGAGTGCAACCAATTGCCATCAGAAGTTGCACTATTAGTCGTGCACTGCACAAGTGTGGTCTTTATGGAAGAGTGGCAAGTAGAAAGCCATAAGAAGTGCCATTTGCAGTTTGCCATAAGCCATGCTGGGGACACAGCAAACATGTGGAAGAAGGTGCTTTGGTCAGACAAGACCAAAATTAAACTTTTTGGCAAAAATGCAAAACGCGCATCATTCTGAACACACCATCCCTGTCAGATCTGGTGGAGGCAGCATCATGCTCTGGGGGTGCTTCTCTTCAGCAGGGTCAGGGAAGATGGTCAGAGTTGATGGGAAGATGCATGGAGCCAAATCCAGGACAATCTTGGAAGAAACCCTGTTGGAGTCTGCAAAAAACTTGAGGCTGGGGCAGATGTTCACCTTCCAGCAGGACAATGACCTTAAATATAAGGCCAGGGCTACAATAGAACAGTTTAAAACAAAACATTTATGTGTTAGAATGGCCCAGTCAAAGTCCAGACCTAAATCCAATCAAGAATATGTGGCAAGATCTGAAAACTGCTGTTCACAGACACTCTCCATCCAATCTGCCTGAGATTGAGCTGTTTTGCAAAGAAGAATGGGCTAAAACTTCAGTTAATCGATGTGCAAAGCTGGTAGAGACATAACCTAAAAAGACTTGCAACTGAAATTGTGGCAAAAGTTGGTCCCACAAAGTATTGACTCAGAGGGGCTGAATACTTTTGCACAATGTCCTTTTCAGTTTACTTGTAGAAAATAAAAGAAAAAATAAATCATGTATAATCTTCTACTTCACAACTGTGTACCACAAAATTCCAATTTCAGAATTCTGTTTTTGGTTGTAATGTGTGACAATATGTAGAAAGGTTCAAGGGGTATGAACACTTTTGCAAGCCACTATATATATATATATATATATATATATATATATATATATATATATATATATATATATATATATATATATATATATATATATAGAGAGAGAGAGAGAGAGAGAGAGAGAGAGAGATATCTCAGTTTCGTTTCAAGGGGCAAACTGCTTTTTCTTCTGTGCATGCATGTCTTGAATGGAAAGCAGATTCCGTTTGTAGAACGGAATATCTGATGTAAATAATCAACAGGAAAATTATCAAATAAAAATGTTTCAACTAAAAGAAATGGAGAGAATTTAGAGCTAGGGGTTTTAAATAATGAACGTCAAGGTCTCTGTCTGATGTAGGACTTCCAACCATTTAGGGCATATTCTGCAAATCCTCTTAACATTCATTACAAATACTTAAAAAAACAACAACAAAAAAACAACCAAACAAAACTATTACCATGTTTAGATTTATGGGACACTTGCATTCTCCATTACCTATAAACCACTGTTTTGTCTTAAAATGAGTCTTGCATATATTCATACAACACCTTGCAAAAGTATTCATAACCCTTAAACTTTTTCACATCTTGTCATTATGTAATCACACAAATCTGCCTCAAATAGGGCATTTATGTGATATACCAACATCAAGTAGTGTATAACTAAAGTAGGAAGAGAAGATAAAAATGACATACTCATAAAACTCTGAAAAGTGCGCAGGAAGAAGTATTCAGAACACTACTCAGATTTGCGTTAATTAAATCCAGAGCAATAATTTACTGTCAGGCTTCATAAATAGTAAATCTGGTCCACCTTTGAGCAGAAAATTAGCACTTTAATCCCTCTGAAATCCACCATTCTCACTGTGAAACATGGTGGTGGCAGCATCATGCTGTGAGAACGCTTTGCTTCACTAAAGAGGGGGAAGCTGGCTCGAGTTGATGAGAAAAGAGATGAGAGCCAAAAAGATGGAAGAAAAAGCTGTTGGAGGCAAAAGGACTTGTGGCTGGCTTGGAATTGTCCTTACAACTGTACATGCAGCAAAAGACAGGTCTACAAAGTATTGACTCAGGGGTCCTGAACAAATAATGCCAAATTTTTTCATTTTTACTATAAAAACTGTGAAGGCCATGTTTTCTTCCTACTTTACAATAATGCATTTACCTTGAACAAGTCTATCACCCTAAAACATTGAAGTATGTCACTGTAATGTGACAAAATAGGAAAAAGTTCAAAGTGTACTAATATGTTTGCAGGGCCTGTAACTAAATCAAGAACCAGGCCCAAAAACCTGATATAAATTTACTGAACAACTGCTGCACCTGCGCCAAACTAGTCAATAAAAAACCTATTGTATTACATGGATTTTCTTTTAAAAAAAACTTTGTATTTTAAAGAAACAGGGACTAATTGAAAGAATGCAACAATGAGCAAACCATTAGAACACTCCATTTAATTTATTCAATTGACCAATTGCTGTACTCATTTCAAACAAATAAAAACATGATTCAATAATTTTTGTTATTGTAATAGCCGACATGATCTTCTGATATCTTACGTAGAAAATAGAAAAGAACTCCTGGATGTTTGCATGTGTTGCTCAAATAAATGATGGGAGACAGTTTTAAAACTCTAAAAACGTAGCAATAAATCATAGCTGCACTGTGAATTTCGCGCAGGTCGTTTAAATTTTAATTTAAAAAATATAAAAGTACCTTTTTTTCTTTATGACCAGGAAATGTTGCTTATCCCTCATTCAGATTCTTTAATGAATAAACCCTGTACAGAAACATCACTCAAATAACCAAAAGGTTCATAATATTCACCAGTACACTCCACAGCAGCTACAGTCTACAGAGGGTTTATCTGAGTCACACAGTCTACATGGCACTAGAAATGTTGTCCACTGAGCTGCAGAGGACACAAGCCGGACGTCTCCTGATTGGTTAATGTGCGCTATGGCCACAAAGTTTTCCCAAGAGCAATCATAAAACAAAACAAAACAAAAAAGGCTGTAATTTCAAACGCAGAACTCTTGAGCTTTTTGTAAAAGTCAGCTTTAAAGTTAATACTCAACACCCCTAAACAAGCTCTCTGTGGCAGCACAAGAGTTGGCTCCTATAAATAAACGTTGCTAAGAATATGGTTTGCATTTTGCCGTTCGCGTATGCCAGTACAAGAACAGCAGATGGTTCTTTCACTGGAGAAAATAAATAAAGGGTATTCTAACTAAGCACTGAAAGTTGTATCTGAATAAGGGTTACTCTTGCAAAGGGTAGCACTCTTCCTGGCAGTAGTGAATAAAACTGCTCAGAATAAAAAAGGCCGTAGGCCAGCTTTGACACTATAAGCAGTCCAATCTGGTTCAATCAGTGACATCAAATAGATTACGTTCAAACATTGGTGATCAAAATGAATCTCTGGATTTATCAGATGAAGAAACAAAGGCTAGTCATAGGAAGTCGTAGGTTTCAAATCATTTTAACCTTCATCCCCTGATATTCTTTCATCCACACCACCCAAATGAAGACACGTTGAGAACACCCTGAAAATAAAAGACATTCGGGGTGTCCCTCTTTTTTGTTTCGAGAGCCTTTCGTTGTATCTTTGGGTGGCAGCTCCGGATGCTGGTAGCCATGTTGATCTGGAGAAACATTTAGGGCTGGATCATGTTTTTTTTCTGAGGTCATGATGAGATTGCATGGTGCCTGGAGTCAGTCACAACCCAGAGCAGCACTGCTTGAATGGCCACCATCAGCCAAAGTGAGGGGCTCAGGCTGGACACCCCGCCACAGTCAGGGTCCTCTTCCTGGAAGGAATAAAAAAAAAGAAGTTTTAGCTTGCAAAGTTTATTAAAATAACTCAAATATTCAAACTTGTGTTGAATCCCAATTTCAAACTGTTGCTACCCTTTTAAAGATTAGTTACTATAACTTTCAGTGGATAAACACACGTTCCGTCTTGTTAGCTGTAACTAAAGCTACACTAAATATTTAATGAATCTGGAGAATGGTCATAGGGTTGTTTCAATGAAAATGATCCATTGTATACACGTAACCCCTTTATACTATACCTCTTCACCTGTAAATGTTTAAGGAATAAACTGATATAGGATTGCTGTGATTAGACTTCAATTAACTGATGTAAGCTCTCTTAAAAAAAAACAAAAAAAACATCATTGTGCCATACTTTAATCAAATACCGAAAGCAAGAAAAATGAGAGATCACCTAACAAGACTTCCTTACATGTGCCAATTAATCCCCCTCTTTACCCAAAGCAAAATAATTCTGGATAAACAAAGCTTTTATTTTTTAAAGTTAACTATCTTTTTATAATATTAGTTGGACAAAATAGAAAAATGGGTAGCTTTTAAACTGAATGATTATAAAAAAAATAAAAAAATTGTAACAGGTTATACAAATATAAAAGTTCTTTCTTACTTCCTCCATCCTTACTGATTACACTATTCAGACAGCACTTCTCATGGCGACTGCTGACGCACTTCCGCTTTGGCTAAAGAGTCCTTACCCAATAGAGGTATTTGGATCGAGCCTAACTTTACGCAAGCAACAGCAATTATCATCTTAGAATGTTTTCACTGACGTCATCATATTAACTTATTAAAGCATCACTGTGTAACTTTTACCCACTAGGGGTGCTTTCCAGGTATAGCGCCCCTAAAGGCCACTAGCAACACTGCACTGTCAGAAAATAAAATGTGTCCCCCTGTGTTTTGGACTGATAGAAAACTAGTTTGGGACAGCTGATTGAGAAGTCATGGAGTTACTTTAAAGACCAGGCCACATTCACCCCTCTAGATTTTACTCAGTCTCCCATTGAAACTGAGGTAGAGGGAGTGGACGAGGCAAAGCCAGGGGGAGTGGGAGGGGGAGCTCCAGGAGGAAGAGAAGGACAGGACAGACAACAAGCTCAATCATCTGATTATGAAAGGCTGCATGAACTTTCTCATAAGAGAAAAGCTGACATGCAGATTTGTTAACTATACATACTGTACTTTGAAATAATAACCAAGGCAATGACAAACTGACATCAGAATGAGAAAAGTGGAAGCATGTAAGGTTAGTTTGAGGGGAGCTCAGCGGTGCTCTAGGTCACAGGACCCATTCAGAGCTGGATCCGACCATCTCAAGTTACATAGGCGTGTTTTTGAGGAGGGCAGCCTGCACTGAGCATCCATACATGCCAAGTACTGTATATTGACCTGAAAAATCATTTATCACATCTCTAATTAAGCTAATACTTGGGTCTACTGCTTTAAATCACGTCGAGGCTAACTATAGATATGTTTTGAAATATATGTAAATTATTTTCTCTAAAGATTTTTTATACCACCATTACACCTCAGAGGACCTCAATCCCTTTGAAGCCTTAGAAGCCATGTAAGTTTTAAATAAATCAGTAAAAAAAGAAACGTGTTGTTCTCGTCATGGGAGTAGAGCAATGAGCACACGAGATGCTTGACAAAAAGAGAACCCACACTTTCCTTTGTTGGTTGTGTTCGTTGTTTCCCTACTTCAACATACTGGTTATAAGTCAGTAAGTAATTAACTTAAGTCTTCTTGATAACAAGTAGGAATGTTGAATAGATCTGGAGATGTTGCAATTGGAAAAAAAGCTATAAAAAGCTCCAGGACAGTATGACTGAGGAATGGTGTTGTGGATGCAGAGAAACCAGGATGTTGGTACATTGACCCGAGTAATACAAATCATAAATGAGTGTGACGGCATGCAGTTTAAAAAGCTTAGCCATAAAATCATAACATAAACCAGTAAAATTTTATAACTGTAATATAACACCTACCTGAGATAGCATGCAATGAGTATTAAAAAAAAGGTGTTCAAATTCTTCCTCCTGAAGTTTAGATGCATGCAGACATCTCTCCTCCACCACGTCAATCAAATCAGTCGAGCTTTATTTATGGAGCGCTTCACACATCCAAAGTAACCAAAGTGCCGTACATTTCCATAGAAATAACCTTCTGACATTCTTGTTGTTGTTTTTTTTTTTTCCTGTTGGTTCTTTAAAATATTGATGACCTATTTAGGTTTCCTATACCACCAGTATGGCTGCATTCATTTTGATGACGTCACATGAAAACACTGTAAGCATGTATGCTAAAAAAAATTGTTCAAGGCTTTAGCACCATTATAGATGAGGCTGGAGCACCTGAGACTGAATCCCCCATTAACATACAAGCTTTATGTCTACAGGGAACAACAAAAGTAACAGTCCTCTAATTTCTAACTCAGCTGAACCATTGCATTATTGACAAATAAAAAATAAATACTCAAAACTGAATCTGGATATGTGGGCCATGCATATAAGTCATACAGCAAAGATTTTACAGGTATATTATATATATATATATATATATATATATATATATATATGCAAGCCACTCTATGACCAAAGTTAGTCTGTATACACACCATGTGGGATGCAAATGAAGGGAGATTCTGATACTTTTTTGTCAAATGGAAACATAGTCAAGGAACATTAACAGAGGCATTTGAAAATCTGGATGCAAATGAGAGGATGAGTGATTTGTTTTTGCTGGTGTCTGGATACGTCAGGAGCCACTAGAGGCATAGTAGACTCTGCATCTTGAGACGGATAATGATAGATGAGGAAAGATACAAAGAGCATGGCTCGCAGTTCAAAGTCAGGTGAGGTGGAGAATATGTTGAGGAGAGACAGACAGAGACAGGGAGGTGAAGTCAGACAGTAGTATAATATGTGCGAGTGACAGGCGATGAGGACAAGTGTGGGAACACAATGGAAAAAAGCATGAAGTCACGGAACAAAGCAGATATTTATAAAAAACATAAGAAGAGATAAGGTGAGGAGAACTCACTGAGGACAGAGACAAGACTACAAAACATAAAAGCCAAGGGCGATTAGATTCAGTTTAGGAAAATAACAAAATGTTCATGAGACAGAGAACTTGCTTTATGCGACTGACCCGAGACAGCACATGAACAGTGGCAGCAGTAACATGAGCAGAGAGGAAGCCAATGGGGAGCCAGCGCTCCTTCGGCACATGGCCTCATCCTAACCATCAACAGACAATCACAAGGCAGGACAGAGAGAAAACAGGAAAAGAGAGTCATGCAGCAAAAGGTTGACATAGTTAGAAATCAAACATAAGCAGAAATCTTGTCTCTAATGGAAGAAGTGTGGCAAAAAAAGGCAGATGCATTCAATTAAGAGGGAACAAGAGTTAGTGGGTGGGTAAGTGTTTGCATTTGTGTGAGTGACCGACAGAGCAAGCAGAGATCATTTGTGAGACTGGCAAACTGACACTGGAAAGAAATAGTATAGAATAAAAATAAACAGAGCACTCGAGCTCGGAGGTTTCACACGCAAAGATTCGGTGAGGCTGAGAAAAATGTTTGTTTAGCTTAATTGTTCATTCAGTTTTAGACCATCCGATTGTTTATCTCTGCATGGGAAACCTTCACACAGATCGCTTCAGGGAAACAAAAAAAGTGTTACATGCACCAGGTAAAGATCTCAGCGATGATAAAGTGACATGGGTACGACCTCTCCATGATGTACCGTGTTATGTCCTTATGGAAAAAACAACTTTGGAAATTTCTTTATTTCCAAGTGAGTTAAACGTTATTCTGGTATTTGGTTCATCCTTTCTAACCCTACTTTTATTTTTGGGGTGAAAAGTCAGAAAGATCAGTTTATATATATATATATATATATATATATATATATATATATATATATACACACACACACACACACACACACACACACACACTGCATAATAGGGTCAAAATGTCAAATTTATATTTACAAACTAATAATTCCAAATATTTTCAATTAATGTTAAGTGTATAATATAAAAAAACTGGTAAATATTTATACAGCGCTAAGACTTTAAATATGGGACTGGTAACAAACCAAAGAGTGCAATGAAGGGGGTGGATGGATGGATGGATGACCCAATGGATGAAGAATCTGATAGATACACGTGATGGATGTATACATGAACAGCAGGAAGAATGGATAAACTTGATGTACATCTGGGTGGATAGACAAACTGGATGTATGTATTAGTAAGGATAGATTGACTGATAAATTAAAAAAACTAGATGGATGGACAAACGGTTTTTAAGTATGGACGTACAAAGTTGATGTATGTACAGTAAGATCATATAATATGGATGCATTGACTGATAAATGGCCAGACTGATGGGACAAACTTCATGTACAGTTAAATTCATAAATGAGATATGAAGCTTGTGGGTCAGAATAATGGTACCTTCTTAAAATAATCTTTAAATTATTAAACCTACTTTTTATTAAGCTCACATTTCTGGGTTAAAATGTTTTATATTAGTCTGATTCAAAATCCTAATCTTAAATGTCATGTTTACATTGGCTGTAAGCAAAAAATCACCATAGTTAATAGAAATAAAGGCTTGAAAACAGTCTGTAATTTTTCTTTACAATGTGTTCCACTTAGTGGATTGAGTTGTTAAAAACAAAACAAAAAAAACTCTACATTCTAATTTATTGAGTTAAACCTGTATGCATGGATGTTCCACAGCTTCTTGAACCGATAAAGACAATACAATGTCTACTACACTGTCACTCACATGCTAATATTTATATGCACACTTAGCTTCTCAGGGAGTGCTTGTTTGGACATTCTTGCAAATAGCACCATTTTTTAACTCGAACATTTTAACTAACTTGAACGTTTACATTTTTGTTATTGACTATTTGCACACTTTTTAACTTCTGTGGGAAAGTTTATCTGGTCCATTCACCCATTTGCATAGCAGATTTTACATCGTTCTGTAAACTGACTGGTTCCTGTCTTATTTGACTTGAACATTTAAATTTCATCAGATACTGAGGACTATTGCACACTTTTTAGCTCCCCAAGAAGTGTTGTTTGGTACGTTCGACTTGAACAGTTTATCTGAATATGCCTCATCTATTAACAGTTGCACAGTGTTTTTCCCCTTTGTGATAAGTATTTCATCTGCTGTACAGATTAACTTTAAGTTTATCTTTTTTATTGTTTATTTTTGTTTTTGCAGTTTTGAGGGTCTTCTCTATGAATGCTCATTTTTTGTTTTTCTAAAAGTGTTTTTAATTTGCCTCTGTGTATTATATGCAAATTCTGAGCCGGTGTCTCACCAAAATTTCTTCATGACAAAGACTCTTGATTCTTGATGTGTTATAAAATGGATGGATTGATGGATGGATGTTCAAACTTAAATTAGGGATGCTTAATTCCATGGATGGAAAAACAAGCTGTATATGTATTAGGTATGGATGAACTGAGTGTTAAATCAGCAAACTGGATGGATGGATGGATCAACTTGATTTACAGTATGCTTCTATGGTTGGGATGTCTGTTATTCGCATGAACTCCATATCGATCGATCGATGAAAAAATTTAGATAAAGAAAAAAAAGTCTGAAAATACAAACAATTTTCTATACTTATCCAAAAGCTGATCCATGAAGCTCCAGACTGTGTGGGAACCCACTAATTTAATAATGTAATGTACAAAGATAGGAATATAGATCCTTTCTATTTTGCTTTCTAATGTTTTAGATGTTAAGTGCTACTTTCTATGACATCTCTGTATCAACTGTGGATGAAATTACAGAATGCAAGTTGAAACTGGGTAACTATAGAAATGCCCATTGGGAGTTATCACCCGAATCTGCACTTTCACTCAACTCTGTGGCAAGTTGTAGCCTCTTTCAACAGCTCACAACTTACTCTGGACCTTGATTCACCTTAACTGCTCTCATCTGTCCCATTTCCTGCAGCATCAGACAGCTATAAACCTACTGTTTACAGACTACCGCTGTTTAAACTATTTTTGAAATGTGTGCCATTAAAGGAAGGAAGCACATCTATATAAAAAAACAAAAACAAAAAAACAAAATCGTTGTATGCCGGGTTTGATCTTCTAAAGATTTTCCTCACTTTTGATCTCTCTTTTTTGGAAAACATTTATGAGAAATATGTGTAACAAAGCAATACTGTTGAAGGAAAAAATACATTGCTCACTGAGCTCAAGTAAAAGTAATCCATGCATAATAAAAGTAACTTACGTGCTCAGTTTTATCGAAACAAACTGCAGGGCCTTTCCTGTAGCGAGGCCTGAGAGCCATTTCGCAGGGATTTGGCCCATTGGCTGGGGAAGTCAAATAAGAAACCATAACAACTAAAGATTCAGCAAAAAATGATCAATTTCTTCAGATGGAAAGCTCTGATTACAACCCAATAACGTAAAAAGAACATTAAATATTTAAACATGTGGCTCTCAAGCCGATTGCTCAATACCTCCATGACGTGGCAGTCGTTTTCAACTCTATTGGGTTTTCCAAGAAGCTACGTCTATAATTGACTGCAGGCTTGTGTGTTTGAAAGAGCATCATAGATTTGTTTGTAAGCTACTCGGCAGACTGATCACACACAGCCATGTGCAATACAGACACAGACAAAAGGCAGGGAAATACGAAGTCTGTGCCAATTTGTTAAAAGCAGCTATAGCGGAAATTATTTTGCTCTTTATTATGGTTACTGCATCTGCTAATCCATAACAGCATTCACACATGATTGTCTTTACAAAATCAAACTTTTTAAACATTTGTCTACTGAATCAAGTACATAAATTCTGTGCTACATAATAAAAAGTTTGTGCAAAAGGATACATTGCTGTTCATCCTGTCTTAATTTGCCAAAGCAACTTGATTGGCTGTCTGGTTGTCTGTCACTAATGATAAACACCAGGTTCGTATTGGGCACCTTTTCAGCTAGGTATTGCCTAAAAAAAGGAAGACAAACACAAGAGACATGAGAGCAGTTTGACTCCAGTAAATATACAGTTTTACTGAAACCTGGTCAGAGGAGATGCAGGAAGTTGAATATTTGAACCAAATGGATACAGAGGAAGATTCACAGATAGTTCTTTACAACTTTTTTCTGCATGAAAGACAAATTCTAATTAAGCAGAAACCCTTACTATGTCAGCTCCATGTACTAAACACCAGAATCCACATTAATATTGGTTCAGACATGGCTGAAAACAAACATGCGTAGAGCCAATTTCTTAGCTGACCTTGACATGCATAGTGCCTTGCAATAAATAAATAAATAAATACAGAACTTAAAAAAACAGACTACATATTTGACCTTTTCACATTATGTCATGCTAGAACCATAGACTTTGACCTGTCATTTTGTATAAATGGCCAACACAAAGTAGTGTAATAATTGTCAAACAGAAGGCAAACAGTGCAATACCCCCTTTTCCATTGAAAGCCCCAGGATTTTTGTGTTCTTGTGTTTCCATCTGCTTGGAGCCATTTATGTAAAACAACCCAATGACATATGGGATATTGTGATGAAAAACTGCGGTACTACTCCGGTTCTTCAGGTGGCGGCAAGAACAGGTCAGCGGTCAAACAGACAAAGGCAGAGAAGCTTTATCCGTATCCTGCCGCTCATCTCAATTCCAGAGAAACAGGAGGACAACGTGTAACAGATGGCGTTACATCTCCTTAGCCCCTTTTACATTGCCTCCAACCCCATTTCTCAATGTCTTCTACTCCTGATGGTATAAATACATAAAAATAAAGCACAGCTTCTTTCTGCTTGGGGAACGCTGGGACAGCAGTTGTGTGACACAAGTGGAGGGGAGACTGATCTTAAGCGCTTTATGAGTATACTTTTTCCTCAGACATGGCTCGAACTATTGACAATGTTTTTTTTTTTTTTTAAATAAAGTATCGCGGACTTTTGATCACAGAAAAATTATTTTTTTGTAGGTCTCCTCCTCTTTCTCTGCCACGGAAAGCGAGCCTGTTCCACGTGCGCGCGCGCACACACAGGGTGGTGAAATTGTTTATAATTAACTCAAAATACCGAAAACATTCAGACAAGATTTTCCCCTTTGATATTTGTCATGCGCAGAAATTCCCCACTAACTTAGTAAACGCGTTATCGTGACTTTTCAGCTGCGACGAACACGATGCAGTCTGCGGGAAATCACAGACGGTCTAGCCGAGTAATAACGCCGCAGGAGTGGCCGTAGCACTGCAGTCTCCCTGGTTAGACTGCAGTGGTCAGCGGGTCTCTGCCGCTCCTGACAAGTCTGAGCAGAATTAAAATTGGCTCAGTCCTGATGAGCTGACTGCACAGATGAAGTTTCGAGGTGTACTTTCTCACCTAAAATCATATTAAAACTACTTTTTTGTGATAAAGGTTATAAAATCGCTAGGTTTGTAAACTCATCTCCTTTCTGCTCCTTACTGCACCCTTGTGGCGGACAGTTTTTCTTGCTGTACGTAACCCCATCTCAACAATCCCCGAGAAACAGACCAAAGTACTGGGTGGCTTCAGGGAAAGCCCCGGGAAAGTAAAGTGTGGGGAAAGTGAAATTAGTCAGGTAAATGTGTATGGAAATGCTACCCGTGATTTGCAAAGCCCCAGGCTTTTGAGGTGCAATGGAAAAAGGGGCTAATGTTAACATATTTGTTTTACTGCTAGAAACAACCTTTGCTCTAACTGTAAATCTTTTAGGGATACGTCTATCAGCTACGAGTATCTAGAGACCAAATGTTTTGGCAAATCTTCCTTGCAAATCTTGCCACTCTTTCCCAAAGGCTAGATTTGTAATGTCCTTTACAACTAGTTGTACAGTCAATAGATTCTCCCACATGAGGTTTGGGTCTCTGCACCTCCTCTAGATTAACCAAAGACTTATTGACTGTTATGAATGACTGCTTCAATTAATACCTCTTCTTGCTCACCTTATCAGTGGATATGGATAACCATGTGTGGACAAGTTTGCGGGTGTGCCATGCGCTTTCCATTTTTTGATGATGGCTTGAACTTCAACATGCAACAGGTGTGTTTTTAAAATAGTATATAAGCGAACGATATTTCCTAATTAGTTGGCTTCTGAAGGCAATTTGCTGCGTTAGTATTTATCCTAATGAACCAGAGTAACGCCAACTATAAAAATCACAGTTTTACTTTTAACAACAAACATGAAAAGGTTTAGGCCATATAGTTTTGCAAGGCACTATATTAAAATCTGGAAAAGTTTTTCAAAAATGCTGACATGATTTCTGCTTCTTAGCATACAGGTTTTTCCTCTCACTGAAGCATGAAACCTCACTTTCCAAATGCAACCTCAAACTCAGCGCAACTCAAAGGAGACTGTGGAGTAGATCATAGATGTCTTGTGGGACACTTTACCTGGTGAAGTTGGCACACTCGAATGAGCCTCCAAAGGACGACTCATTGTTCTCAAAGAAGTACTGAGTTTGCTCTGTGATGCACACCTCCTTACTCATTGCATCAGACACTTTATCGTCCATTTCAGCTGTAGGGTGATTTGAAAGCATGTTGAGATTAGACTTTATTTGTATCAACAATAAACCATATAATCACCTTAGGTAACATCTAGCCACATAAATCTTGAAACCCTAACTCCAATTTTTGATATAGAGTAGATTCTAGACGTTTCTGTACTAGTAAAGGAAAAAAGAACAAACATGGCTATTATAATATTCACTTACAAGAGACATGTATTGGCAACCTTGGTAGAGATGTATTAAATGCCTTTAAAAAATGACATTTTATATAAAAATAATCTCACACATTTTACAAAAATCTAAATCTTAAAATTGAGAGCATTTGTTAAGTGTGTGGGGGGAATCTATGTTCAGAAATAATGTTTTTATTTTATTTACAATTCTCTGCTGGCACGTCTCTGGTCCGCTTAAATGGCAGAATAGGTCAGAAAGTTATAGGAATGGCAATAGTTGCAAATGTTACCCAAGGAGTATAGTTTCCATGTGAATTCTGATTTCTGTAGCAAAGATTTAATTTTCTAAAGACAAATAGGCTGCATTTTCTTACACCAAAACTATGTTCACAACAAATAAGAGCATGTTTACAAAAATAGAAACAGGTCCTTTCTCCAAAACAGACTGATTATCTGCCTGCAAAATTGGGTCGTGACATTTATTTTAAATGGCAACAGCATCCTCAAAGGCCAACATTTCAAACCTCTTTTATATTAAACCAAAATTGCATCCATATGGCAGGAAAAGGAATAAATCCTACAAGGGAACATCTTCATCACAAAACAGACAAGCCTGTTCTTTGAGCTTTGTTTTGAAGCTGTTTGTGATCTGTTGTTTCTAATACTTCATTTGTATCTATGGGAGATACACAGAAACACAGCCCCCCATATGTCTGCTTAACATGTGCAACATCTGAGTTTCCCCAAAGAGGAGGGTTTGATGGTTTTCACACAGTTTAACTTTTACAAAAAATGTGAAAAAGTTTAAGGCCTGGTAATACTTTTGCCCAAAAAAGGAGAATTTGACTGTTTCTACAAACCAGGTGAGTGCTGTGCCACAGTCTGTCTGAAAGCTCCAAAATCAATTTCCCAAAAAAAACTTAAAACGTACATTTCAAGTTAAGGAGGACATTTAAAAAGTACATAAAAATTAAATCATTTTAAAATCTCAGTTATCTTTGGGTAAAATTAGAGAGCCCTCACCTGCATCCAGAAAATTTGGGAAGGTGATGCTGACCAGCAACTGTTGCACAATAGACCTAAACACAAAAACAGTTTCCAGAGAACACTAAGCAATCAAAATATCTAAAACAATTAAAGCTGCATCTCAATAAGTTAGGATGTCATCAAGTTAACTTATTTGAGTAATCCAGTTTAAAAAGTGACCCTGATGTATAGATTCATTACAAACAGAGGGATGCACACAATTTCCTCAACTTTAAGGAGATAAAACAGAAGCCATTGTTTTCTGTCTCAAACGCTCAAGCCTCGAACTAAAGACTTTACAAGGCCCAAGACGAAAAGCTAAAAAGAACATGGAAACAAACTAGCTGCAGTTAAAGACTCAGACCTACATTTTAACATCCACTTAAAGTAAATCATCACATCAACAGAATCAACAGAATAATGGGTTTCCTGTCAAAACAGGCTTGGCTAGATTATATGAATGCTGTCTATACAGGTCTCCATGAAAACAATGAAAGAAATCAGGCAGTTGCATTTCATCTAAGTGTTGCTGCAAGAGTTCTGACCCCAACAGGAAAAACATCAGAGTACTAGTCCTTAAATCGCTGCACTGACTCCCTGTTCTGAAAGAATGACGTTTAAAATCTTCTTCTTGGTCTGTAAAGCACTGAGCGGTTTTAGTCCTCAATACATTGAAGTCATCAGATGCCGTTTTGTTCTGTGTTCCAAGAAGCAAACCAGCTGAGGCTGCGTTTAGTTTTTCTGGTCAAACAAACTCCCTGAAAACCTAAAATGGGCAGAAACTGTTGACTCCTTGCTGTTTCCCGTCCAGTTCTGTAAAGGTTATTATTTTATCAGTTCACCGTTACTTAACTAGTTACATAATAAATATTTCAGCCTTCTTTTCTTTTTATATACTGCTTTACTTCTACCGTCATCCTTTTAGCACTTTGCTTGTTTTTAATATAGTTGTCTTTAGTTCTGTTTTTATTTTTCTGCAAAGGTCTTGGAATTATAGAAATTCTGCTGTACAAGTTAGCTTGCCTTGCTTTTTATTTTATTAGTCATATGATCAAATTTTCTGGAACTATAGATATTTTGTTTAATTAATGACTAAAATAAAAAAGATGACATTCTTATTTATTGGGATTCACCTGAACACTATAACGCACCATGTTATCTGCGCAAATAAAACCATATCCAAACAAATACCCCAACTAGCAACACGAGCGACTCAACGGATCGATTGCATCTTACTCTAATTAAAAACATATGTGGGCTCTGACAGTGAGTATAGCCGCACCGTCTTTGGCCTTCAAATGCAGCTTTACAGTACACATTGTAATGCAAACTGGTGATGACATCAAGACAGTGGGACTGAGCATAAATCAGCGGAAGATTTTGAGGAATGTTAACCATCTTGGGAACAATTTATCTATTAAACAGATGCTATACTGTATGTGCATGTTGGAGGAACATTTCCTTGCCTGCTTTTCATTAAAAACTGGACTGAAGGATTTACAATGCTGGCTTGAAGATATTTGAATTAGTAAGTAAAAGGGGGTGTAATGTAATTGCATCCATATTAGAAAAAAATAAACTACAAAATGACTCACCAGGCTGCAGCTGTCGCCCACCATCCCATATTCAACATATCTGCTATTGTGGGCTAGAAGAGACGCGGGAAAATAAATATATATAAAAAAGAAAAATCAGAGAATGAAGAGTTTAACAAATCATCTCAAGCACATCCTGTTTATTTTCACAGTGGCTGCATAGTGCTCAGATTTACAAGGCACAAATACCAACAGGCCCTGCCAAAGATTTTTATTTTTCTTCTCTGAGGAAATAAGAACACGGTCCTCCTCAACAGATGCACGAGTAAATATGCAAACAAAGCACCAGCAGGAAAACAAAGTAGCCAGTGGTTGGAGTGAAAGAGCCAACATGCCGCTTTGATTAGGGCTAGCATGCGAGGGCCTTGTTTTGGAGAGTCGCCGCCGTATTCCTGCTTTCCAGTTGATGGCGGGATGAGTCATCAAGGAGCTTTTTTAACCGACCGTGTTAGAGGCATCACTGGCTGCTGACGGGGTCTTTGATCTGTGGACACCGGCGCCTTTCATCCCATCCTGATCCATCAAGTGTTTCGTACACATTCGAGTTCAGGCTGGGAAATCGCATGCAATTTGTAAATACTTCCAACACTTATCTTGACTTTCCGGGTAGCAGCTTTTGTCTAAACCTTTAAGCATCCAGACCGACCTGTCTGTGGCCGGGATCTCTGCATGAAATCTGCACCATTCCCCTCAAATTGTGCGTTCGGTATCTGATGTAAAGCAGTACCTGTTTCTGCATTTCTACATGTGTTACTCAAACACATTAAACCACCTAATCTTGTTACTGTTACAGCAACTCCCACTCTAACAATTTCGCCATGTTCCTCAACTCCCCCTCCATCCCCTCATCTGCTATTTCCAGATTTATGGCTCCCTGGTGACTGAAGGCCTTTGTGTGTGAGCGGGTAGATATAAGTTAAAATGGCTATATTTGCATTCATCCCCCTGTTCATGCGGGCAAATGAGTAAAAGTACATGTATGGGTGTGGAAAGGTGTGAACATGAATGTGCGCATTTTGCGTGGACAGTCTCTGGCTTGTGTAACTCACCACATAGATGGATCGCAGGCCTGCAGCTGCCTTGCTCTCTCTCTTGGGCTCGCAGAGAGACTGGTAGTCGTAGGTGCTCTTGGAGGTGAAAAGCGACGAGTTGACCAGAGTTCTCATGAGGTCAGGGTCGATGACACCAAAGAAACAGCCGATCTAAGGTTGGGAAGAGGGAGAACACATTTCCTTTAGTCCATTGGTTCACTTTCGGTAGAGGGTTCACGGTTCATGACATCAGATTTTTAAAAAAGAAGAAACCTGATTCCAAACAAAAACTGAGAGCAACGGGCTGGAAATTTGCCTCAGGCCCAGAGGGAAAGCTCCCTGGTGTGTGACTGCGTGACCTAAAAACTTCATAGGGGGAACAATTTCAGTAACAAAGGCCAATAGATGTTTTGGAATGAGAAATAAAACCCCATAAAATAAACCTTGTAGAAGCATGTGTTTTTTTCCCCTCATTGTTACTTTAAAAAAATTCATAATCTCTGAATTTATCAATATTTTATCACTTAATAGAACAAGACACTTGGCTTGTATTTCGCTGGTATTATGTGTGATAGACCAAAACACAAAGTTGTGAATAATTATGAAGTGGAAGCAATATTCCATTTTTTAAATACAAATGAGAATGAGAAAAGTGTGTGTGTGTGTGTGTGTGTGTGTGTGCTTTTGTTTTTAGCCCCATCTGCAGCTCCAATGTATGTCCCTCCAATGTATGTCCCTGAAGAAAATGGATGCCCTTAGCATGACTCTGCCACCACTATTCCCTGTAGAGATCTTGTGCCACACATGGTTTTGTATAAAGGGCAAAAAGTCTACCTGAATGTTTACATTCTTTCAGCTGTTTGCTGCGTTCCTTAAATGGCTTGTGGCAAACTACAAATGGGACTTCCTTTGGCTTTTTCAATAGCTACGTTTACATGGACAAAAGTGATCAGAATAAACGGCCGGCCGGAATAAAACAGTGTCATGTAGACATGGCAATATGAATATGATGATCGGATTAAGCTCAGTCGGAATGAAATTGTAATCTGAATGAGAGGGTTGGTTTATGGCGATTGATAATCCGATCAAAGTGCATGAGGCTCAAGTTATTCCGAATGTGGCAAACTGACCCGAGTACCCATGTGCATCGGGAAGCAAAACTATTGATACAACATTTCTGTTCGAAAAAATAAAAGAGCTCAAAATTGTTGCCTACTCAGTAACGCTTCAACCATATTTAGAACCGTGTGCAAGTCCAGCCTGGGCGCTCAGAAGACAAACAAATATGCGTTATACTGCTTTGTTTATGATTTTTGTGATTTAGCAAAGCAGTAAGTACTTCTGTGTTTTTTAAGGGGGGTTTGATAACTGCGCATGTCAGAGTGGTTCTATTCTCAATAAAGCCAGGTGCATATACATGGTTATTGTGATCGGATTAATTGTTTGTGTGCGCATATAAACGTTACAATCCGATTATTTAATCCGAATACATTTTATTCCAATCGTGGAATTTTTGTGCATGTAAACATAGCTACTGATGGTTTTCGTCTTGCCACACTTGCTTGTGTGGCATTTGTGGTGTGCATGAGTACAGATCAGTTTTGGTCATATAGTCAGTAGTGGTTTTGGGCCAGATGGATCATATTAGCGAGGGGAGATTGCTCATCTAAGGGCGGCGGCATCACTCCATTTGTCCGTCCATTGTCTTCTGATCATCAGGAATTGGATTCTAGGAGAAACAGGTTCAGTGTGTAGGTGGGTGAGGGAACATTCTCTCGTCTGCGACAGTCTATAGGTCATTCTAGGAGACCCCAAGACATTCCTAGGGCAAAGGGATATTGTTGTGAATTAGGGAGCACTTGGAGAAATAAAAAGTCTGTTTTCCTCCAAACAACTTTTTACAGCTTATTTGCATGTCCAGTTAATGGAAAGTTGTTGCAATATAAGGAGTACAATACTTATATATTAACGCCCTGTGGCTTGCAAATTATGCTGAATTTGGTGTCTGATTCTGAAAGGATTTTAAAATTTTCCAAATTACTGTAAGAATCTCCTCGTGAAGAATTGAGAGGGTTGCCCAGTGTGCCACTCTTAAAAGAACATCCACCACATATATTGCCTTACAAGAGTATTCATCAAGCTTGACCACAAACTCCACTGTGTTTTATTGGGACTTTATGATATGGAGAAGCACAAGGCAGAATGTAATTGTAGTCTCCAACAGATTTTCTCCCAGGATTGCTTGTGTATTTGTATTGGAAGTGTATGTATGTGCATTTGTGTTCCAGTTAGCTCCATATTGTTACTCTGACCAGCTCGCCAATCACCAGGGTGAAGGGGAAGCCTCCCTTCAGTACGACGCTGTCATGTTTCACAGGCTCTCTTTCAATAATAACCTTCTTCTTGGAGCCCTTCAACACAGCTCAGGTCTGTTGAGTGCAGGATTACACAGTTCTTCTGAGACTCACCCATCTGAGAAGCTCTGCAGGTCCTCCAGAGTTACCATGAGCCTTGTGGCTACTTTCTTAACTATCCCTCTCTTTACCCTGCCTGTCAGTTCAGGTGGGTCAAACTTTTGTAGATATGCCATCCTCTTTCTATTTTGGGATGAGAAATCTGTGAGATGTTTTTAGCTAAGGTTATTCTTTTAGAAATAAATACGCACCTGTTTCCTTCTAGTTTACAATTCAGCACAACTTTAGTTTATGACAAAGAATCCCAGTTGAAAACATTTACTTTCTTAGTTCTAACATGATAAAAATGTTTAAAAGTTCTGGAGTTATGAATATTCCTGTAAGACGACGTATATACAGAGTGCTTGGACAGTGATTTCACAGACACTCAAACCAGGATGACAGACTTCATTACAATATGGTGAAAACAGTCCATCAGGCAGCTGTAATCTCAGAGGTGTGACATGACCGCGTGCTTGGAAGTGTTTAAGTACTCGTGTATCCAGGTGGGAGCTCTCACATACAGTAAGTATCTTGTTCCACATGTGCTTGAATGCATGTGTGAGCACTTTAGGAAATGCAAACTATCCTTTTCCTTCCACTTTGTAGGGTCACTGTTAACAAGCGGCCCCTCCACACAAGCTTTCCACTTTCTAGCCAAACGATATATAAATCTTCCAATCTGAAAGGTAACGAGAGCCTTCTCCTCTTTCTCACAAAGTAACCGAAAATAATGAATTAACAGTCTCAGCCTTGCCGGCTGCAGACTCCCCAAGGGTTCTTAGGAGTATGAAAAGGAATGAGCTGGGGAGAGAAAGTCATAAAGAGGGAAAGAAGTTTTGCTCCTTGAGGAAATATGATTGAGCGCGCACAGCCTTTTACAAACAAGCCTGCTGGCTTTTTAGTATGGCTGCCAAACATCAGAGGACAGCTGATTTATCCAACACACACCCAGCTCTGATTAGGATGGAGTCAAAGCTGCATGAAAAAAAATTGAATAAAAAAAATTACTCAAATGACATCAGGGCTCCACTGTTAGCATTTAGCACAAGAGAACAGGGGTGTTGTCAGAATGCTTTCTGTGGCTAGGTTTGTGTGTATCAAATGATGGTTAAAGTTTCATTTAAGAGGCTTTATTTGTACAAATATTATGACAGACTAAACAACATTTACATTGGATTTTACCAATTAAATCAGAGATCAATTCAGAATAGAAAGAGACGTAAGCCAAGACGTAAGCCGGAACATAAAATGACTGGGTCAGCTGTCCGAGGCCCAAGGTGGGTGGGGGTGGATCAGAAACTTTGACCTCCAGCCAAAGTTTGAAATTATGGCCAAGAAAATCTTTTTTTCAATATAAGCCTTTTTGCTTACGCAGTAGTGGGGAAAGCTACAGGCATTATAATTAGAGCAGGTCTGACAGGTAATGTTTGAAAGTGGGCTAAACATTTATGGCTGCGCTGTTTAGTAACTTGTTTTAGACTGATGCCACTACCAGGCATGTCCTCATCTGCTAAATGCATTTGAAATGAGCTCATATCTGACACAAGCAGAAGCCTAAAAATTTAAAATTATATTTGGGAACTTGAAATAAAACTGATATTTATGCATGCCATAATTTTATATAACTGGAGACGAATATGTCAAATAATAAAATCTGTCTTCATCGAAACTGATGAGGCCATGGTTAGATACAAGTTCTGAAAAAGGTGGCTTGCCCTCTCCAGGCTGCGTACGCTTCACCGGTCTGTTGTGGACCGGAACAGAGAGCTAAACTGAAAAGGCTTAGCTCTCGATTTACCAATCGGTTTATGATGCTACCCTCACCTATGGTCATGAAGTTTGGGTCATAACCCAAAAACAATGAGATCTCGGATAAAAACGGCTGAAATGAGCTTCCGCCGTAGGGTGGCAGGGCACTCCCTTGGAGATAAGGTGAGGATTCTCAACCAGTCAGGAGGAGCTCAGAGTAGAGCTGCTTGCTCCTCCACGTCAAGAGGAGTCAGCTGAGGGGACTCGGGCATTTGTTCTGGGTGCCTCCCTTGGGAGGTGATCCAGGCATGTCCCACCAAGAGGAGGTTTCTGGGGAGAAGGAAGTCTGGGCATCCCTCTTTAGTCGGCTGCCCCCATTATCCGGTCTCGGATAAGTGGAAGACGGCAAGTACCAGGTAATCTAAATTAACTTAAAAATAGATGTTTAAAATGTATTATATCTTTACTATCTCTTTCAAATATGCGCTATACTACATTGCCAAAGGTATTGACTAACCAGTCCAAATAATCAAAATAAGGTGTTCCAATGACTTCCATGGCCACAAGGTGTTTAAAACCAAGCAACTGGGCATTCACAAACAAACATTCACAAATGTTTCTACACACATTTGTGAAAGAAAAGGTTGCTCTCTGGAGCTCAGTGAATTTCAGTGTGGTACTGTGATAGTCCAGTCTAAATCCTTCTAAATATTTCACAGTCAGCTGTCAGTGGTATTAGAAACAAAGTTGAAGCGATTGGGAACAACAGTAACTCAGCTATGAAGTGGTAGGACAAAAACTGACGGAGCATGGACAGTGGATGCTGAGGTGCATAGTGTGCAGGGGTCAGCAACTTTCTGCAGTCAATCGCTACAGACCTTCAAACTTCATGTGGCCTTCAGATGAGCTCAGGAACAGAACATGGAGAGCTTCCTGGAGTGGGTTTCCATGGCCGAGCAGCTGCATCCAAGCCATACATCATCGAGACCAAAGCAAAGCGTCGGATGCAGTGGTGTAAAGCATGACGCCACTGGACTCCAAAGCAGTGGAGGCGGGCTCTCTTCAGTGAAAAATCACTCTGCTCCATCTGGAAATCTGATGGATGAGTCTGGGTTCGGTGGTTGCCAGGGAAACAGTGTCAATTGTAATGTTTGGTGGAGGGGGTATCCTGGCGTGGGGTTGTTTTTCAGGGGCTGGACTCAGACCCTTAGTTCCAGTGAAACTCTGAAAGCTTCAGCATTCCAAGAGATTTTGGACGTCATAATGAGCTCAGTGGTTCAAGAATGGGATGCCACTTAATTTCATATGTGAGTCAAGGCAGGTGAGCGAATACTTTTGGCAATAGAGTGTGTTTATATTTTACCTCATAGTGATGTGGTGCAGAGCATCATGAATTTATTCTAGCACTCAACCTTACAAAGAAAAAAAAAATCAATCAGTGGGGAAAAATACTATAGAAAAGGGGATTGGTCTGCAGCTGAGTTTCTGAGCATTTTAACCAACTAGATGTTATGGTTTTTCTTTATTGAGACAGTAGCAGTTTGGAGGTGAGAGAAGGAAAGACAGAAATAAGAGATATGATTAATCACATCATTAAGAATAGAATAATAGAATATAAATACTTTTATTGTGCCACAATGTGGCTATTCAGGGAAAAAAAGGAAAATTGCGTTATTAATTGATAATACTGCATATTCAGGTGAAATGGTAAAACTTTCATTCCCAGTTAATGTCGTGGAGGGGCCTCTAAGGGAGTTGGGTGGGTAGGGGAGATGCCAATTTATTTTATGATAATTATTTATAAGAAAATCACCATGGACACACTTATAAGCATTCCACATTCAATTTCCCTTTTGCAAAGTCCTAACCCTAAAATGGCAACAGGAAGTAAAATTTGATATTTGATAAACCCTCTTTAAAGGGGACATACAAAACCCACTTTTTAGGCCTTAAATTAATTTCCTTGTGTACTCTAGGAGTCTCTAGAAGTGCAGACAATTTGGCTGTAGTCTGTCCAGGTGCTGTGTAGATATCTTTATATTCTGTTTGGGTCATATTTTTCAAGCCATTCAGCTTTCTCTGTTTTCATTTTTTTTGGGATATTTCACGGCTCTAGTGGCTCCCTTTTTAACACAGTAGGCTGACAGGAAGGGGGGGAGAGACATGCGGCCAAGGACCGCAGGTCGGAGTCGAACCCGGGTCGACCGCATCGAAGACTAAGGCCTCTGTACATGGGTCGCGCTACCCGCTGCGCCACCAGCGTGCCCGTTTTCATTTTTGTTAACTATTACGTCCCAGTATTTGCTACTTGTTTAGAGCTGCTAAACAAGGTCATGGACTTCCGGACGTTTTTACTTCTCAGGGTGATTTTGTAGTCCAAGCTAAAAAGATGCCGAAGCTACAAGTGGATAAGTCCAAATGTACAACTGTTCATTACACCGTTCCCCAGCATATTACTAAAATGGCTGATCAAGGTGAAGTGGACTGCTCTGCGAACACCAAAAGGAGTTGCTTTCAGATGCACATCAGAACAGGGGTAAAGAGGGGGAGGGGGTGGGGGTAGATTAATGAGACCAAAGCATTGCAGTTCCACTTTACATAGTGCAAGACTGAATGCTTTCAAATTTGAAAAGGAGGAATTGAAAAGCATGATACATCCCCTTTAATAGGGTAATACTGTAAATGGTGAACAGGTCAATGTGGATGCTTTGTGTATACAGGTGTATTTTATGGACAAATAAGTATATTGATTTTTGCTGATTTGTTTATATAATTTGTAACTAAAATCCCAAAATAAAAACTGAAATGCATTTACAGCCTGATCTGGACTTGACTATACTGAAAACAATATCTTGATTATATCCAAAATAAAATTAAACATTCTAAGAATGTTGTAATACTGATATTTCAATAGAGATTTAGTCAAACGCATCAAACTGATAGTTGGATCAGGCTTTAAGGCCTTTAATGGTGATTTAGAGCTTCTAAACGTCTGGAAAAGTAAGTAATCATATGTTTGAGCTAACGTTGTGTTCACAGATGAGATGTCAAGCTATTCTGGACTAGAGTATAGAGGCCCACCTGAGTAACATGGTTCTCCTGATTGGACATCACCAGGAATCCTCCGTCATCCAAGACGACGCAGTCTATGTACTGAAATCACACAGAAATAATTACATAGATGCTTCACTTTGTTTTAAATATCAATAAATAATTAAATACAATAAAATAATAACCTCTTACCGGATCACCTCTCTTACAGCCACAGATTTCATCCTTGCACTTTAAACAGAAAAATGAAAAATCGACACTGAGCTTCACTCGTGTGTTTCATGCTGATAAACATCTACTTACATTCATCCTATATGTGATGTTGATGAAGCTCTCCATCCACGCATAAATGTCCAGCTTCACACCAACAACTGAGCAAAAAAAAAAAAAAAAAAAAAAAAAGACATTCGACATAAAATCCAGACATCCTAGATCATACTGGTCCTCTGTGTCAACTTTACACTCTGAACCCTGGAAATTAAACTTGGCTAAAGATCACAGGCGATGAGACGACTCAGAATGTGGTTTGTGTATGTAGGCTTTTGCCTGAGAGAGCAGGGAGCAGCAGATGAACGAGGGGTGGCGGTTATGAAGTAAGAGGGTTGTGACTGTGGATGATAAAACTGTGAGGTATAAAGGTTTGAGGGTTGCAAATGTAGACGTGTAACAAGAGGCACTGCTGTAAGTAGGCAGTCAGGTTAAAAATTAGGTTCAAACGTTAGAATGGCTCTTACCAGCTGGCTTGAGTGTAATGTTGTCAATCTCAACCTTTACTGCTCTACTCACGAGGACATCTGTATCACTTTCTGCATGAACAAGACAGAAAAATGTTAGTTTTTATACGTGTCTTTTAGAAATCAACCCTGCAAATATAATGCCTTTTTTCAAGTATTCATACCCACTAAACCTTTTCATATTTTCTCATGTTACAACCATTAATTTCAATGTGTTTGGCTGAGATTTTATACAATAAACCAGCACAAAGTTGTGTATAATTGTGAAGTAACAGAAGAAGAATACATGGTTTTCAGGGTTTTTCTAAATTAAAACAAGAAAAAAGCATGTTATAGAAAAATTTTCAGACTGATTCCGTCAGCACTTTGTAAGACTCTTAAAGCTTTTCTGCTAGCATTGCACGGTCTCCTTTGCAAAATAGACCACACTCATTCCAACTGAATTTATTTTGCCTGCTTTCAACTTTGCCACTAGCTCTATTTACATGGACAAAAGTAATCCGGATAAAGGGCCGATTGGAATAAAAAAGCGTCACGTAAACAAGCCAATTGGAATGTTATGATAGGATTAAGATCAATCGGAATGAAATTATAATCTGAATGAGAGGGGTGGTTTATGCTGACTCATAATCCAATCAACGTGAATGTAAACGCTTGTCAGGCTCCAGTTATTCCGAATGTGGCAAACTGACCCAAGAGCGCATGTGCGCCCGACGTAAACGTGACGTATTTCCACGTTGGTGTGTGGCGGAAATACGCCGGGAAGCAAAACTGTCGGGGCTCCCAATACAACCTTTCTATGCAAAAAAATATTGCTTACTATATTTTTGCTTACTCAGTAATGTTTTTCAACTGTAATTAGAACCTCGTGCAAGTCCAGTCTGGGCGCTCGGAAGACAAACTCGTACACTATTGCTTTGTTTGTTCAGCAAAGACGGAAGTTCTTTTTCTTCTGTGTTCCTTTTTTAGGGGAATTTGATAACTGCGTAAGTCAGACTGGTTATATTCTGAATAAAGTCAGGTGCATATACACACACATTATTCAATTCAATTCAATTTTATTTATATAGCGCCAATTCATGTCATCTCGAGGCACTTTACAAAGTCAAAATCAGTCAGATTATACAGATTGGTCAAAAATGTTCCTATATAAGGGAACCAGTTGATTGCTTCAAAGTCCCAACAAGCAGCATTCACTCCTGGGGAACCGTAGAGCCACAGGGAGAGTCGTCTGCATTGTACATGGCTTTGCAGCAATCCCTCATACTGAGCAAGCATAAAGCGACAGTGGAAAGAAAAACCACCCATTAGCGGGAAGGAAAAACCTCCAGCAGAACCGGGCTCAGTATGAACGGTCATCTGCCTCGACCGACTGGAGGTTACAGAAGACAGAGCAGAGACACAACAAGACAGACAAAAAAGCACAGAAGCACACATTGATCCAGTAATCTGTTCTACATTAGATGGTAATAGTCGGTGATCTGTCCTCCCTGGATGATTTCACAGCTAACAGAACGCCAGACCAGGTGTGCCTACTATGAAGAAAAAGAGAGAACAAAAAGTTAAAAGCTGAAATGACGACAGTCATTTCAATCTAATACAAGGCAAAACTGGAGAACAGTAGACTGGAGAACAGTAGAAATCAGTAGAGTGAGAAAAATAGGCCCTGATGTCCTCCAGTAGCCTAAGCCTATAGCAGCATAACTATAGAGGTAGCTCAGAGTAACATGAGCCACTCTAACTATAAGCTTTGTCAAAAAGGAAGGTTTTAAGATTAGTCTTAAAAGTAGACAGGGTGTCTGCTTCAAGGACCAAAACTGGGAGTTGGTTCCACAGGAGAGGAGCCTGATAGCTAAAGGATCTGCCTCCCATTCTACTTTTAGAGACTCTAGGAACCACCAGCAGACCTGCAGTCTGAGAGCGAAGTGCTCTGTTAGGAACATAACGTAATCAGAGCTCTGATATATGATGGGGCTTGATTATTAAGGGCTTTATACGTTAGAAGGAGAATTTTAAATTCTATTCTTGATTTAACAGGAAGCCAATGAAGGGAAGCTAAAATTGGAGAAATATGATCCCTCTTGTTGATTTTCATCAGAACTCTTGCTGCAGCATTTTGGATCAGCTGAAGGCTTTGAACTGCATTTTGTGTACTTCCTGATAGTAAAGAATTACAATAGTCCAGCCTTGAAGTAACAAATGCATGGACTAGTTTTTCAGCATCACTCCTGGACAGAATGTTTCTAATTATGATCAGATTACTTGATTCTGTGCCCATAGAAACGGTACAATCAGATTATTTAATACAAATACATTTTAATCCGATCGCGAAATTTTGTGCATGTAAACATAGCTACTGATTCTCAAATGGATGTAGATCTGGACTTTGACTGGACCATTCTAGCATTTGAATCTTCTTTGATCCAAACTATCCACTTGTAGGTTTGGTCGTATATTTAGGGTTGTTGTCAGTGACGTCTCCTGGCCTGGGCATTCCCAGTTCTAGCCCCGAATGTTTCCCATCAAGCCCCTGATTTTTTTTTCACCCGAAAAAGGCAAAATTATAATATTAAAGAAGAACAGAATTTTGTAATTTCCCAGCTTCCATTAATGCACCACAGGCACGGCACTATGACCAATCAGAGAGGAAGATGTTTGGGTGCAGGGACTCATCCCAGTTTTATTGGTTGACAGCTCTCTGATAACCCGTACTGCTTTTAGGCTTGGGGCATACTGGATTAAAATCAATTCTTTATTTAATGACTAAGTGTGTTTCTAATGAATGTGATGTCTGTGGTGTTTCAGAGGATGTATAGAACATATTGTTTTGAAGTGTAGTAAATATGATTATGCCAGACTTAAAATGAGTTCAAACAAATTTGTCCAGATTCCAGCGGTCACAGAAGAAGACTGACATTTTTTTTGTACCTGAGTTCAATCAGGAAAACAGTGAATGAAAGAGGGAAAGAGGCAGAAGAGAGAAGGGAAAACATCAAATGTAAGAAAGAAAGAGGAAATGTATTGTTATGTAATAGAAATAAATGTGACATGTTTGATCCTCCATGTTTATATTTGAATAATTAAAAGCAGGAAAAGTTTCATATTTCTATTTTCCTGGCTGTTTTGTGTTACTTAACGGTTCTGTTTTTAATTAAGACTCAACAGTTTTATGCTAACGGTAAAGATCTGAGAACAATTTTATTGATTAAACATTACAGATTAAAGATGTTCAACCCCCCCTCCAAAAAAAAGTAAAGAGGAAAAATAGATGGAAAACATCAAATGAAAGGAGCAAAGAGGCAAGTGAGAGAAGGAAAACAAGCGATAAAGCCCGTAGGGAAAGAGGGAAGACAGATTAGATGATAGAGAGGTAAATACTAAAGCATGATCTTTTTTCTGCAAATGACTGAAAACAGTTCATGTTGACCTTTTTTTTGCAGATGTACAACACAGAACAAGTAATGGAGAGAAACAGCAGCAGTATGGTAAGGTGAAAAGTACAGCACCATACTGGATGACATTTGTGTGAAAAATTTCCTGAGTGAAAGAAGGAAATCCTACAAATGATTTTAAAAATATTTTATTGAATACTTTCTATTGTCATTAAGTACAAATTTCATTGTTTTCCCGGCAGCAGAAGGTGGAAGCACTGAGGAGATAAAAGAGAGCAGCAGACACAGAGATCCAACCAGGTGCAACCTGACAGAAATAAATGTGCTTGGCAGGGAAAGACAATTGAAAATTAAAATAATGGAGTAATTTTATCATCCTTAAGGTTATGCCTTAATATTAATACTGATTTTAGAGATCTTATTTACACTGTCAAGAATAATTTTAAAAATAAATACATTTTTCAAGTACTTATTGCAGTATTTGGCTTCAAACAAGGTGCCACAATGCTCAAGAAAGCTTAAATAAAAAGCCTTTTTTCCCCAATCAGGTTCCTCAGATTTCCCTCCGATGGAGTGGCCTCAGCCCCCAATGTTCCCCAATGTTCCCAGGCTCAGGAAACGCCCCTGGTTGTTGTCCCCCCTAGTCTTTTGCAGCCCTTAAATACGGATGCATGCTTCCTTTGCACATATGATTAGGTTGGCCTGTTTCTAAAAGTCAGGTGTTACTGCTGTCATGCATTAACTTCTGAATGAAGAGGAAACTTCAATAGACAGACGTGCTTTTTGCAGCCATTAAATACAATATAGTATATGTGGATGGAGAAGTTTAACAATCTCTGCTATCATCATCTTCGTTCAATCAGCTAATTGCATGTGAGCTAAACTGTGCTGCACTTGCCCCTCTTTGATTTAAATCACTTTGATTTCTCCATTTGTTGCAAATTGGAATCCAAATGCAGGAAGCTAACCCACTCCACCCATATGCATCTGCTTATTTAAGGTTGAGCATAAATAGGCCTTTAGGGTTTTCTTCCAGGGTTGACAAGTATTCATTAATATAGACATCAACTCTGAACAAGTTTAACTGACCCTGCTGAAGAAGAGCATCTCCACAGCATGACGACGCAACCTGAATATTGTGATATGTGTGAAGTTTTTTTCGGAGTCACGTGCAGCGTTAGTTTTTCGCCACAAACATTTTGCACAGAGCCTTACAAATGTATATGTTTACCATGTTTGCTGCGTTCCCTAAGTGACTTCTGCTAAACTGCTAACAAGACTTCTTACAAGTTTCTTTCTGCCACACTTCAGGGCGCCTAGATTTGTAGAGGGCAGGACTAATAGTGGCTGTGTCAACGGATTCTCCCTCCTAAGCTGTGGATCTCTGTAGCTCCTCCAGAGTCACCATTGGTCACCTAGGCTGCCGCTGTGATCAATTTTCTCCTTGTCCTGCCTGTCAGTCTAGGCGTACGGCCAGGTTTTGATACAGCTGTAGTTGTGCCATAATGATGCATTTTTATACTCAGATTAAAAGACATATATAAATTGGTGCTGTAGGACCTTAAGAATATTTAGATACTTAGAGATACTCAAACCTAGATCATACCCTTCATCATAATGTCTGTGATGCAGCTGCGATCCCAGTGCGAGGTACTGTATATCTGATATTTGTTGGAGGTTTACCGTTGCAGGGTGTTGGTGTGAAGATGTACACATCATTGTCTAAACTTCGCTTGTAGAAACTCGACTCATAAGTCTCCGCTGCTTCTGTCCAGTCCAGCCCGGCACTATTGACAATGCAAGCACACAATGAAATGCAGATTCTGACTTTTTACAAAATCCAGTCTTAACACCTTAATAATAAATAAAGAAAGAAAAATAATTAAAGAAAAAAGATTCTTCACATATTTTTAGCAGAGGTGCCCAATAAGTGCACAACTGTGTGTTGCACGTTTCCGATCAGACTACAGAGATGTTCTTGGTTACCCTCGTTATCATTTCCTAGATACCTTTTGGGGAAGACGCGAGTGATTCCTCCATCAGTTGCAACAAACCTGGCAATGACACCATGCCTGACAGGCAGAGAAAATACAGCTATGAGAACATAGTAACAAAAACCTGGAAAATGCTTTATGGACGCTTGACATTTACTGGTGATTTTGAAATATTTAAACCAGCTGCATTGCCAAACAGCAAATACCGCCTCTTCACTTACTGCAACTCATTCTGTTTCCAGATCTTGATCAGCTCAGTGGTGATACCAGCATCAAGGAGGAGTCGGTTCACAAGCTCCACATTACCTAACAGAAAAAAAATAAGTTTTAATCTTTAAGAAGAATAAATGTAGATTGTAAAAAAAAAAAACATGACGTGGATTCTAAACTAGAAAAATCTGATAACTTAGACAGCAAACATGCATTTTCTGCAGTTTCTAGGCTCTGAAGATGATTAAACTTCAGTATTAAAACCACCTAAAGACTCAAAAGGGAAGTTTTTTTGGGGTGGGGGGGGGATTTGTAATTCAAAATGTTGGGATGTAGGTGGTGAGTTGGTGCAGGTGTAAAAAAATACTTTTGCAGACATCCAACAAGACCACATGACAAACATAAGAGGCGATAAAAGGGATCGCCCCTTTTTTGGCCGTTTCTGGCTCTTTGAACCCGCCGTCGACCCGCTCCAGTCCATAAACGTCAGAGTTCACGGATACACCTCCACCACCACCACCTCCTCCAGTCTTTATGGCACGCCTCACACATCAGACAGAACAGCTGGTGTAACACTTTGGTCCCCACCATCCAGTGGTTTTCATTAGGGATTCTTTATTGAAGGCAGCCCAGGAATTCCTAATGTACTTCTTCGCCACTGAAGTGGCTTAACCGCGTAAAGCGTGTAACGATGCCTGAGCCGCCGATCCTTCACATGGGCCGCACTCCTCTCCCTCCCTTGGGGTTCTCTGTGGACTCCATTAAACTAGCAGCTAATAACGGTGAAGGTAATATTTCAACTGGGTGAAAAGTTTTATTGGATTGATCATGTTGAGATGTTTGAAGTGAGTCCTTAAATGCAAACCATCAAATTAAACAATGGAAAGCAATAAAAGAGGCCTTCTATAAATGTCCAGGGAACTTTTTGCTTTGCTCAGTACCCCAACAAATGGGTGATTCATATCAGTGAGGGGATGCAAGCAAGGGTAAGGATGGTAATGCGTTGGTCAGATGTCAGGGAGAAGGTTTGCCGGACCTGATTTGTGTTTTATTGCTCTGCTCGCACTCTAGGCCGCATGTGTCCTGCTCTTTTTCACAAACACACAGTAATTGGATGAGGTCGAGCGGCTACAGGAGGGGTGTGGGAGGCATATAACTGGTGGATGGCGTGCGTATAAGCGAGCAGGCCAGTGTGTGTGTCACAACTAAGCCGACGTGCTTCACACATGTGCAGCCAGGCATGTGATGGTCAGATCTTTGGATTTAGCATCAAATAGGTAACATGCAGGCAGGGGGTTCCACATTACACAGCTTTGCCAGGTCATGCACACCAAACCATCCGACCAAACCTGCAGTTCACTGGAATGACATGTTGCTTAGAGAACGCGCATAAATGTTCAATGCACTCTTTATTGCTTAAAACCGAACGGCAGGGATTTATTCACTTAATGTACCAAAGCAAAACATGGCAAAGGAAAATGGTAAAAGTTTATTATAAACCTTTTCCTGTTTTATCATGTTACAACAAAAACTTGAATTTCTTTTATAGGGATGGTATGTAACAAATCATCACAAAGTGGCAAATTATCATGAAAGGGCAGGAAAAGGAAAAACGTTTTTTATGTTTTATTAATAAAAATCTGAAAACTGTTGCAAACATTTGAAAATAAACATCGTCAGGACCATCATCACCACCACCATAGAGAAGTTTCAAAAATACATAAAATAACCAAAGAACATCCCTGGCTTTGAACATCTGTGGGCACCGTTTTTCGTTTCATTAAAAGTAATCAGCTAAACCAAACGCCTGTAAAGAAGAGCTTTATTCAGAGAAAACTAAATGGGGATCCTGGAAGCTCTGGAAAACCTGCAGAGATTCACAGCTCAGGTAGAAGAATCCACAAATCTGGCCTTTGTGAAAGACAAAAAAGCCAAACGTGAAAAAAGGTGCTCGGCTAGGATAAGGGCATAACTGGACTTTTTAGTCTAAATTACAAAAGCAATGCTGGAACAAAAGCTTCACATATAAATACTGCACCATTACTACTGCCATGTTAAAACATGGTGCTTGCACCATCATACTACAGGGATGCTGTTCCTCAGCAGGGAGAGGGAAGCTGGTCAAAGTTGATGGGAACATGGCTTGAGCTAGAAATAGAAAAATCCTGAACTAAAACCTGTAAGTGGCTGCATAAGACTTAAAGGCGCTGTAAGTAAGATATTTACTATAAAATCAATCTAAATTATTCTCATTTGTCACCTGGGATGGAAGTAACATCCCCTATCAACAATCGGCCCTCTCCATCAACAATCTCTTAGTTATATTTTTCTCCTTTCAAACCTAGAGGTAAGGTCTGGAACTACTTTGGTTCAGTGTGTAGCCCGTTTTTACTTCCTGGTTCCTGAGCCAACCATATGAGAATTCCCAGGGTTCCCAACACAGAGCGCAGCATTTGGTATTTTATCTTGGCAAAAGAGCAGCAACCTTCTAACATGGAAGCCAGTAAGAGACGCAGACCAGAGATAGAACATAATACAACATAATATACAATTCAATTCAAATATACTTTATTCATCCCAAAGGGAAATTAAATATGCCTATCCTGTGGTAGCAAAAATTCACAACAGCAACACACCGTTTAAAAACGGCACATTAGATTGATTGGCAAGCTGTTGTACCGATTTGAGCCACAAGGTGTCAGTATTACTTATAGCTCCTTTAAGACAGGGAGGGAGGTTTGCTACTCTCGACACATCACTAGCGCTAGAAAGGAATAGTTTAGATCCAAGTATCATACTGTGTTAAATTAGCCCAGTCAAAGTCCATCCCTAAATATAATTGAGAATCTGAGGGAAGGCTTGAAAATGTATGCTTGCAGTATCTCTCCAATCTGACAGCTATTTTGCAAAGACTGTAAAAAAAAAAAAAACTCTTTCATCTCTAGATGTGTTAAACTGGTAGAGTTGTACCCAAAAGGACTTGCAGCAACAATTTCAGCTAAAAGGGAAACCACAAAGTATTCAATCATTGAGGCTGAAACAAATACCACACTTTTCAGATGAAAAGAAAAAAGAACATAATTGACTTATAATTCATAATCCTTCACTACATTATGCTGGTCACATAGGTTTGTTCCTGTTAAGGGACAAAATGTGAAAGGGGTTACTTTTGAACAGCACTGTAAATCATGCGTGATCATACTTACACATGGGGTTGTTTGGAGTCTTTGTGTCAATATAATTGTTAAAGTCCATCAGGTAATTTATGTTGCTTGTTTCCTTGTCAGGTGGCTTCAAGTCTTTGCAGTACATCCTGAGGAAAACAATCAGATTCGTAAATAAACACAGTCAAAGCAGTCACCTTAGTCACCAAGTATATTTATATAGGTTAGCGATTAAGGTTTAAATCTTACTGTCTTGAACTATGGGGTTTAATGCTAGATTTAATGCCCACTTTCTCATTCAGTTGAGTGGGAGAGTGAGTCTGGGCTTTTGATTGGTGTAAGACTTTTTATGATATGCAGGAAGTATGAACTGTGAGATTTGTTGTCTGCTTTTATCTTTTACTAAATGTTTGGACTTTTAATATTTGTTGACTTTATACACCTGGTCAGAGGTGAAGAGTTGAAAATTAGCTTTGTAGCTAATACTGACAGATTTACAGAAATGTTCATTAATGTGTACTGTCCCTGTTAAATTAAACAAAAGTTAAACATACCTCGGTGCGATGAATGTATACCCGTATTCATCGAACTTGTCTGCAAGCAGGCTCTCAGAAACTAGGAATAAGTGCATAAAATCATTACTATAGTCTGGATAGTGAAAAAAGCTGTTAGAAAGCATTAAGATGAGACTTTACCTCACTGGTAATAAATTAACGTTTAATACATTTTAACAATGCAGAATTAAAGCACTTTGACAGTGAGCAGAAAAAGGATCTTGGTGGTAGAGAGACAGTGAGGAACAAATGTGTTGACATTTAACAAACAGCATAATTGGATACCAGTATCTTTCTATCTCTCTTTCATCATTTCATACCCCAGTTTGGTACTGGTGCATGTAATTTGGTCCCAAACTACTTATTGTATTTTTCTCTTGTTTAACAAGACTTGATAAATTACCGAGTCAGATATTTTACAAAAATGCTCAATTCTAACATGCACTTTCATTTAACAGCATAATTTTTTAAGTCTTATAAAACATTGTTTCCAGCGATCGTGGTTCTGATTCCTGTTTGGACTAGGCAGCTTTTGAAATATGACAGATACCCTGATTAAACCAAAATAATTATGAGTAACCTCAAGCTGACAGCTATTAATTCTTGGAGTAAAGATCATTTATTAGAAAAATAGAGTTGGCATGAAATACTTGGTGGAAAGTGGCTACTTAACACATGCTATAAAAAGGCAAAAGTGTGAAATGACCAGCAACCAATTGTTATGGTTAAAGAAATATAAATTTTTATTGTGTTTAATTTAAATCACAGTTCTATGGTAATGTGAAATGTGTACATTATGAGAAGCTTGTTGTGAAGTTTTCCGTTTTCATGTTATTTGGCTTTCTGGAAGTTACTTTGATCCAATTAAATCTGTTGTATTTTCTTGCATTTGTTTGCTTCCAATGTTTTATTGATAAAATGTTTTCCATTTTTGTGAAGAGTTTTGTGAATGGCGTGGACGTTTTTGTATCTTTGTAATTTTAGCTGTTTCATACCAGACTTTTTCAGGTAAGAAACAGAGCCGTCAGATCTGGGATGTTTTGGATCAACCATTAATACATTTTTCCCAAAAGGGATACATGTCATACCGAATTTTGCAACCACTGATTTAAACTTTTTTTTCAAATATCTGTACATACTTTGCTGTTCAATGGGACCTATTATGCTTCCTTTTAAACAAGTTAGGATATGTCTATGGCCTACACAAACACGCTTATTACATTTGTTGCACAAAATCCTTCTCAGATAATGAGATTTCACCTCCTCAGTTTCACCTATTTTGAGCTCCTTTCAGAATGAGCTGTTTTTAGGGCTCTGTCACTTTTATGCAAATAAGATGTAGCTTGTCTGGCCCCGAACTCAATGTTTACACTCGCGCTTTACACATGAAAATGACTGCAAAAAGATGCACAATGGTCCAGCTGTACATTGGTAACCCTGAGTCAGACCCAGAAGCGCAATAAGTGAATTCTGCATAATAGGTCCACTTTAAGAAATGTTATAATATGACTCCAATAACATTTACAAGCGGGAGGTCATTTATTATTATTTTGGTTTGACCAGGGGTTGCAATCTGCAATAATTCCTTCCAATCAGCTGACCCAAACGGTCAACCAAAATAAATTAAAACATTGATTTAAAAAATATTACACCCAACTTAAATTATTTGTGAGAACTTAACAGTTTCTCTCTTTGTGTAAATATTCACCAATATAAATTAAAGTACATGGGTACAAAATGGTCTGTTAAGATTTGCAAAGTTGAAGTAAGAAGGGAGAAAAGGTTGCCCCATGTCTAAAAAATGGGGGTCATAATTAGTGATGAGATGAAAACAGCTCTGTGATTATGTTGTGTTTTGTCCATAGCTTTCATTAAAACCTCATGGGTACAGTTTTCCATGCTTTCCTGTGTATGCTGGAATTAATAATATGGAGCCTCACACTGTTAATGAGATTTATTATTCCGGATTTTAAGAAAATAAGAACAAAATAGCTTATTTATGAATGGGAAAACAGAAGCAAACCTTGATCAAAGTTAACACTGCAGAATGAAATAAAACATAAAAGAAAACATTGAGTTAAGGGTTGACAGGGCAACGTTTAGGAGAAGAGAGATGAAAGTAAAAACAAAGGATACTTGCCATCTTTCCCTGGAGTAGAAATAATCCCAGAGGAGAGAAAGCGAACAAACACGAGGATCCCCCAGGGAGGTAAAGATGAGAAGGAAAAGAAAGGGAGGGGAAAAAAGACAGGGTGAAACCACACAGGTCAAAGGTGACAATATTTTATTCACAGAGCGAGTCCTGAATAGAAATATTGCAATGCGAACAAAAGATTGCGGGTCTTTGGATGCAGATGGTGCTGATGGGGAACACACAGGCAGGCTTAGAGTGTGGTCAGAGGATATATTTCAGAACCAGAATTAGCATCTTTTTGATGACTTGGTAAATCTCAGGAGTTACCAAACTGGTGAGATGGATTTGTTTTACACCACGATCACACACATTCACCATAGCTCACAGCCTCAGTGTTTGTGTTAAAAGCACACTGCACGCAACTATTACCCAAAGTCTTTGCTGGCGACATGGCTACTTCTCTTTGGTGGTCATGTTCGGGAAATAAAAGCAGCTTGTGAACACGCTTTGATATTTGTCCATTGCTCAATGATAATACAATAAAGATGAATAGGGGTGAGATGTTAGGAGTGACGAGACAAAGCTTCTGCACTCTCAATGACGAGACATCAAATCAATTAGGGATTCGACTTCAGCACAAAAAAGCCTTTCATTTATAAAATTGATGAGAAAGTTCACTTTATTTTAGTGGGATTTTACGCAGTAGATCAAAGCAAAGTAGCAAATAACTGCAAAGTGGGAGAAAAAAGATTTTGTACAAATAAAAAATCCAAAATGTGCGTCTTTTGGGGACCTTTAAACATCTAAACACTCACAAGCTCAGTCAGAATAGATGGAAAGGTTCCTTGAACGTCATTGGTTTTAAGTCTGAGCCCCAGATTCTCCATTTGACTTAGGTCTGTGATGAACCATCTGCTCAGTCTCAGCTCTTTCATAACCTTTAGCAGATTTTCTTCTAAAATTGTTCCATAGTTTTGTCTGTTTTCACATAAACTTGTACCATATTCCCAATCTGTGGTAAAGAAAGGCATCCCTAAAGCATAATGTTTTCCCCACCACGTTTCACTGTTGGGATAGCGTGTGCTGTGTTAGTTTATAGCCACATAGATTTGTGCATAAAGGCCAAAAAAGTAAATTTTGGTCCCTGACCAGAGCCACATCTCCCATGTTTCCCCTTGCATGCCTTTGGCAAACCTGACATCTGTGGTTCTCTTCCAGACTTATCATTGGGCTGATTCTCTGATTAATCATCTCCAAGCCTGGCTGGTCAGTTTAGGTGGACAGCTATGTTTGGTAGGTTGGTTGTGCAATAATCTTTCAGATGATGTGTTAAAATGTCTTCTGTGAGATTTTCACAACCCTGTTTTAAACATCCCAACAGTCTTATTAATGACCTTTTTGCTGTGTACCTTGGTCTTCATGAAGCCATCTGTCCCTGAATTCTCACTAAAACAACAGAGGCCTTCACAGAACTGCTATATTTATAGGAAGGTTAATACGACTCTGTTTACTACACAAGTAAAGTGTCTCCTGAAGGAATTTGGCTCCTCTGAAGTGAGTCAGAGGAGCCTACTCCTCTGAGTTAAAGGAACTGAAGCATGTTCACAGCACACTTATTAGTGTTGTTAGTTATATTGTATTGTAATATGTTGGATTTTTATACAAAAGATCAACACAGACTTGCACACAAATGTAATGGGGAATATATGGCATTAAATACATTTTAATAGTTAAGTGTCTGGATGTAATTAGATGAAGTGCAAGGGAATTGGGATATGGTATTTTTATTTCTGGTTCGATTTAGCATTCAGTTTCAGCATTGAAGGTTGTTTTTTTGACAAAGAAAGAATAGAAGAGACACAGGACAGGCTTCAGTTTCTGATAAGCCTCAAAGCTTAACATGCTTCTGAGATTTCTGATCAAATTCACCACAAATAAGACAAGTGGTGACAAAGACGACCAAGAGCAGATCAGGCTTAGCGGGTCAAGAAGAATCCTGTTTTTCATTAGGAGTAATTTACCAAAGTTGTAAAACACTAAATGAGTCAGAAAAAAGAGAAACTGAAGAAAACACCAATTTATTCTTAAGATACTGACTCAAGGCTTTATCCTTTATGGCTTCACCTTTAAATAATGCAAACATCCTGTTCATCTGTTCTTCCTGCTACAGTGGGCCTGTGCCAAAACCACATCTGAGGGCCGTTGGAGCAGTCGGAGCAGGTGGGGGGAGTTAATACATACATGCACTCACACATAGACACACACCCTCTGTCTGCAGCGCACTGGTGGGACGCATCGCATGCAAAGAGAGAACTACCCCGACTTGATTCATTGTGGCAAAGTTGTCAGTAATTTGGGGGGGCAAAAAACAAAGAACAAAATGTTTCGATGTTGGTGAGTCTACAAATTTACATCCAAAGCCTGCGGGTGACGCGATAGTGAGAAGACCAGAATGTTTGTGGGGAGAAGCACAGAAGGGGAATACTTGCCCAAAAATGCTGCAGAGGTTCCAACACAGCAGGGAAGGTCAGGAGTTCAGAACAAGAGGTTAAACGGTTGAAAGAGAAAGGAGGGAATTGGAAAGAAACAAGAAAACAGGGTTACGCAATATTTTATTCAAATATGTATTGAATAAGAATATTGTATGCACAAGTTCAAAACCAAAAGATTTTACAGTACAAATGGAAGAAGGTTTCCTTTCAGGTAGCATTGCAATTACATGTGGATTGCAATGAATTAGAAAATCTTAATTCAAATCAAAAAGTAAAACTTATATTTTAAACAAAACTCATTAAACAAAGTCAACATTTCAACAGTTTTTTCCATTTCATTTGTGTTATAAGGGGTTGCAAACTAAAATTCAGTTTCACCAATAATAATAATTTCATTTCGACAGCTCTCTGTTCATCGCCACCGTCCATGAGGGAGCCAAGCCACAAAAACTCATTTTCTAAACAAGCTTGTATTTAATAGTTTTGTATTCAAGCACACTAATGGAAAAGATTAGTGGAAGGAAAAAAGTGTATCAGAAAATGGTGCCCTGGGAACAGGCAAAAGGTAGCTTTTAGAGGCTTGTGAAATAAAGCTCATTAAGAGTTGAGCGGAGATTCTAATTTACTGAAATCTAGCTGTAAATGCATAATAACATTTTCCTTTTATCACAAACAAAATCAATATTTGCCTAACGGCACAATTTAAATTGCAAAACAAACTTCATTGGAAAACCTAAGGACACAAACTGAATCCTGATTGCTTGAGGATAGACTGAATTAAAATTTCACTTATCCTATAGTTTTTAAACATCACTTGCTGCCATTCAGATGATGTGAAATAGTCGGCAATACTGTTTTCACACTAATTTTCTAGTTTGCACTTTCATAACGCAAGAATGAATCTCAGATGCTTGAAGTTCTTTCAAGGCCTTCCAACTGTTTCAGGCTGGTTGCAACTTTATTTAATAAGAAGGCTGCCAGAAAGAAAACACGCTGAAATGTTTTGTGCTAGATGGATCAGTTTCAAGTGAGCTCAAAGCATCTGCCAACAGATTTTATTTTTAAATGCTGAGAGCAGATGATGGGCACCTAAAATGCATTTTTTCCAAAATAACTGGAACCATTGTAAGGCTTGACAAATGCACGGAAAATGAAAAGTAACACTGCATATAAGATGTAATGATCCAAAAAAACTGAGTATAATGAGTGCCAGTTATGTCCTAATCCAAAAATACACAAATACATACAATGTGGGATAAATCAAAACCTTGAATAACACTCTAAAGGTGGGGAGCTTTCATGAAAAGGGAAAACTGACTTTTGCAGAGAAGTGACATATAAAAATCAAAGTGGACAGAATTTTGGCTAGTAAGGCTGAACACAATTAAATAATTGTCTTGTTAACATGCACATTCAAAGAAAAGAACTCACTTATATGTAACTTCCTATCGCCACATTCTTTCATGTCTGTAATCCATACTCTTTCAGACTGCAGTTTCCAGAGTTTTCAGTTAATTTCATCCCAGTTTTGAGTATAAATGCAAAAGTTGCCCATTCATATACAGATGATATTCCAACAGAGGTTAGAATACCTACTAAAAACAATTAGTCAGATTTAGACAGTGGGGGAGTTAATAAAGTCTCTAAATAAAACATTTGTGCATGCTCTATTTTTTTATTCCATGCTTATCCAGACCTGGGCCTCATGTACAAAGGGTGCGGCGCACAAAATGTCCTTTTACCCGCAAGATCAGAAAACCGAGGAAAACTCCACAACTTCACACCGACTTAAAAGTTACTCACTGGGGACACCTGGAAGGTATGCTGGGAAACTGCCCATCCAGAAACAATTATTGAACACACAAAAGGGCATCCACTTGAATTTTTACAAGATGATATTAAAGGGTGCACAAAAGCGGTCCAGGAAAATAAAGCAATGGCTTTTGTTATTTCACATTATTTTGACGGATTTTGCAGAAGGCGCAGCGAAAAGAAGTCGACTACAAGCCTGCTCATCATAGAGTAGGTTGCTGCTTATCCCAGTCTTAACATCAATTCCTCTGATGTACATCATAGGCGGCAAAAAACACCTCCCACACACCAGAAATGACCAAACACCGGCTAATTACTGGTATATCTGAGTGATATACTTCCTGTTTTTTGCTAGTTAACCTGCAGCATCAAGGCATTGTACTATTCTCCATTTTACTCTTGAGTGCACTGTAAAATGCATCAGCCTTACATTTTTCCCAATGACCTTCTGCATTCATTTACAATTACAGTGAGTGCAAACAACAAAAGCCAGTGATATCGAAGCTTTTTACCACATGGGCCAAAGTGTTCAAGTTCAAAAAGTGTCCCTGAGCCACAAATATGGCTTTTTAAATTAAGACGCTAAATATGTTGTGATTTTCTTTAAACGCTTAACATAAATAAAAAAAAGAAATGTAATGCTTTGATGAAACAAATGAAGACGTCGTTTTTGTGGGAAAGGGGTCCGAATCCTTGCATATCAGAGACATGAACATGATCTTATAGGACCTGGGCCGCACTTTGGACAACCTGATCTAAGATGTGTATAGGATTAATTGAAAAGTCGGATTCTAGACATGAAAAATAACTAGTTGTCCAGTCTGTGTTTTTTTACACGCCTCTTCCTCCTGTAGAAGTGTTTCAAAATCATCTTTTCTCCCGTGTAGACATGGCTTTTGATCATACAGGAACTGCGCTTGGGTCCATGTGTAAGGGCCGTATCAAACATCTGGATTTGTTTGCGTGCGCATAGTTTTCTCAGTTTCAGCGTACACAAGGTTTCAGTGGAGAATACAAGCAACTCTTAGTACATGAGGCCTCTGGAAAATACTCCAGCCAAATCCTATACTTTTCCAGACAGTGTAGGAACCCTGTTATGTGTAAAAGGGGACAGGAGAGTAGATGTATGAGGATACTCATTTAGGTTTTTTCCGGGGGCCGTTAAATGATGGACAGGATCCATGACTTTAAGCAAACACAATGCTAGCACTTAAGTTCTGCAGAGTGTTGTTTATCTAACCTCTGAATAGATAAAGAAGTAGGTGAAATTCAGTGAAATAATAAGAAAGGCAACAGTGAATGGTAACTTACATTTTGCCTGGGTTATTGTGTCGCCTATTGTTGCACGGATGTAATGCATGCTGTAGTCTGGTAGGACCAGGGCCAGGCTGGGAAAGGACAAACAGGAACAAAAGTAAAACACATTTTTCAGCAAAACATTCAACTCTCTCATCCTGTAATTAGGGCAAACCTAATGTTTGTTTAGCATGCTCTCTGCATGCAGCGTGCCTAATTAAACTGAGTGCACTCTCAATAAGCAAGGGAGCCTTTCTTTATTTCGAGGCACATTTTTCCAATCCAAAACAAACAAACAGAGGCACTTCCTGATATTCACAAGTTTCTCGTTATATATGTTTATGTAATATAGTTAATTAAGTTCCTTATGACTAATATTTACAATACGTTTTGTAGATTTTTAGGCTGATACACAATTAACAGACTTAAATTCCCTTGCTAACAGCTATGATTGGGCCAAGAGAATCAGCAGATGGAGGAAATGGTAATAAGTGTTGATGAAACATTCAATGACCCCATATTAGATCACTACAGAGCAGCATAATTTACAAATATGACTTTTTTGTAACAGTAGAACAAGAAGTCTGAAGCATATGTATTCAAGTACCTATTTTTTGGCTATAGAGAGAATAGGCCTAAAGCAGTGGTGCCTCCAGAAATGTTTCATAGGGGTGGCCAGATGGGGCCACTTAAACTTTTGGGGTGGCACACTGAAACTAAAAGCTGTAATTTCAGGATTTTTTTCTACTGTTGTAGTAAACCTGCCAGTAGAAAATGATCAGAAAGACTTAAGTAAACGCCTATAACATCTTTTGGTTTATTGTTTGGTTTTTAATGTTACTAATTATCTAATGTACATAGACTAATAACAGTACACTTAACATTCATTTTTATTGTGTAATTATATTAGAAATAAGGTGTACATTTATTAATTTATTGAAAAACAAAACAATTACTAGAGGAAAGTAGATACTGGCAGGTACATATAAAAGCGTGATAGAAGGTCAGGAAGAGCGACTGCCTTGCTGGCTGTGCATGATGGGATGAAATACTAAACTGATGCTACAAATTACACTGGCCAGTGGGGTGACCAGGACATGGCAAGGGGGGGGCCATGGCCAACCCTGGCCACCCCCTGGTGACGCCACAGGCCTAAAGAGGGCGGTAATATGACCAGGGTATTGACTTGTCATGAAGAAAGGTCAGACTGGTTCAACAGCATACATCACTTTCGGGGTAAGACTGAAGGAAGTTATTGAAAAATTACCTGTGCCTTACAGCAAATTTAGAATATCGTCAAAAAATTGTTTCAGTAGCTCAAGTCAGAGGAATTTCTCATGTAAATATTTTTCAAGAGTTTATTTTTGTTAATTTTGACATTAATGAAAACTCCAAATGTGTTTTTTATAAAATTCTAATATAACTTAAAACTAATACAAATATTTTTTACATAGAAATGTCAAAACCTTCTACAAAGAAGGTAAGCCACAAAAGGTCATTGCTTAAGAAGCTGGCTGATTAGAGCTCTATCCAAAGTATGCTAATGGTAATTCAGTGGAAGGAAAAAGTATGGTAGAAAAAGGTGCAAAAGCAACAGGAACACATGCAGTCAGGAGAAGACTTTGGAGCAAAGTCCATTTAAGAGTTTGGGAAAGATTGAACTGCAGCTTCAAAGCTTCAAAAGGGACACCATACAGTCCTATCCTGGTATTGGGCTTTAATTGTCACATTCCTTGTGTCGTTGATGCCAGACGCGTATTAGCTGGACTAAGGAGAAAAAGGACTGAACTGCTACACTCTTGTCCAGAGTCCACTTTTCAGATAAAAGTATAAGGTCCCAGAGTCTGGAGAAAGACTGGAGATGCGCAGACATGCCCACACTCCCAAAAGTTACCAATACCTGCTTTAATGAGTATGACCTAACCTGATCGACGCTCCTAACTTAAGGTCTCTAGAGAAACTGTAAGGTATCATTTTTTAATTGAATTATAGAAATAAATGAACTTTTAAATTATATTCTAATTTACTGAGATACTTGTGATTGCTTGGCAACTGAATAATCCCAAAAGACACCAAAAATTAATTATTTCAATTTTCGTTTTAGAAATAATTTTATATTCCTTTCCTTAAAATAGTTTACTTATTTTGAACACATTTGAGAAACCCTTTTTTTCTCTTCAATGCAACCATTAGGTTTAAAGCTTGGTAAAGTTTTATATTGGATGCTTTGGATTGATCCAGTGATATAATAAATATATAATTGAATTATGAGTGTGCATGCAGTTTTCTAACAGTTTTACCTGTAGTCTGTCCCTTTCACAGGAGCATAGGTGTAGGTCCTCTGACCTTGGTCAATGTAGCGCTTAAACAATGACATTACAGTCAGTTAAACGGGCTTCCAAATAAGCTGGGTATAAACTCAAAACTCAATAAATTACCTCATCTTGGGATTTCACCAGTGTAGATATACTGTAGTTTCCTCTCTCTGCATCTATCATTTTACTTCTTATCTGTGTCAAAAACCAGCGACAACCATGTAACTTAAAATATAAATGAGTCTTCAGCACCAGCTTTTGATTAGAGTTTGTGTAATTAAATTAGAAAACAAATCTATGCTTCAAACCTCCACTTTGATGTCATTCTCCAATTCTGCATCCAGAAAGTCGAGTGTTACAGGTTCATCAAACTTGGCAGTCTGGGAGAAAATGTGCAAAACAATTTTTGTCAGGTTGTCAGGGGTGGACACAAAGAAAAAAAAAAAAGAAAAAAATCAAATCCTGCTTCCAAAAGCAGGTTTTGATGCTTTGCAGTCTTAAAGAAAATAATCAGGAAGAAGCTCCATGCTAATCATCTGCAACCAATTTTCCCAATAGCATATTTATGAAAAGCACATTTTACAAACGTCAGAGGAAACTTTTACCTAACCAGTAAATATAATCCTGCAACCGGATTACGGAAAAAACAAATAATTAAAAACGTCTGTCAAACATACAAAGTCCAAACAGTTTAATTTAGTCCTAGAAGGAAAAACTGGACTGCTACGCAAAGAGCAACACAATGAGCGGCTTCACTCAAAACTCAATCTTAGCAAAGGCGTGTGTGTAGACAATTTTCTTCTGGAGGATTTAAGGACAATTTGGAAACTGTGCAGGATTAACTATCTCTGCACGTGTCAATAACAGGCGCTCCTGCAACACACAACGTCTTGAAAAAGTATTCATACTCCTTTTCACATTTTGTTTTATAACTACAAACTTCAATGTATTTTCTTAGAATTTTATACAAGCTAATCAGAAAAGTGTGATGCACATTTGTAGAAAGCTCCTCTACTATGATCCATCTAATTAAAAATAAGTTTCAGAAGTCACCTCGTAAGGAAACAGAGGGAGGAGGAAGTATGCAAGGCGCTTTCCAGATCTTTATTTGCAAAAGATTTTGAAACTATGTACACTTCTCCTTTCAATGATGCACAATTAAACACTACTGTTTGCATGGAAAGAATTGGCTGAAATTATCAGCATATGGAGAAAACTAATAAACAGATCAACAACTGGTTAATTTAGATGCAATGGTTCTTGTTGGTTTTAAACTGCTGCTTTTCTAACTTCCTGTAGCAGCTAGCTATGCTGCAGGTCTAACACTGGGTTGTACCCAACCAGAAAAAACGATGACATTCAGTTTGTGGTGTTTTTATTGTCGTCCTATATAACTGTACTATAGTTTTATAGGTTTAAACACAATAGATTTGATGTGAATTGGTCAGTAATTAGTTGAGGTTATGAACCAGCAGAAGGTTGGGACAGTTTTCCTTTAGAATCCCAAAAGTCAGTGTAAGATGTTATTGAAAATAAAGTTGTGTGATCGAAAATATCTCCTTGGGATTTTGCTTACCAGCGGCTGAAGATTAGGGTGGAGCAACACGTACCCATTTGGATCAATAGCAAAGTAGTAGCCATTTGGACCAAACTGGAAAAGAACAAACATGAGTGAGAAAAACACCTTTATAAAGAATTAAAAATTACAATCTGTTTTATTTGGCCATATCGGCATGCACAATGAAGGAATCTGACTCAGGTTCCAGCGGCCAGAGTGTAGAGAGATTAAGTATCCCTACATAAACAGTATATTTTAATTGTAATAAATAAAGAAAAAAATGAAGCTTTGAGTTGGGATAGTGTAAATATACGTATTTTTTCACAGCGCTGCAGCTGATTTATAAAAAAAAAAGTGTGTACATCAATGCAACTTGTGAGTTCTTACTGTGAACCGAGGAGTAAGCCTCTTGATATCTTCCAGGGAGACATCAATAGCCATCACTCCCAGGATGAGCTGGTTTTGTGACTTCTGAGAGAAAAGCATCGGAAAAACAGAGAGGATGTCAGCTGCAGAAAGAGTAACTGTAAGGCTCTCTTATGAGTTCTGTTGCTCTTCCTGGATGATTCAATTCCCTCAGTGGATTGTGAAGGATTTCAAGGAAATGGTTGCAATAGAAATCTGGACAGTTTCATTCCCACAAGCTTCATGTGCTGCAGTGAGTCACTGACAAGGCATTTCCAGACTTGCTTTCAGTCGCACTGGAGGCAGGCTCCAAGTCCTTCGAGGTAGACATGTAGACTCATCTTGAAGCATTTAAGCTACCGGATCGTTCCTCACTCTGATCTGCATGATTGATCTATTTTTTTAATTCTGCTTTGTGACAGCCTACATTCTCTTCTTGTGGAGGGCTTTGGGGGAGCTCTGCATCAACAGAGGAAACAAGCCAAAGCCACAAGAAGAGAGAAGATAAAAGCAAGTATTGATGTTGAATGTTTACCTTTAGATCTTTTTAATAATTAGCATAAATTAGGTTTCTTAAAAAAAACAAAAACACAAATCAAAGCAGGCAGTATGCGGTATAAAACATGCCAGAATGAGATCATCTGTTCTTGTAGTTATTACTAATTGCACCCCCATGCATAACAGCAAAAAAGGTTCAGGCGTTGCTATCTACACCCACTGCATGAGCTCTAAGTATAAATTTCATTTCAAAATCAAATGAAAAAAATCCAATAAAAGTTCCTGCATCGAAGACAAAATAAAATATGTTTCTTTATGATTACTTTTAAAATCTGTTACAAGCACAGCAACTTAATAGCTTTTACAATAGTGTTTATTGTAATAGTGTGACACATTTAATATTTATAAGTTTTATGCATTTGTATTATAAATAATTAAATTGTGAACAGTTATTTGTTCTTGATTTGTGTTTGTATTGGGGTGTGTGTAATAATTTAGCTAAAAATGCATTTTGTGGATACCTTTGAGCCTGTGTCGGTCTTGTTGAAGACAGGCAGAGTTCCAGTGATTACAAGACCAAGCTCCTGGAAGATGGAACAACAATATGCAGAAACAATAATATGCTTGAGAAATGCTTTTTGTGGCTTGCAAATTTATTCAAATATCCTAAACTCTAATATCTGGGTGAGTTAAAACCATAAATTACTTGATGGAAAATTCTACAGTTTCATAGTATTTTACAAATTTAAGTCCAGAAACTGACATGTTTCCACATTTAGCCCCCATTGGTTGATTCTTTGGAGAACCACCTCTCGCTCTGTCACCGTTGCAAATCTACTGGCAGGACGCTTTGCCCTTTCTTCTTTGCAAAGTGTCTTAAATTCAGTCAAATTGTATGGAAAACATTAGACCATCTATTTTTAAGTCTCGCTCTAGATCGACAGGAGGATTTATGGCTGGGACTTTGACTGGGCCGTTCTAACAAATGGTTATGCTTTGATTTATGCTAAACCATTCTACTGCTTATTTTCAATTTCTAGCAATACTTCGTTACACTGAATTTCATTTAGTGACACTTATAATTGTAAATATCGTGTCAAAAGCACATGTAATTTTTTTTCAACGCATTTTAAGCTTGCAGTTTTAACATGACATAATGTCATTAAATTTGTTATTTTTTCTAGTTACAGCAAAACCTTTTACACAAATTACATTAATAAAAAAAATAGCAAAAAACTGCTTGCAATTTCAATCAGAAAACTAATTAAATGGTTTAGTTTTTTTAAGTAAGACATTTTTCATGCTGAGAAAGTTGATGTAGTTTTCCAGAGAGAAAGTCTCTGATCAAATCCAATTTTTTTTATCAGTCTGCTTTCTTATCTGCCGTCGCCTGGCAGTAATTCTTGACATAAGCATAAACACAACAAAAAAAGGCAAAACTTGGGAATAAAGTTTCTTTCTTTCATTGCGCAAATACAAGATAGCATGACAGCAAATAAGTAAACAAGACTTTTAAATTCTTTACATGACATAAAACAAATTTATCCTAATTCCTGCGCCACAGTTTCACACATTAACGGTATCAGTATTTACCCTTGTGATCATCTCACAGAACATACCAGTGCATCTAGGTAGACGTTTGTCCACTGAACTTGCTTGGCCTTTCTGTCCCTCTTGGACCTGCTGTCAGCTTTGACCATTGGCCGACCCAAAACGTCCAAGTACTCCTGCCAAGTGATCAGAAACAAACTCAATTTGGAACCTGCACATCAAGTGATCCACCACAAGGGGGCAATATAAGCAACTATTTTGGAGAACTACATTTTAAAAGATGGGCAAGGAGTGAGAAAACTAGGCAAAATTAGTCAAGCGTGTTCTTATGAGCGAGTTTACCTGAGTGTTCAGCCGAATGGCTCCAATAGATGGAATCTCATAGTAATAACCTGAGGAAGAGAAATATATATTGTAAGAGTACCCCTGGACACAGCATAATTACTGGAAATAACACATACTACTCAAATCATTAACTTAACCCATACTTATGCAAAATCCCATAGTTGCATTAGAAACGCAACAAACTGTTGTTCAAAAAGCCAAAAAAAACAACAACAACAAAAACCCCTTTATAGCAGAAATATGACCTTGCACTGAAAACACGCGTAGAAAAGACCCTTAACTTACACATTGGTTCAGGTGGGAACAAAATCTCATGTTAAACAATTAAAGATGACAGTGGTAATGCTGGTGGAAGCCTGAACACTCATCTTTTTAAAAGTTGAACAAGGATTAATACTCACTATATATTGCCACCATTTAGTGATCAGAATGTTAGAAGAGGTTAAAAAAATCTCAAACCCTTAACTCACTTATAAAACAAAATCTCGATAACCATCAGATATCCTTGTGCCAACAGCTGTTCAGGGGGGCCATGTCTGTCCCATCATCACCAATGTGAACATCAACTTAAACTACGATCAGACAGTGATTAAGCTTTTTGCAACAAATACTTCAGCTGAGTTTGGCATGAAACAAAGGATGAATATGTGGCAAAGTACCTTATGCATACTTTAAAGGAGCTAATATAGCACAAACTTTGGACTTTTATCTTTTTTCTCATTAAAATTTAAAATGTAATTTACCACACCCACCAAGTTTGTTAACTATTGAACAAATGCTTTAACCTAATCACTATAAATCAATGATATTTTGTACCTTTATTATTGCAGGCCATCCACTGTATCGGCCCCTTATCATAGCTGTGCTGTCCTACTGAAAATGTAAAGATGCGCACCTGTAAAGGAAAGGAAGTGCAATAAGACTAAATTAAACATGACAAAAAGAACCAATAGCTGTTTCTGACAGCAGTGAAACCGAATATCAAGTCTTACCTCTTGCTTTGGGTTGTATTTCTTAAAGATCTCCTCTGCCTTCTCCTCTCCTCCATCGGTGAACAGCATTATAATCTTGTTACAGTTGGCCCTTGACACATTGGTCTGGTTTACACAGAAGCAAGGATTCTTAACTTTGCTAAGAAAAGCTGCTGCATTAATGCTTGTGATTAAACAGATGCGTCTATAGAGTGCAATGTCTGAAAGGATCAGAAGAGGGCGACATATACTCAATCTCTAAAAGCAAATTTTAGAGATTTAGGTGTCAGATTATCCAAGATTTTGAGGAAAAACTTAGAAGTTGAATGGACATGCGCTCATTCATGTTATAAAAACATTTACATATACATAGGGTATAAAAAGTCTACACACCCCTGGTTAAATGCCTTTTTTTTGTGATTTAAAAAATAGAGACCAAGATAAATAACTGAAAACGCGTTTGGAAATTCAGTGTGACCAATAACCTGTGTGACCCAACTGAAAAACAGATATTTAGATTAAGTTTGTGTGCATAAGGGGTTGTTCCTGTATTCACAATTAACCCCTACATTCAAACTCACATTAAAGAGTCAGTACACAGCTGCCTCATATCGACTCAAAGTTCAGATGTTTAAGAAGGCTTTTTCTGGTGTTTTTGTTGTTCCCAGCTTACAGCAAAAGCCAGGCGAGCTTCCTAAGCATCGGGAGGATCTTGTTGTCAAACGGTATCAGAGAAGGGACAAACGGAGCAAAACTGAACAAAAATACACTTCAGAGCCCTCAAAAGCATGAGATAAAACGTGTTCTAGTCCATTGAAACCAAGGTTACACCTTGTAAAGATGCGCACCTGTAAAGGAAAGGAAGTGCAATAAGACTAAATTAACCATGACAAAAAGAACCAATAGCTGTTTCTGACAGCAGTGAAACCGAATATAAAGTCTTACCTCTTGCTTTGGGTTGTATTTCTTAAAGATCTCCTCTGCCTTCAAGGTTACACCTTGGTTTCAATCAAAAGGTGTTTCAATTAATTTTATAGTTTTAGAGTGACCAAATCCAGTCCGCAAGAGCCGATGCTCTGCATGTTTAAGCTTTAACAGACCTGAATCAAATAGATGGCTCATTAACAAGCCTCAACAGAATTTGAGGATATTCTGAGGTTAAGTCAGCCATTTATTAAGCTGACACATGTGAAACATGTTAGATACTGGCCCTTGAAGAATTAAGCTGGCCATCCATACAGGGAAGTGGTTATTTCAGTGAAGCTCTACAGGTTAGAGGTCACATTAAAGGTGGAAACATTCCAAAATGATTTATCCTGGTTTAATTTGTTGCAAGACGCAACAAATCCCAGAGGGGTATAGACTTAGATCCTCTGCATGTCACTAATGTTTGCAATTTTTCAAAGTAAATGTGTGTTACACATAAGAAGCAACCTTTATCGGTTTCCACCTCAATCTGGCAAGTAAATACAGACCACACACGCTTTACCTGTGCAAGCTGTTCGAAGGCGAGCTCAAAGCCACTTGTGTAGTTGGTGATGCCCTCAGCTTTGAGTCCCTGCACAGCCTCCTTCAGCATCCTTTTGTTCCTCACATTGGCCTGCACCAAGTTCTTAAAGCAAGCTACAGGCGTGGCGTTTTTGTTGAACTGGAGGGATAAGGGAAGGAGGGTTGACGGGAAGTACAGGGAAGGCACTTGGCACATATTTTCTAATAAATATGTGTTTTTTCCCCTTCGTTGCAGTGTTCCTTAAACATATATGATAAACTATAAGGTAAACGATTGAAGTGACATTTAAACAAAAAACACAACAACGACAGACAACTGTGTTAAAGAGATCTACTTTGTTAACACAAATTGTCATGTGCAAAATGGAAAAAAAAAGGTTGAATGTAATTAAACTTCACAGACCGAAGGAAGCTAAAAGAACAGAAGGAAGGATTTGAAGGAGAGATGGAAGGAATGTGAAAAAAGTGGCACATGGAGGTAAAAAGAGCAAAAACAAAGAGTTTAATTATGGAATGATAACTAGTTAAATCACAGCTACACATGTAAAGTAACCTGAGGTTAATAATGGTCAATATAGCTAATTTAGGTGAACAGATGGAAGTGAGTCAATCTACACACAAACACACAGCATCTATTAAAGGGTTGGGAAATGGCTCATTAGTTCTTAGCATCTGTTTGGGGACTCCTTTTGAACACCGCTCCCAATTATCTTTATGCACCAAACACAGATAGCATCTCTACCACGCACAAGTGAATAGTTAGTAACAGTTTTTACATTTCAGGTAATACAGTAACTGAGGAATGGCAATATATTAAATTCTTATCTCAAAATATCTTACTTGTCCTTGGCTTATATTTTTAGAAAATTAATGACATATGTTTTTTAGGAGCCAAAAATAACCAGAACACACTATTAGAAACTCTGCTGGGTTAGCAATATTGATTTAACACCACACCTGTAAAACATGGTAGACTTTACATTTAGGCATTAGACTGTTGCAATACTGGAAGAAAACCAGTTTGAGGCCGAACAAAGACTTAAGACTTGGGTGAAGGTTCAACTTCTAGCAGGACAGCATCATAACCATGCAGCCAGAACTGCAATTGAATGGTTTAGATCAAAGCATTTTCATGTTTTAAAATGGTCAAGTCTAAGTCCAGACCTAAATCCAATTGAGAATCTGCAGCAAGGATTGTAATTGAAGCTGACAGACAATCCATCAAATCTGACTGAGCTTAAGCCGTTTCAGAAAAGGTGGATGAGTTGAAATCTCAGTCTCTAGATGTGATGGGAAAAGCTATAAAAGACATACCCTTTAGGCAAGGCAAGTTTATTTATAAAGCACTTTTCAGTGCTAAGATGATTCAAAGAGCTGTACATGAAAAAAAAAACATTACAGAGGAAAGCAAATTACAGTGGAACAGTAGCATTAGGCAACGATATGACAAGTTGGAGTACAAACTAAAAACATTAACATTCAAAGGCAACTCTAAACAAATAGGTTTTTAATCTTGATTTAAATGAACTGAGGGTTTCAGCACTTTTACAATCCTCTTGGAGTTTGTTCCAGATCCGTTGATCAGAAAAACTAAGGGTACGTTCACACTGCAGGTCTTGATGATAAATTAGATTTTTTGCTGAAATCTGATATTTGGAGGTGGCCGTTCATACTACTACTAAATGTGACCACCATCAGACTTCTGTTTGAATGGTTCAAGATCGCAAAGCGACTCACCTACATGGACCACAGAAGGAGACGTCACAGAGCAGTGCAGTGATGGTGAATGTAATTGTTTCTAGAAGTGTTCAATAAAGGTTTGTTAAAAGAAACCTTGAGAAAAAAAAACTGATACCAGCCGGCATCTCTTCTCGTTATTATTAGAATACTGTTGAGCAATGGGAGCCGACCATATTAAGACCACATCATAGTGAGACTAAATAAGGTAAGAAGAAAGCAGCACAGCTAATAACAATGGTCTACTGTCTGTAGATGTAGTAAGAGACAGGAGAGTGACGTGAAAGATGGATAAAATGCGACGTGACTGTTCAGAGAGTGGACACCTTGAAAAAAAATCTGATACATATCCAAATTAGTACCGCATATGGAAGTGGCCCAAATTGGATTTTTTTGGGAGGGCGAAAAGATTGGAATTGAGCCGTTCACACTGCCATGAAAAAGACGGATATGGATTACATATGGGCAATAAGATCGGATTTGGGTCGCATTTCCCTGCAGTGTGAACATAGCCTAAACGCTGCTTCTCCATGTTTGGTTCTGGGTATGCCGAGTAGATATGAGCCGCAAGACCTAAGTGGTCTGGAGGGTTGATACACTCACAGCAAGTCTGATATATTTAGGTGCTAAGCCATTTAGTGATTTATAGACTAACAGAAGTATTTTAAAGTCTATTCTCTTGGAGAGGACGCAGGCAGCAGCGTTCTGAATCAGCTGCAGCTGTCTGACTTTTTTTTGCAGACCTGTGAAAACACCGTGGCAGTTATCAATTAGACTAAAAATAAACGCATGAATTAGTTTTTCCAAATCCTGCTGAGACATTAGTCCTTTATTCCTGGAAATGTTCTTCAGGTGATAAGAAGGTTGACTTTGTAATTGTCTTTAGATGCCTTTGAAGGTTCCCATTTGAGTCCATGACTACAACCAGATTCCAGGCCTGATCAGTGGTTTCTAGCTGTAGCAGCTGAAGCTGTGTGCTAACTTTTGAGCACTCTTCTATTGGTCCAAGAATTATTACTTCAGTTTTGTTTTTATTCTTTTGGCACATCCATGCATTGATTGAATGGGTTCATAGTCACCTGGTGACATGGTGATGTAGAGCTGTGTGTCATCTGCATAGTTATGGTAGCTGATGTTTTTTATTATCTGAGCAAGAGGGAGCATGTAGATATTGAATAGGTGGGGACCCAGGATGGACCCTTGTGGAACCCTGGATGTGATTTTTGTCATCTCTGATGTAAAGTTACCTACTCACACAAAAAAGTCCCTGTCCTTTAAGCGGGATTTAAACCAGTCAAGAGCTGTACTAGAGAGGCCGACCCAGTTCTCCAGGCACTCTAACAGAATGGAGTGATTGACAGTATCAAATGCTGCACTGAGGTCCAATAGTACCAGCACGGTGGTTCTTACACAGTCTGCATTTATATACCTCGACAAGGGCGGTCTCTGTACTGTGGTGAGCACAGAAACCTGACTGGAAAACGTCAAAGCGGCTGGTCATTGTGAAGAAGGTATTTAATTGTTGAAACAGCTTTTTCAATAATCTTACTGATAAAGGTTTGAGAGGGGCCTGTAGTTCTGCAGTAGTAGTTTGATAATTGCCATTTTTAGGGACCAGGTAAAACATCTTATAGAAGCGACCTGTTTATTATCCGAGTCAAATCAGATGGTATGACCGGCAAAACTTCCCTAAATAAAGCTGTGGGTAAAACATCAAGACTGCAGGAGGAGGAACTTAGCTGTTGTATGACTTCTTCTAAGCTTTTGCGGTTTTAAGGTATGTCACTTGCAATTGCAGTAAAAGTATTGACTCATGATGACTGAATAAAATCTTTTTATATTTTTCTCTAAAGAAATGTTTGAAAACAACCCATCTATAATCCTTCCACCTCAATTTAACTTGTGAAAGGAATTGTATTACCTGTTAGTGGTAGGCTTTATTATTTGCACATGTTGCCTACTAATGACAGCCCAAACCATAATTAGATTTGGCTACCTTTAAGAATCAATTTATATTCAACATTTGGGTACCATTTACTGCAAAGTGATTTAGGATCAATAATTAATATTGCAGAAACTCAAAATGGGGTTTGTTCTTTTAACTTTATTATGATTGATTGAATGCATAGTAAGAATCAGTGGAGGGGCATACTAAATGGTAGAAAAAAAATCTGAGCCCAGAGCAAACCCAAGCACATAAAACACATCATGTCAAAGACCATTCTACTGAGTCTCCACACCCACCCAAAACAAACACACCCGGGTCCGTTTAATAAGGGAAGTGAAACAAAATGTTATTTATGGCTAATTTGGAAAGCAAGGTAATATATGTTCCCGGCCATAGGGAGCGACTGCAGGGAGGACAAAGAAGAAGCAATTAGGATAAAGGAGATGCTGGACAGAGGAAAGTCAGATCCAAGTACACAACATATTCTGAGCCAAGAAACTGGAGGGGCACATTAGGCTGAGAAGCTGCATGCTTTAATAAAAGTATAGAAGAGAAAAGCTTAGTACAAGACCCAGAAAACGACTACAGTCTCACATGATATTCAGTTAATTGTGAATTTGTTTATTTAGTTACACCTTTTTATTTCAAGTTCAAACTGATCTTATTTTAGGAGGTATTCTGTTTTAACCACAGAATGACAAAATGACTACATTCACTACTCCAGATCGACTTTAAATCAAGAATTCAAAGCATTTAAATATTGCCTTAGTTTAAAATTTTCAGATTCGTTTTGTATCTCTCCTGATTGTTGGTACAAAGGTCACCTTCCCAACATCTAAGCAAGAATGGGGCTGATAGTTGCAAAGTTTGTGCTGGTTTTAGGGGGAAGGAGAAGATTTTAGAAATGTATCAATAAGTACAAGAAGTAATTAACCTTAATGCAATTTCTACATGCAACCACATCTAAATAAGTTACTAAATTACTTTATAAAAAGCTTTTTTACTCTTGCTGAAAAGCAAAGAGCAAAAGCCACAGGCACATTATTCCACCAAAGCAATACATTTGGTGCATTTATTACAGCACCATTAATGGGAGTTCATGTTTTGGACACTATCTGAATTTCCGTCCTAATCCTGTTCAGTACGATTGCCGGCAGTTTGTACTGGCAACACCCCATAAACATCCCGAAAAGGAGGAAAATACTAACCCTTTGAACTGCTATTTTTCTTTATAAAAGTAATATAGTCCTGGTGCAGAAACACTTTAAACTGGCAGTCATTGGAGCGCTAAACTGTGATGGATGAAGGCTTCTTCAGTCCTAATGCCAGGAAACCTTTGGTAGTTGAGATTTCTATCAAATCGCAATTTGGCAGGAAGGCCTTTTCCATTCCATCCCACAGACTTAAAATGTGGCAGAGGAAGGCAGCAAAGATTTGTCAAATGTTTATGTGTCATTTCAGAGCTTAAATTCAAACATGCATTCTATTAGTCAGACATTGGACTTGGGTACCCTTGCTATAAGCATTTCTCTTATAAGACCTACAGTAGTATAGTGCTGTGAAAATGCATTCGCCCCACAAGAGATTTCATCTGAATTTGCCTTTTAGGCATGGTTCAGTGGCTCTCTGTGAAAAAACGAACCCCTGTTATTTCATTAATGAACTGATTAATCACATTTTTGGAAGGATTTGTTCAGTTTCATGATCATAACCCAGTTTTGATTACTGACATTTATGAAATCAATAAATCATTTAAACAGAACCTGTCTGACAACATAAAGTGGACTACATGAACCCAAATCTCAACACATCATGCCTGATGTGCCTGATAAAGAGATTCAAAGAGATATTGACAAGTATAAGTCTGGAGAGTGTTAGAAACCATTTATAAGGATTCGGGACTCAGAGTTTCCGCTACATGTAATTAATCGTGACGCACCGTTTTTATTCAGAATGAATAAAAAAATATGTTAAATCGATCTAAAGCATGTGATATAGTATACTATATATTTGTGCACTTATTATAACCAGAATCAAAGTTTAAAAGGAATTTAAATATCATCAAATGTTACAATTTACTTTATTTTGAAAAACCAACACCTGCTCCTGTCGGTCTCGCTGTGAAGCTGGCAGTGTATGAAGCTCTGTATGAACCAACTTTCAATTTTAATGCATTAGGAGGACACCCTGTCTACTTGTAAGTTGTGGACTGAGTGGCGTAGGTTATCCTGGGCCATCCTTGTAAATACACTCTTATAGACTATGCCACCGGAGGACATAATGAGGACTTTCCCTCTCTCTGCTACATTCTACAACAACTCTCCAATTTTGTATTATTTGCTGTTATTTCAACTTTATCTTCTTGTAGGCATTATGCTTCTCTTCATAGTAGCTATGTATGATTCTATTTAGCTGTGACACTGTCTTGGAGGGGGGCATCAGTGGAGCTGCTGCTGCCAAACATTTCCTGTTAGAAATAGCTGGGTCTGTCTTTTAGTATTTAGTCCCATTTCTCTTGTAGAAATAACTATTGGCTGAGCGTTCACAAACACACGAGAATTCATTGTGTACTTAAACCGTTTGTGTCTGAACCAAAAACGGTTCAGGCCAATCATGCTGCAGAATTGTGGTTTAAGGAGGGACAGTAAGCCTTGACCAGCTTACTGTCTCGCGGTTTCTCATGATGTTTTAATTTGATACCGTGATTGGCTAAAACCAACCTTTGGTAGGCTGGCACTAGGTGTCGCTTCGCCCAATCAGCTTGGAGACTTCTGCTGAATATCCTGCCTTCCTCAATCAAATTCGATGGGAGCAGATCCAGATGGGTTATGCGCAAAACAGAGAGTGTTACGTGTTATCAATCTGGCTGGCCAAGTTACCAGTTCACAACCTTGGATCACAGTTCATATCTGAAGAAACTGCGTCAGATAAAAGAGGCTTACATCAGCAGGGAACAGATCCTGTAAAAACAGAAATAAACTGGCCAAGAAGATCAGGGCAGCTAAAATGGTAGATGCTAAATGGCTTGTACTTGTATAGCGCTTTATCAAATCAGACAACCCCAAAGCTCTTTACACTACAGTCAGTCATTCACCCATTCACACCCTTATGGGTAAGAGAAGCTACATTAAAGGGGCCATGACAACAAATTAATTTTTTTTGAGATTTTGGGGGTATAATATGATCTGTTATGCACTGATGAGGCTGTGTAAATGTCAGACGTGAATACCAAATGACCTGCTCAGGGGCGGTCAACTTTGTTACCCTGCTCAAAAACGGTCAGATCAGAAAACCGGTTATCTTTCTACATAGTTTGTCCTTTTATGTGATTCATATTCTCCAATCAGAGCACACCATCAAGCAAACATATCACTGTGGAAGATGTGAATAGGCTCATTCAGCATCTGAGGACCAGGAGAGGTCCAGGACCTTATGGTATTTCCCCTTCTGGCTGAGAACCTATGCTGACCAACTTGTCCCCATTTTCACTCAGATCTTCACCAAGACTCTGTAACTGTGTGAGGGTCCGCCCTGAATTAACAAAATTCAGGAGGGACACAAATTTAGGTTTTTACCTTCAGGTTGGCGCTACAGAGCACTATTTGGAAAAACTAGGCACCACAGAGACTGGTTCTTCCCCCAGGCTGTTTCTCTGATGAACATCCTACAACTTGAGTAGTCAGCTTCACTGCTCCAAAACAAAATAAACACTTATATATTTATCCTTAATGTCTGAATGCTGTAAACATGTGAAAGCAAAGTCAAACTCCTTTTTCCTGCACCCCGTCTTGGCCAATTGTCATTCCGTTAGCGGGTAACTAATAGGGCCCGGTTAGTTTGCTTAGTTTAATTCTCTGAAAAAATGAAATACAATAAGAACAGGAGAAACCTGTAAGAGGGTAATAAATACTTTGTCATAGCACTGTATATACATACATGAATATTGAAAATGAGCACACACACACACACGCTATAGTTGTGTTTAAATCAGTGACTCGAATAAGTCTGCTTAAACGTGTATTTCCTATCTAAATTAAAAACACTTATGGAAATATGCACCTGGAAAATAAAGAGGCAAATGATATATGAGCTCAGCTGTGTGAATACTCACAGAAACCACGTTAACAAAGTCATCATCAGAGAGGGTCTCCAGCATCTTGCTGACCGACGTTTTGATCAGTTTGAGGGTGAGACCCGATACGCTTCCACTCCTGCAGCACATAAACTGGGCTTTAGAAAAATTCAGACATCTGATGCCTGAAACACAGTCTGTGATTTTATGCTATGCCTGCAAGTTCAACTAAAACAACAAGTAAGCATCTCACTATACATAATAGATTATTTGTTTTTAGTGTTGCACAACATATTTAAAACACAAGATGGTTTGGATTGCAACATTTGTTAGTTCTCTTATCGAAAGTTTCCTAAATCTTAAGCCTGCAGGAGGCAGTCACACTTCATTAGAACCCAATGCCTGACACAGATCATAGTGTCCAAAATGGACAATAAGGTCACGCAGTGAGTGTAAAGCGCCGTTGTGGAGGAGAGAGCAAAATATGGATTTATTGCAACAGATATCCTCTTCATATTATTTATCTATAATAACATTGCCTGAAACCATGCAGCCTAAATTTATCGCTCACGTATGAGGGATACGGCAGATGCACCCACTAAGTAAGTCCTTTGAGCCCTTTGAGACTGAGAAAAATAAAAAAAAAGGTGAACCAATGATGAGGGGAAAGTTTTATAAACTTTTTTTAACAAACCATATTAATTAAGTTAGGGACATCAATTAGCTTTATAAAACCAAGTGGAAAGATTAGGGATGGGAATCGAAAACCGGTTCCTGTTCAGAACCGGTTCAGTGTGTTCCAATTCCATGGCACCGTTTGGCAGCTCGCTTAACAATTCTCTTATCAATTCCAGGCAGCACCAGAGCCGGGCAGCACGACTTACATCACGTTTTTTACGCAAGTTACGCACACGGCATTCAGTAAGCAAGTACGACGTGACCAGGCGTAAGTCTAGAAAAGCAAAACAAAAAAAATGGCGCCCCATCGGGTAAAGCGATCGAAAGTCCGGTCAACAAGGAAAAATCAGTGGATCATTAGCTATACCTAAAACTAACATGTTCGTGGTGATTTAATGAATTTAGCGTTAATCAATAAGAAAATAAAAGCATAAATTGTCGTCTCGATCACTGTGTATGGGGGCGGCCATTATTACCCGACATCACATCCTGTGACGTATTGTTGCGGTAAGGCACTGCGCTCTACAACAACAATTGTTTAGGATTTCCAGAGGACTTCACCATTGAAATTCACGAGAGCTATTGTTGAAGCAACAATGCCCACGTGCATGGCAGTTGGATGTTCCAACACATCGGGTAAAAGGGGAAAAAACATTAGTTTTTTCACCTTTCCAATTCATGATCCACCACGGACTCTTTTGTTGGATTGCCAACTTGCCATCGTGCTTCTGGCCAGAGAGAAAACACATTGTCTGTAGCCAACACTTTAAAGAAGAATGTCTTCAAGATGACATGAGAGTGAGACTTTTCGGTAGGTTTTTCTCTTTTTTATAATGTAGAATTTGCCGGAACATTTGTTTACCGACCAGAGCGGCGGAGGTCACTGAGCTTCGATAGAATGCTCACTGTTGCGAAGCCCACTTATTTTATGCGACTTTGGTCTTCTTTTTTCTAAAGTCGCTTGTAAATTTCACGAGTTGTGGGGTTGCAGTTTTTTGGGCTTGTTTCTGAAAGTGAAGTCGCTTGTTTGGGCTCTAAACTAAGTGACGCTGAAATATCCCTCTGCCTCATAACGCACTGCAGCTCATCCTGACAGTAAAGGCAGAAGGAGCCGCTCTGACCGTATTTTCTGCTGTTTACGGTTGCAATAACTGATGATAACTGCTGAAAGTAGATTAGGTGGTGCAGATAACCATGTCTCTAAAATGTTAAATTAGTATTACTTTAAATTTAAATGCTTAATACCATGTCTATTTTTGTTTAAGCGGTTAAAAAATTTTTCCCCAAATTGGAATCGATAAGAGAATCGATAAGGAATCGAATCGTTTCACAGAATCGATAAGGGAATCGGAATCGTGAAAATCTTATCAATTCCCAACCCTAGGAAAGATGTGTAGCCATTCATTGTAAGCAATGTGCTATGAGTTCCTTGCTAACAGAAACTAAATCCAAATCTGCATAAATAAATTTGATCTAAATACAACTGCACAGTTTGTTATTTATATATTTATTGCAAAAAGTATTGCATTGTTAATATACAGTGGGTTTAAAATAGAACTGGCTCTTTATGCAATTCACATTATTCAAGTTTTGATACTGAGGTGTTTCAAACTGATCCTGCAGGATACTATGTCTTCTACCATACAGTGCCCTCCAGAGGTATTGTGTAAAAAGCCACAAAATAAACCATTCTTACTTAAACTGTAACTTTTGCCACAGTAGAAAAAAAACAGCCAACCTTTTAGATGATTATATTCATTTAGTAAAGAAAAATAGTTTTTTTGTAATTTATACTTATACTGTAATTTGTTCTTGTTAAATATACTTGTTAAATATGTTAAATTAAGTTTATCAATGCATCTTGAAACTTTTCATTAGCAATCCATTGTGTGGCACAGAGGCCCATTTCTCTTAAAGGCTCTTCCTGGTGTCCTGATCTTTGTAAGTAATAAACGCTACAAGAAAATAGCTAGTCACCTTATAAACAACTGGAACTGTGCCAAACGAGGCAGGATAATGGCACTAAATTTATCTTCCCACTGCATACAATAAGAATGATTTTAAAGGACTTAATTTAATTTTCTTTTTTCAATCCTCACTATTATGGAACTGGAGTACATGATGCATTCTTGGGTTCACCATGTCTCCATAAGAAATAAAAGTGTTTAAGGCATTAATACACATCTTTTGCAATAATGTGATAATTGTGAGCAGAGATGTATGAGAATACAGAATTGTCCAATAATAGTCTTGTTACACAGCAAGAAAAGATGCTTCTAAGATGATGCGCTGCAAGCACGTCAATTAGTTGCCACGGGTTTTTCTGGATCACATTACTTGATACTTTTCAGCACGACTTTAAGATGGGACAAGTTTTGCAAGTGGTTTCCTCAAAGTTCACAACTTAGTGTGTGTCTTACTTAGTTAATAAAATCAATATTGACAAATAAATTGGAATAATTGTCAATGCTACGACCAAAATAAGTTTATGATTTTCCATAGCCAATAAGCAGCATATAAACTTAGAGCACTGACTTTTTAAATGTGGTTTCTATACAACTAAAGGTGATTTTTGGAACCCATAAGAACTGATGGACTGTCCTTTGGTTTTGCAAACATAATCCTATTAAGTCAGGGATTTGATTTCATATTTTCCCTGTTTTAAAGTCACTTCTTGAAAACTTGTCTCCCTTAAATATGTGAGAATATGTGCTGAATTTTAGAGAATCACCATCATATGTGGTATTACTCAAGGATTCCCTTATGGACCGCGCAGTTATTCTAAACCCAAAGTTTAACTTCCAGTCTTAAACATTGTAGGGAACAACTGGACTGTAAATAATGAGGTTGGCCAATGCTCTGACTGCTTTTTGTTAGTCAGTGTCACACATGAGCGCAGCACGGCAGCGCCCAGCGGGATGAGGCCAGTCACGGAGTTAGCATCAGGGGCCTCCTGGCGTGCAAAAGCAAATCCAATCTGACTAATGTATGAATCATAAGGTTGTCACTCACGCATCCACCAGGATCAGCATGTCCTTGGGTGACGCCGCCCCCTGAATGTACCTGGTGAGTAATGCCAAACACACACAGACAAATTGTATATATAGAGAACGCAGAAAACACGCGGAAAACATGAAAATAGTTATTCCCAGGGCAGTATAGTCTTATTAAAGTGTATCTCTATAAAGCACACTCCCCCAGAAAACAGCTTTGGTGTCACTGGATTTCAAAAGCCACCGATATTTTAACTAAGCAATTTTTGTGCATGTTTGCATGAGACATTCTACAACTGAGCTGCTGCACTCACCAAGGTCGCCTGCGTACGTCATACAGGTCAATCTTGTCGGGTGAATTTCTCTTGTCGATCCAGGGGGAAGCTGCATGTTGGCAGAAGAAAGTGTTTACATCACAGTCAAGTCCCTCAAGACCCAACCAAAGAAACTGGATTTTTCCACTTACGTGAACTAGAATTACTAAAAGAACGACAGTTGATTATGTAAAACGAAGTAAATACAAAATCTGCTGCATTAGTTTAAATACAGCATTCAAAGTATTTATTTTTTCTGTTATGAGCCATTGTTAATGATCTATGTTAGCAGCAGCACATTGTTCCTAAAAACCGACTATGTCTGCGTTATCAATCTGGAGTGCTGTGAGCTTACCTGGGTAGTACCGAGCCAGTCCAGTAGCGGAGCCAAACACCTGCCAGAGCAGTGAGGGATCGTCCTCTTTGTTTTTCCGGAAAACATCCTCCAAGGCATCCGTCCAGTTCAGCTCATTCAAAATAATGGTGGCTGGAAGAAGGAAAATTGAGCAAATGAACCACCTGTAGGAATGAATGAAACCAGTGTGCTGGGATTTCTTTAAAAACAACTCTACACATCCCCCACAAAGCAGAAGGCAGGCTTAGCTACATAAGAACGCACAGATTGTGCAGTATTAGACTACTGAAGGTGACTGCTGAGGGAAAACCAACTTGTGAATATTCAAACTGACATAAGTCTCCTATGATAATATCTTTTTTTTAATACTGCTCTCAAAACATCAACTTCTGCAGCAGCAGAAAGCGGCTCAACAATTGCATGTGACATTTCTGTAAGTAGATACAATCTACAGAGTTCTCTTCAGCCAGGCTCACAACACTTTCCTGTTTTTGTCCAAAAATGCGAGGGACTTTAATGTGATTCTACTATAACTCTGAATGACATGATAGTTCAACAATAATTGGTACAAGGAAAATGTACAAATATTACTTGAGAAAAATCAATTTGGATCCTTGGCATTTAACTTTTCCCCCCAGTTGTCAGCCCAATACAACAAAATACTTGGGTGCATGTTTGCATTTTAATCAAATTAAATCAGTTTGCTATTAAAACAACTGCTGACACAGCATAGGAAAAGTGATTAAACACAACATAAAATCAGATGACAAAGTCAATAATATGAAGTACATATTAACCTAAGTTGAGCATTTTAACACCTTAAGGCAAAAAGCAGTGTAGCAGTCTGGTGTGAGTTTTCTTGATGAAAGCAGTTTAAAAAAAATTCAGAAGGTGTGAGGATGTTCAGAGCTCTGTTCCTGCTTCCCGATTTTACAATATAACCAGGAGCGCGCCCGTTAACGCTGACGGGGAATGATGTTTGTTTCGGTTTCCTCCGATAAAGCAGTAGTTAAGTAAATAGAAATTTGCCAATTTAAACAAGGAATTATTCTGATCTACAATCCTACAGTCAATGTCTAAAAGTGTTGACAGTTTTTTTTTGCCTATATGATCCTATCCTCCCATTTTTCCTGTGTTCTGCTCTTCTGCTCACCATGGGTCTTCATTTATACCCTCATTATAAACCATCCCTTTAACCCCTGTAAGGCTCCGTTTCTAACCATGCGGGATAAGAATGGACTTTTGCCAATACCTGAAGTGGCTCCTTAGCTTATTGCGATTCCATGAGTGCCCCAATTATAAGTTGTAAAGACATTTCAGGCGTGACCACATTAGACTCCCTGCACCTAGCATCTAATGGATTAGTTCTGCTGGTTTACATGACTTCACTAACCAGTGGTGTCTGACCAAAAAGAGCTCAAAGATGTATTAGCAATATGGTTTCCTTCACACTGAAAACTGAAAAACAAAACTGAGTGTGTTTATTTTGAGTTTATTGGTCTCCATTCAGAGTTTAAATATAGACGTCTCAAACACACCAGCATAATAGAGCAGGTTAAGATGCAGAGCTGAGCCCTTAGCTTCCATGTTGTGGAAATGGAATCCCAGCTGAATGCTGGAACAAATCACAGTTTCAGTGTAAACATATCCATCTGTGAAGTGACGCGCCCGTTGCTTGCTCGAGGTCACTGTGGCGAGAGGAAGAGAGGTGTCGCCACGGCGATGTAAGCACTGGTCTGCTCTAGCTGTCAGCCGTGGCATCATTTCCCGAGGGACTTTCAGAGGGTAATGCGGGCAGGCTTGAGTGTTTGCATACTTAGGGCGACAAGTGTGGATCAGTGTCTCACAGAAGAATATGGCTCAGACTAAGTTTCTTTCCCTTCTAGATGCTAAAAACATCTCAAATCAGTGCTTGATATCTAGACTTTTTTTAGACGGTGCAAAGGCATGATTTTTGAAGCAAGATTCTCTTTTTGCTTGGATGAGATGAAAAAAGACAACATAATGAAGCAGCAAAGGAAAAAAATTATGAAACGAACTAGCCCCAAACACACCACAAACAGCTAATACTAAGGATACAGTAGATATAAGCCTATAATATGAGAAATATGGATCTGTTTAGCTGGATGCTAACAAATTTGTTACCAACTGTCGCATTCTTGCTCAGGAACAAGCATGGCTGCGGAGTCATGCTTCTTGCAGTCAGCAGGACTCAGATTATGCTTCACAAACTGGCAAGATATTGGTTGTGAACCAGATGAACTTTTGCCCTTTTTAATTGCAAAGAGATTCTTCTTTCTTACACACAGCAAAATACGTGCTAGATTTAATCAGGTGGACAATATGGAAAAATGCATTTTTCTCAAAGCAGTAGTCTCTAAAAATGGTTTGTTTTCTGGACAAAGTTATGAAGGTTTAACCCCTTCAGTTCTTATTGATCAGAATGAGTAATTGATCATGATGAGGTTTGTCAAAATCCTGAGAAGTAATGACATGCACTATATTATACACTATGCCAAAAGTGACTGCCTTGATTCGCATATGAATTTAAGTGACATCCCATTTTGAAACCATAGGGTTCAATATGACAACGGTCCACTCTTTGCAGCTATAACAGCTTAAAATTTTCTGGGAAGGCAGTCAACAAAGTTTCGGAGTGCGTTTATGGACATTTTTGACCATTGTTCCAGAAGTTCGTCCGTCAGGTAAGACACTGATATCGGACGGGAAGGCCTGAGTCTGATGCACAGTCATGTTGGAACAGGAAGGAGCCTTCTCCAAACTCTTCCCACAAAGATGGGAGCAGGAGTTGTCCAAAATCTCTTGTTAGGCTGATGCTCTGAGTTTCTTTTATTGGAACCAGAGGGCCAAACCCAGCCCCACACCAGATTACACAGTCGACCAAACTTAATACTTGGCACAGTACAGTCAGACAACCACCGTTGTCCTGGCAACCACCAATCCCAAACTTGTCCATCAGATGTCCAGATGGAGAAGCTCGATTTGTCTCTCTAGATAACCCACCTCCACTGCTCTAGAGTAGAGTGGCGACATGCTTTACATTACTAGATCTGACGCTTTGCATTGCTTGGTGACGTATGGCTTGGATGCAGCTGCTTGGCCATGGAAACCCATTCCTTGAGGCTTTCTACACTCCGTTCTTGAGCTAATTTGAAAGCCACATGATGTTTGGAGGTCTGTAACGATGGACAGAAGGTTGGCAACCTATGCGCCTCAGCATCTGCTGCCCTCGCTTTATTGATTTAAGTGGCCTACCACTTTGTGGCTGAGTTGCTGTCATTCCCAAATGCTTCCACTGAATTATAATACCACCGATAGCAGAATGTGGGATATTTAAGATCGGAAATTTCATGACTGGACTTGTTGAACAAGTGGCCTCCTATCACAGAACCACAATGAAGTTCAGGGAGCTCCTGAGAGTGACCAATTATTTCACGAATGTTAGCAGAAACAGTTTGGATGCCTAAGAGCTTGGTCTTATAAACCTGTGGCCATGAAAGTGATTGGAACCCCTGATTTCACTTAATTGGATGTTTAAAATGTATTTAATGTACTCCATGTGTCCTTTGATTCATTGACTGACCTTGATTAACATGGTCCGGATGGAAGTGAAAGTCCTGCTGCAAGTGAGGCCTCCGGAGCCAAACTCAGAAGTAAGTGGTCATTGACCAAAGAGTCAGAACTCAACTGAATCGGCCAGGACTAAAGATCCTTCTGGACAACATCTGCAATTCTTAAACCATGATGATACTTGACAAGTATTTAATTTTTCAGGTAAGATTTGAAATATACCATTTTCATGTGTTTTTCATAACCACCGGTGTGTTTGAACATTTTGAAACGTTTGATGAGTGTCCACTTCAAGAATAAATAATCCAGATCTGAATGCAAAAGAGAGCAAATTCCACACAAAAGGGAGTGCCACTACTATCTATTCTACCATGACTTTCATAGTGATCCATCACTCTGAAAGTGACCATTGAGGGTTGAATGAAAAGTACTGTCCTTTGTCTGGATGTGTTACTAAGCTAAATTAACAGCCACAGAGGGAGTTGCATACCTCCAAAGATACTGCTCGTCCTGTGAGCAGCCAGTACTCAAGTCAGTGTCAGATCAATTTTCCCTAAACCCTTAATCCCCTGGCTGCATGATTAAATAACGAGCTGACGGTGAACTGCTCCCATTCATATCATTGTTCACTCTCATTAGGTAAAAAAAAGAAACAACCAAACTCATAGCTGCATGCTCAAATAATCAAGACATCTGAGCGGAAATAAAGTCCGTCCATCCGTTTTCCTCCGCTTATCCGGGGTCGAGTCGCGTGGGTAGCAGCTTCAGTAGCGAGGCCCAGACGTCTATCTCCCCGGCCACTTGGGCCAGCTCCTCCGGGGGAATCCCAAGGCGTTCCCAGGCCAGCCGAGAGACATAGTCCCTCCAGCGTGTCCTGGGTCTTCCCCTGGGCCTCCTCCCGGTGGGAACACCTCACCAGGGAGGCGTCCAGGAGGCATCCTAACCAGATGCCCGAGCCACCTCAACTGGCTCCTCTCGACGTGGAGGAGCAGCGGCTCTACTCTGAGTCCTCCCCGGATGACTGAGCTCCTCACCCTATCTCTAAGGGAGAGCCCAGACACACTACGGAGAAAACTCATTTCGGCCGCTTGTATCCGGGAAATAAAGTGATGGTTAAAAATGACATCTATGATAAAAGTGCTCAGGTTTGGCTGTGGAAAACCTCCAAAGTTAACCAAATTAACTTTAATCCTTCATAATCTATTTATAGGTCAACAACAGAAACATCTGCAATTTAATCCACTGGAACACATTCAGAAGATTCAGAGAATTCAGAAGATTGAAATTTTTGACCACATTACAGCACAAAAGGAAGTTTTAGGACAATTAAAATCGGCAAAAGATGTCCCATGGAGATGGGGCACTACAGGTTTCAATGATGTGGTTGCAAAGTTGTTGTTTTTTTCCAGAAAGAAAGTGATTCCAAAAAAGTTAAAAAACAAAACTGGACTTTTTTTTCCGAAGTTTGAAGACGTTTTGCTTCCTATCCAGAAAGCTTTCTCAATTCAAAATGTCTGGAGTAGTGTGGAGTTCCAAGCTTTATGGTATAGACCAATTCACGCGTGACGTCCGCGCTACATCCGGGTCCCGCGGGTAGGCAAAAAAAGTACTGTTCTCGTCTACTACATGACAAAACGGGTGAATTAGAGCGTGCTTTTAGTTAGTTTATTTTTGGAATCTAAACAATGCCTACCACTTATTGTGCTCCCAGTTGCACACAGAGGCATTCCAAATCGTCGGATGTACGTTTCTTTCGTTTACCGAATGACAAAGAAAGAAATGGATATTTTCAAAGAAAGGACACAGGCAGACAATCCCTATCGACTGTAGGAGCCATCATACCACGACAGAATTTGCAGTCTACACTTCATCTCCGGTAAATACAACTTAATTCTGCAATGGTCATTGTTCTACTTAAATAGCGGCGGAGGGGAGGTGGCGATCGCTAGACGGGGCCGGGAGAAGCGGAGTCGATGCGCTGCAGCAGCAGCAGGCCGCATCATTTTTGTTTTCTTCGTGCAATCATTGTGCAATTATGTGCACCAGACAGCGGGTGCATTACGCCCCTGTTAGCGCGCTAGTACGTCTGTGTTTACGCTGCAACGTCGCAGACATTCAACCATTTCATGGTTTTCATGCTCTCAAGTCTGTACTGGCCTGCCGTGTTTATAAGGCAGCTGTATGTGTCGCCGTACGGTACACTTGGCCAGCATTTCACAGACTCACTCCGTCCCTTCAGGCTTTTGCTGTGTGGATCTGGCAATCTGATACCATCAACCATCAACTTACTCTTAAAACGATCTTGTGATACGTTATCTAAAGAAGAAAAATACGTCGAGAACTGGTCAGTTTCCTTTGTTTGCGCCCGCTATGTGTTCGCCTTCTGCCTACCAGTCCGGCGCGTATGCGCGAAAAACCAGGATGAAAACAACAGCAGTGAACTGGTCTATAGCCCAACAAAAACCTTGTAATGGCTTAGATAACATGCAAATTGAACCGAAACAGGTCCACCCCCTGAGTAATCGGGAGTCGTTAAGGTCATTGTTGGCCTGCAAATTAAACCAAAACTGGTCCATACCTCTGCAATGGGGAGTCGTTAGGGTCGTTATTGGCCTAGTTTACAAGAGAGTTGTTTTGATCACCTGTATGGAGGTGAGGATTGAGGTGATAATTGGAAGGAATCGAGCGTTGGAACCTTAGTCCTCCTCCTCTGTTTAAGGTTGTTTTTTCTCTCTTCACGTCCCTTTCAAACCATCTGTCTTCTTGGTTCTGGATAGGAAGCGAAACGTCTTCAAACTTCGGAAAAAAAGTCCAGTTGTTTTGTTTAACTTTTTTGGAATGACCATGACCTGGATGACAGAATCTTCACCAGCGGAAAGAAAGTGATGACTGTTGCAAAGCTTCAAGGAAAAAAGTCATATTAGTTTTAAAGCTTTGAAAAAATTCTCTCTTTGGGCAGATGTGTCTCGCCCATCTCAGGAAGATGGGAACCAAGCTCCAACACTTTCAAGCTTCATGCAACTTTGCAATTTCCTTAAAAGCAACAAAATGTAACAAAAAGCACATGGGGTTTTTAAATTAGAGATGGACAGTCTAACATGATAAAGTACATCAACATCATAACCATTTAAATGCATTACGTTATAAATTCTGTAAATAACATTTTACACATTTTAAGAAGAGTCTTAAATACTGAAATAGTACATAGTTACCAACAAAAGATATGACTTAAAAGTAAATAGTTTATGACTCAAGTAGATGTGGAAACTAAATACTGGATTGAACAGCAAATATTCTCTGTGAGGCACATAGATGTCTGAACATATAAAAAATGATCCCAGCAGTGAGTTAGAGGGGGTTGGGTGTGAGAAGTGAAAAGGGGAAGGAAATGTGCCACAAAGTTGCCTCTTATGGTCCCTACCAGCAGCTAACTGGTTGTTTGCTCCCTGGTGCACTTGAAAGTAATAACATGGTGGAAGATAAGGTGGTGAAAACCTGCAATCATTGTATCAGACCGCGTCTTCTATTTGTTGATACTTTACAACTTTGCCACTTCTGTGGTTGAGAAATTAAGCCAACATGGAAAGAATAAGCCACTTAAGGCCACATTAACATGCCGAGCACTCTTAGTTGATGTTTTATTTGGTTGCATACCTTTTTTTTTTAGCATTAACATTATTTAACAAAAATAGTTTGGTGTGTAATGATAGTTCTTGTTTGGGAAAAGAACATTTTTGCATGAATTTCACTGTTTCGGTTCCACCTGATAATTATGTAACACTTTGGTGATAACACTGCTGAAAATGTTTAATGTAAATATGATGGGAATGTGTAAAACTTAAACAGGATTGGTCATAGTTGACATAGTGGTGTGTAATCCAGCCATTGCTACTGTGGCCTGATGCGTATACTGTGCCTGGCGAAGTATTTAAAGTGACAAATCATGCTTTTAAATCCTCCCTTTTCACATTTTAGTCATTCAGTTGAAGTCGACACAAAATTGAACTTCAATGCTGTGGTCTTAATTCTCTGTTATTTAGGGTTGGGAATTGATAAGATTTTCACGATTCCAATTCCCTTATCGATTCTGTGAAACGATTCGATTCCTTATCGATTCCAATTTGGGGAATTTTTTTTAACCTCTTAAACAAAAATAGACATGGTATTAAGCATTTAAATTTAAAGTAATACTAATTTAACATTTTAGAAACATAAAAAGACAACAAATAAGCATTAAAGTACGGTTTATGGGTTGGGTTCTGGAATGTTATAAGATGAGTATAAAACTCAACTTTAGAACCAATCTCTGCTCAAAATGGTGATCTGCACCGCCTAATCTACTTTCAGCAGTTATCAGTTATGATAACTGCAGAAAATACGGTCAGAGCGGCTCCTTTACTCTGCTCCTGTCAGGATGAGCTGCAGTGCGTTATGAGGCATGAGGGATATTTCAGCGTCACTTAGTTTAGAGCCCAAACAACCGACTTCACTTTAAGAAACAAGTCCAAAAAAGACTGCAACCCACAACTCATGAAATTTACAAGCGACTTTAGAAAAAATAAGACCAAAGTTGCATAAAATAAGTGGGCTTCGCAACAGTGAGCATGCTTTCTAAGTGCGTCATATCACTCCGCCCCTCTGGTCGGTAAACAATTGTTCCGGCAAATTCTACATTATAAAAAAGAAAAACCTACCGAAAAGTCTCGCTCTCATGTCATCTTGAAGACATGATTCTTCGAAATGTTGGCTACAGACAATGTGTTTTTTCTCTGGCCAGAAGCACGATGGCAAGTTGGCAATCCAACAAAACAGGCCGTGGTGGATCATGAATTGGAAAGGTGAAAAAACTAATGTTTTTTCCACTTTTACCCGATGTGTTGGAACATCCAACTGCCATGCACGTGGGCATTGTTGCTTCAACAATAGCTCTCGTGAATTTCAATGGTGAAGTCCTCTGGAAATCCAAAACAATTGTTGTTGTAGAGCGCAGTGCCTTACCGCAACAATACGTCACAGGATGTGATGTCGGGTAATAATGGCCGCCCCCATACACAGTGATCGAGACGACAATTTATGCTTTTATTCTCTTATTGATCAACGCTAAATTCATTAAATCACCACGAACGTATTAGTTTTAGGTATAGCTAATGATCCACTGATTTTTCCTTGTTGACCGGACTTTCGATCGCTTTACCCGATGGGGCGCCATTTTTTTTGTTTTGCTTTTCTAGACTTACGCCTGGTCACGTCGTACTTGCTTACTGAATGCCGTGTGCGTAACTTGCGTAAAAAACGTGAGGTAAGTCGTGCTGCCCGGCTCTGGTGCTGCCTGGAATTGATAAGAGAATTGTTAAGCGAGCTGCCAAACGGTGCCATGGAATTGGAACACACGGAACCGGTTCTGAACAGGAACCGGTTTTCGATTCCCATCCCTACTGTTATTGTAGCTCCACAGGCCCCTGTTTTGTCTTTTTGTTCTGAGGTGTGTCTGAGAGCAACACATTTTTTATTTTTAATACAACTGACGCACTTCACACCTTGCCCCCCTCCAGGTCACAGTGTGTTCCACTCTCCCCCACTTGGCCATTTTTGTGGATTGACAAATATACGACTATCTAGTGGCGCAAAAACCTGTATTCACAAATTGACTAAAAGATGTCAACAACAGAAGACTTGTTGTTCGAGCCAGAGTCTGACTCAGAGCGAGAGAAGAATGAAGACGACAAACCTGCAGAGCCGTGCCTTATCCATTTGTAGCTTCAGGATTCTTGAGCTTGGACTACAAAATTGCTGTGAGAAATAAAAATAGTGGCTTTGCAAAATTGGTTAACCGTAACTCCATTATCTTGTGTAGCAGTTCTGCAGTGTACCAGTTCTGAAGCAAATACTGTGACCTTACAATATGACCTGAAAATAAAATAAAGATACACTGCTTGGCCAAAAAAAAGGTCACCACCTAAGAAAAAAAAAGGTCACACACGCCGTTGTTTTTTTGGACCGCCTTTAGCTTTGATTACGACACGCATTCGCTGTGGCATTGTTTCAATAAGCTTCTGCAATGTTAGAAGATTTATTTCCAGCCAGTGTTGCATTAATTTTTCACCAAGATCTTGTATTTATGATGGTAGTTTCTGCCCGCTGCACAAAGCCTTCTCCAGCACATCCCAAAGACTCTCAATGGGGTTAAGTTCTGGACTCTGTGGTGGCCAATCCATGTGTGAAAGTGAACTCTCATGCTCCCTGAACCAATGTTTCACAATTCAAGCCCGATGAATCCTGACATTGTCATCTTGGAATATGCCCGTGCCATCGGGGAAGGAAAAAAATCCATAGATGGAACAACCTGATCCTTCAGTATGTTCAGGTAGTCAGCTGACCTCATTCTTTGAGCTCATACTGTTGCTGAACCTGGACCTGACCAACTGCAGCAACCCCAGATCATAGCACTGCCCCCTCAGGCTTGGACAGTAGACACTAGGCATGATGGGTGCTTCACTTCACCTGCCTCTCTTCTTACCCTGATGCACCCATCACTCTGGAACAGGGTAAATCTGGACTCATCAGACCACATGACCTTCTTCCATTGCTCCAGAGTCCAATCTTTATGCTCCTTAGCAAATTAAAGCCTTTTTTCCTGTTAGCCTCACTGATTAGTGGTTTTCTCAAGGTTCCTTTTGCATTGTGCATGTGGAAAGTCTTTCATTATTAAACATAGTGGGTTCTACTGTTTTTCTTCTATTTGATTTCACCAAACGTTTAAGTGATCGTTGATCGCAATCATTCAGGATTTTGTTCTGGCCACATTTCTTCCTCAAAGACGATGGGTCCCCATTATCCTTCCAGTTTTTAATAATGCGTTGGGCAGTTCTTAACCCAATTTTGGTAGTTTCTGCAATCTCCTTAGGAGTTTTCTCTGCTTGAAGCATGCCAGTGATTTCAACCTTCTGAAACAGACGGACATCTTTTCCCCGACCACAAGATGTGTCATTCAACATGGTTGTTTAAGAAATGAGAAGCTACTCATTGTACCAGTTGGGGTTAAATAACTTGTTGCCAGCTGAAACATAATCACCCATGCAGGAATTATCCAATGGGAAGCTCGTTGTTGTTTGCTTAGTTAAATCCAAGTGGCATCTTTTTTTTGGCCAGACAGTGTATCTACACAGCACCTGGAGAGACTACATTAAACTTTGCCGCCCCCTTAGAGACTTCAAGGACACAAGATGTATTTAAGGGCTAGAAAAGTGCATGACATGTCCCCTTTAAAGCCCTTAAAATTATAATCACTTTATAACCACAAACTTCCATGAATTCTGTTGACATTTTATGTAATAAACACAAACCATTGTGCAAATTATGGAAAGACAAAGTATTAAGTTGTTTTTTCACAAATAAATCTGAGAAGTGTGACAAGAACTTGTATTCAGCTCCCTTTACACCGATCCCCTTAAATAATATCCACTCCAACAGTTTTTTATAAACTGAGAAATTTACTTTTCGTAGAAATATATCTGCTCTGCGAAAGCCTTAGATGTTTGTCAGAGAACATTAGATGAAGGAAAATAAGGAAAAACAGCAGACAGGTTAGCGAGAGAGGTAGGAGTTTAAAGAAGAATTGGGGTACAGAATAACCCAGGCTTTGAGTGTCTCACAGAGCTCTGTACAAGCCTTCATCTGATACTATAGAGAGTATGGCATAACTGAAAACCTACTGAGAAATGGCAGCCTACCCAAAGTGATAGGCAGAGCAAAAAGACCATCGCTAATAAGAAAGGCAGAGAACAGACGTCTGAACCTTTTTGAAATCATACAAAATGCTGTCATGGTAGAATATTAATGCTGCAAATATTCCCGATAACACTGTCCAATTTGTAAAAAAAATAGTGGTAGAAGCATCAGAAGATGGGAATACTTTTTTTCTAAATAAAAGGGACTAGATGAAAACATGAGGGGGGAGACTGTAGAGACATGATGAGATTGTATAAGAATTACAAAGATTAGTAAATCTTATTGCCATGGCCTCCACTGTTTTTCTCCCGACATGGGATTGGCCTTGATGTCACAAAAGGGATGAGGACAGACATCAACTGTCTCTTTATGCTCTTGATTTATAGAAAAGGTGAAATCAGATTATGAGGAAACTGTCTGGGAACCTCCTCGCATCCAAATGGGACCTCCATTTAGCTGATTAGAAAATCCCAGGCACGCGTCCAACTCCTTACAAAGGACACAAGTTGCAGTTGTAATGACAGTGAGCAAAGGATGGAGAAGGGAAGGGTAAAAAGACAGAGACGGATTTAAGTGCACCTCAGACTTTGGCTGCAAGCATTGTAAACGAAATAGGATGTGGATAAAGTGGCACAAGGGTGCAAGTAGAAAACGAAATCCATTTATAAGCCGTGAGCTTTGCCAAAAGGAGTTTGACTATAACCCAATCACACACACAGACACACACACGCACACAGACACACACACACTCTGTCACAGTATCTCAGCACATCACGGTGTGTGCATGTCTAGGGCTGACAGGTGCCACACAGCGTTGATGCAAACGGGCATCAGACGAGGCTCAGATCTCCTGCCACGGCCACAACGCTCCCCTTTCATCTCTTCTCATCGCATCCACACTGCTCTGCCTAATGAGCGAGAAAACATGCATATGCAGCCACGAGATCCATATACGGTGCAAGAGGTGCACGTGATGTGACACACATGCGTGCTCGTGAAAACTTTCACACCTCAAGTGTTTCTTGCTCCATCGCTCCCTCGAACACATTCATGCACGCAGACAGGCGGATTCATCTGTGGTTTAAATGTGCGAACACAAACACTAGATAAATCCCAGTCTAACCACCCACACTGGATCAGCAGGGAGAAGAGATTCCAATCATGTTGGGGAGAAAGACAAAAGCACATTCTTCATCATGAAGCACAATTTAATATGCTTAATAAAACTGTGCGAAGGTAAAGGGATGGTTCAGAAAGAGATGAGAGGGAATGCAAGGAAAAGACAAATCAAACCAGTGAGTACAGGATAATAAAATGACAAACTAAAAGAACACACATCAGCGAAAACAAAGCAGATGTGAGATGGACTTTTTTAGTACTGTAGAAAGTCTTTTTAATCTAAAAAGTGGGTGACACAGCTTTCACATCACAAAAAGCCACAGGGACGCCAGCCCCGTCTGGACCAAGTCCACTAATCAAGTTACAACTCTCTCTCTCTCCACATGGCCAAGAAAGAGCATCTGGGCGTGTCTAAGTCGCTGCTTCTCCTTCAACCAAGATGCACATTACCATGGCAACCCTGACTGTACTGGCCAGCCAGAGAGGCAGCTGAGTGGAAGCTCAAGATTTCAAGAGCACATGAGTTCCTATACCCACAACAACTTTACGACTTGGCTCATAAGAAAGTCATCGAAGTCCAGCGTCTGAAGGGGAAGAGGGCAAATGTGCATGCTGCAGGTGGACACCTTAAAATCAGAGGCCTCTAACTGCTGGTGTTGATGGGGAATGTTGTGATTTAAATAGGACTTAACCACACACACAAGAGGCAATGCAGAAATGCTAACACAAACAATTTGGTAGGAAATGCATGTAGTGAGTTTTTTTTTCAATTAGTGTTGCTTAATGGCCACTGTGATAAAACTTTCTTGCCTAAAGCTATAACTTATATGTAGGCTGTGGGGTAGCAAAATGCTGTTAAATCTAAAGCAATAGCCCCATGCTATACACATCTGATAAGCAAGCATTTTATGGTATCGTTTATTAGGTTTAAAGTGTCCACAGACACCAATGGAAAAATGATTATTTCCATAGACCAGAATACTGAACATGCTTAACTTAAAGGGTTGGTGAGTAACAACTGCTGCCACCTAGAGGTCTAGATGGAGAAGAGCAACCATCTTAAAGTACGTACCTACCTGCTAATACACTTATGCTGCTTTTCCAGTAGTACCAACTTTGAGCGATTCGCTAGGGGTCTGTCTGATTCAGTTCGCTTCAGGTGGTTTTCTATTACAACTGAATGCAGCGCAAAATGTGGGCGGGGTTGCTTCAGAAGGGCAGTGCCAAGACAGAAAGGTGACGTGATGAAACGTTGATGCAACACAGTAATAAAACATTGCATGGACGTGGATTGAGCTACTCAGTGTATAATTTTTATCAGACAGTAGGACAACAAGCGGCGATAAGGGGTTGACAGAGAAGAGAGACACTGGAGAGAACAGAGCGTTAGAGTAGATGAAGACCAAGATAAGGCTCCTAGAAGACCATGGATCAAAGATAAAAGTATTAGCTCCCCCCGATGTGTACTGGGTAAGCTGATGCCAATTCTAGCTTGCAATGTTGTTCTATATATACACACACAATAAGCCATGCATTCAAAGAGTTAAAGTGCTGGGATATTACATAAAATATATTCTCTGTGTACAGGCTGCTGAGGAACAGGACAGAGACGTGCTGGGTGCTCTGACGCTGAACGATATGACAAGATTCAGCCCTATCTGAATTTTCCCAATAAAGTTGTGTTATTCTACCATGTCTCCAGTTTTGATTTGATGTCAGTTATATATTACAAACGACTGAAGGCTAAACAGATAACTAGAATATAACCTATTAAACGGTTAAGACTTGGGCAGTTCCCCTTAGGGTTTTGAGTCAGGACAATGATCCTTCATATAAAGCCAGAGCAACAACTGAGTGACTTCGATCAAAGCATGATAAAGTGTTAGAATGGCCAGTCAGACCTAAATCTAACTGAGAATCAGGGGCAAGGCAAGAAAATAACTGTTCGCAGACAAAGAGATATGGTGAGGACAGCGAAGAGACTCATTGGGGCAGCGCTTCCTTCCATCCGTGGCACTGCTTGCAGATGTGCATGACCAGGGCTCAGACAGCCATACGAGAGTCCTCTCACACCCATCACAGACTGTTCACCCTGCTGCCCTCTGGCAAGAGGTTCAGCAGCTACAAACGCAGAACCAGATTCCATAACAGCTTGATTCCACACGTCATAAGGCCGCTAAACTCTCTATCTACCCCCATAGATACAGAACTAGTCACTTGATATGGACGCTGCAAACCTTACTGCACTCAGTAAGTGTACTATCTGCCTCATCATATGGTCCGTTCATTGTTGCAATACATTCTGCTGCTACATAGACAACATGAATAGTGCAAGTATCGCACAACTTTTCTGTACATATAAAATGTATTTCTTGGTTTGCTGCTACATTCCTGACAAATGACAAATGCTTACATATGTAATGTTTCTCTTTGGTCTTGTGTTTTCTACCTGGAGCCTTGCAACGAAATTTTGCTCAAATGTACATTGTGAATGCGCAGTTGAATTACAGCAAAGTCTGTCTAGATCTAAACCCGATCAAATCTGCCAGCTACGTTTAAATAATTGGAATAATTCAGTCTTTACATGTGCAAAACTGGTAGGGAGGTGTAATTGCTTAGATTTTACAAAATATTGACTGGATTTTATTAATGGGTTTCAAAGTAACAGATTGGACAATGCTGAACACCTAAGCACACCACAGTTTTTAGACTTATTACTAAACATTTCATAAAGCAATGCATCCATTTCTTTTCCACTTTAAGATGTTGCTCCACTTTTTATTTGACTACCACATAAAGTCTCAGTAAACTACTTTGAAGATCTTATACAATATGAAACTGTCACAATATGAAACTGTTCAAGGGGTGCGATTCATTTTGGCTACTACTGTTTTTTTTTTTCTTTTGGGGTGGTGTGGGGGTGGGAGTACCTGTCAGCCACTGGTTCTCCTTATTTTGATCTGTCAGTATTGATACTTATTATGCCAGTTAATTATTTCTTATTCTTCAAAGTGATTCCTTTTCAATTTCTGTTGCATGCGTTTAACAGTTGCTAATTAAAACAGAGGAGACTAGATAAAAGTCAGAATGTCCTTGGAGGGTTAGGAAACCTTTAGGAAAGAAAATGATGTAACTTGGGTGGGTATGTAAACTGAGTGGGCGTTACTTGAAGACTTGCAGGCTGCAGTGGATTTTCATATTTATTAAAGCCAACAAAAACTGGATAAAAAGTGAAGGGCTCCAGCAATAACCCTACAGTTATTAGTAATGTGCTAACTATTGCTTCAAAGTTGTAAGCATCTTACTACAGTTACTTAAGTTCAATATTACATATCATAATTTGTTTGGACTTTAATGAATAGATAAACTTTCCTTTTCTACAGCCGAGTAACACTAAAGCCGAGCTGGCAGAAGTCCACTAACCATTAGAAGAAAAAGAAAAGACGACTGAATCATCCTAAGAACAACTCACTACTGAATTTTCTGAACCCAACCCCCAGCCTCTTCATCATTATAACTGCTGCTTGTAAAAATAACCAAGTGCATTTGGCAATGACAAAATGTCTGCACAGTCAGAGGCCTCAGAGGCCCGTCACTGCACATTTATAGTCCGCCTTATGGGGAGTGACTCGCTGTATAAGGACATTAAAGTCATGTGACGAAGTCCATTGCATTTAGCAGACCCACACTGAAGATTGTTGCCAGGACTGATATTGAACGCTCTGTCAGTGGTAATAAACACAAACTAAAGCAATTCGTCATGCTGTGTGCCTCAACATAACCAGCCTATTTCACTGCTCTGAAATGTGCTTATTGTTCTAAGTTTATTAATATTTAAAGTACTGCTCTCATAGGTTTACTCAGTGTGCGTGTGCCTGCGTATGAAGACTTTCCTTTACACTGAAAAAGTCCTTAGCTTGTACTATGTGTCCTGCAATTTTAGGCAACTGCCTAAAAGCCACAAGGATTTAGCTGTCATTGCTAGACTGGTCTGCTTAGTTTTCTGAGGAATTTTGCTTTAAAGGTTTAGTCTAGATTCTCTGTAAAGTTGCTACTAATAGTTCCCTAATCTATTCCAGACATTTGTTATTACACCGGGTTACACTGCTATTAGATGTGCAACAGCGCACAAAATGGTATGTTGCTGAGCTTTGCAGGTCATCCTGGCAGACTCTCAATCAGCTTATCCACCAACTAAACTGATGAACCAAATTTATACGCATGTCTCACCAGCTTTAAGCTATTCTGAGGACATAGTTACAGTTCCAACAAGCATGGCATCTTCCTACAACAGGTGATGAACCATTTCCAATACATGTAAAAAATCCAAACTAACCCTTATCTTTATTTTCTTATTATTGGCCAAATGAAAGATCTAACATGATAAGGAAAGAGAAAATTAGCTCTGTTGATGATATCTGAAACCAATAAAAATAAATAGAGGGTGTGTAAAAAGCATAGTCTCACAAAATAATTTTCTTGTCGCTATGTGCAAGCTGTTATGAGCCCCAGATGTTAACCTAAGTGCTTTAAGCTTGACAACTCGTCTCTACGTTTAGTACTCTGATTTGAAAGTTCTTGAGCCTTGTTGAGTCGAAGGGTTCCATTAGTAAAGACGCTCAGTGGGATAGCTGAAGACTAAAAGCATTGAAACAGCTTCAACCCCTTTTAAATAGTGTGGTAGCATTGTGGGTAGCAAGTAGAAGAAAAATGAAAATGGGGCAAACATAATAAGAATGATTTGTAAGCATTGTGAAAATACAGAAAGTGGCTTGCGGTTGGCCAATAAAGAGGACTAATGGGAAGTTTTTTAATCAGTGTTGACTGTTTTTAAATCAACTGTGGTTCAAATCCTAAATTATTTATACTGGTCGGGTCTGAAGAGCACAATTGTACAATAAACAGATTGTTAAAATCAGATTTTAATCTGTTAAACATCTTTTCATTTTCATTTTTTAAATTTTATTTGGACAGCTAGAGATGAAGAGAACCATGAAAACCCCCAATAAACGGACCCGTGAAACCTGAACTGCTTTACTTTACATTTATTACAGCTTAATTAACAAGTTAGAGTTTGAAAATTCTTCACTGTTTAAATACAAAAACTTTTATTATTGGTTTTCCCAAAGTAAATGTTACAATCTCATATTGTTTTTTTTAGCCCGTGACAGTACGTCATGAGTCTCATTAGCCAAACATGTCACTAAAGAACTGTGATTAGGTTAGCTGTGATTAACATTTTTTTTAATCACTGTATTTTGACCACAAACTGCTAAACATTCAAATTCAATCAAACCAGTTGGAGAAATTTTTCACAGTGGAACCGCGGTGCATCAGCCAAAAGATGTATCCATTGAAAGGATGCTGCTCTGACTGGCCGATACATTAAAATTCCTCAAATGATTCCAAAATGTCGCAATTATGAAGAAAATAACCAATAAGATGTTAAAATACTGTAAAAAGACAGAAACATTCATCTTTACGGGGTGTGCTGACATGGTTTGAAACTGGCCTGAACTATTGGTGGAGTCAGTAATCAGCATGAGGGAAGAGAGCAGCTGGTAACCGGTGTAAGGAGTGGGCTACAGTGCGCTGACCAGTGGGAGGAGGATGGCATTTGAACTATATATAGACTAGAATAATTGTAGAACTGTCTACAATGCACATGGTGCTCAAAATCTGAGTTTTATGTCCATGAAGCATTACTTATTTGGCTATAGTGCTCTGCTTGATCAGTATACAAAAAACTATATTGGATATTATTTTGGGTGTATTTCAAATTAAATGGTCACAGACATGGAAAGGTAAAAGAGGAAGAAAGGAGGAGAGAAAGGTGAGGCAAAATGTTAAAAGGGAGAAAAGGTGAAAAAAAGGAAAGGAAAAAGAGTGCAAGATAACATCCTTGGAGTTTGCTTTCAAACCTGCAGAAAGAGAGAGAAAGAACAACAAAACTAACAGAAAAGGTATCACATGCACAAACAACCCATGCCTTTGATAACATTACTGAAAAATGTGCAGTATTGTTTAATAAAAGATGTATTTAGTGATAGCCAAAGCTAATTATAGGGTTTTTCTGTATATTAGTGTATCTGGAAGCTTAAGGATCCAAGCACCTTTGGGTGTTGGTGAGAGTATGCTTGTATAAGGTTTATCCATACAAAAAATGCCCAATAGAGGCAGACACTGGGGAGACCAGAATGCCAGATGTGCGAAAGGCCACCAGAGCACAGAAGCCCAAGACGGACCAACACAGGGATAGTTGCATCCCCCATCCCAGAAAAGAGTCCCAGGAAACCCCCAAGCAGACACAGCGCAGACAAACCCGTGGGCTCTGCTGGCAGCCAGCCATGCCAGAGCAGATCCAGCCTAGAGACCCAAGGCCCAGAGGCACACCACCCCCCAGCAGGGCCCCGGCAGAGCCAGGGAGTTCTGGCCCTGCGAAGCAGCCACCAGGAGTGAGTCAACACACACCCGAGCACCCATCCCCAGACCTCGAGACCCGTCCACCGGCAGGAGTCTGGGGGTGGGGGCTCCACACTTAGTCGAGACCAGAGATGCCCCTGGAAAAGGGGAAGCCCAAAACCCAACCCGACAGAGACAATCACATAATCACAGGCATGCAGTCACATTCACACGTTCCCACCCCACACACATGCAAGCGCTCATAACTATACACGAGAAAAGACGCTGTGCACACAGTGTCAATTCTCCATATTCTGTGCCATGGCAGGGCATCACCCAACATAGGCAAACCCGGTCCATACCCCTGCCCCAAACCCCCCACCCTGATCCCAGCCCCATCGATACTCGAACCCATCCATCCAGAGATGGGGCACACACAATTCAAACAATGCACTGTGGTTTAAATTCAATGTTTAGGGGTTCATCTGTCAAACTGTCTTCAGTAGCGAGACCCAAAAATAATAAGTTTTGTTTTGTCAGTCCACAAAATGTTGTGCCATTTCTCAAGCCAGTTTCACAACCTCCAAACATGGAGTTTTGCTTGTTTTTTTCCCTCCAACAGTAGGACTTCCCAAGTCCTTCTTGCAGACAGCTTGACTTCACACTGTCAAATAACTCACATAGAAATCATCGTTTGCCTCTATACCAATTTAGTAATTATTTAATCCACTTGAATGGCATTGTTCTTTTCGTCCATGTCTTTATTGTTGTGGTTTTAATTTCAAAGCATTTAAAATCATTTTAGCTGAGCAGTCTATCATTTTTTGCATTTCTTTATGTATTTTCCCACTATCAAATCACATTTTTTTTTTGAAAAGTACATTGTCCTTCTGAACAGTGTCTGGAATGACTTATTTTACCCAGATTTTTAGAGAGGAATTTACTTTTCCAGGATGTACAATATTTATTGCATAAACTCTTAAAAAGGGAGGAACAGGAGGTAAATCACTGTTTAAAGTCATCTTTAGGCCCCTTTTCCCGTTTCCAAATGGGGTATTTTTTATCATAAATTTATACCCTTAATTTATGATAAAAAGCAGCTATAAAATGTTTTTAGGCAAAAAAGTACACCTCCAAACTTCATCTATGCAGTTAAGGTTATAGGCAGATTTTGAATCTGGAAGGCTGCAGTTGGTGCAGCGATTAGTCAGCCAGACCGTCTGATTTCCTGCAGACTGGATCTGGCTGAAAGGTCAATATCAAGCATTTACTAAGTTTGTGGGGAATATCTGGAAGCACCAGAAATCAAATGTGGAAATCTTTGCTGGGTGTTGTCGCCATTTTAAGCTAATTATAAACCTTTTTGGCCACAGTTTTGCAAGACTGATATTTTATTACTGACCAAACAGAGCCCTTTCATTTTCATTCTTGTACACAGAAAACACATTTCCCAAACACTGACGTTTCATGTAAACCTAAGTGTTGACTCTTACTATTTACAAACCGTGATCCATGCTTGGTGGATGGGCGCCATGTATTTAATAACCTAAATCATATCCACAGATTTAGCGAGGCTTTCTTTCATTTTACACACACAATTGTATCTCTCAAGAGTGTGCCAGCTCCTGATCGAAACACTGTGTGTGTGTGCGGAAAAAGGCAGGCTCTCTGCTTTTCTTACACGGCAAGAGGAGCAGAGAAAGTGGAGGAAGAGCAGTGTAAGTGCAGTGGGCGTATCCTATAACCTATAAAAAATATTTTGCCACGATCAAAAGTTAGCGGCATTGTACTTAAAAATCCCCCTCGTCATTCTCGCCATGGCTGAGGCCAAAACATACCCATAAAGCTTTACATTTTATTCCGTGCTGCAAACTTTAGAGCAGACAGATCAGTTTCGTCTTCCCTCTGTCCCCCATCCATGCAGTCCCCGCACAGGCAGAGAGGAGCTGTGCTTTATTTCTATTTATTTATACAAACGGGTAGAAAAGAGTGGAGCCCGGTGAAGCTGAGTGGGTGGAATAGGGTAGGGCGGGTGTAAAAGGGACTAATGAGGTCTAACTCCATCAGCAAAACCAGTTGTCCGTTCTCTATCCTGTTTCTCCGGAGTCCGGAAGAGTGGCAGGATATGGACACAGCTTTTCTCTGTTTGATCTATGGTGTCTTCTTGTTGCCAGCCGGTGGACCTGATTGTAACTGCAGTTTTCCTCACAACTTTGCCAGACATCATGGGCTGTTTTACATTAAAGGCCCCCAGCAAATGGAAATGTGTCAAACTTAAAAGCCCCAGCCTTTGGTTTACTTCGGGAAACCAAAGCCTTGGGCTTTAAATTCTGGGGCATGCAATGGAAAAGGGGCTATTACTAAATGAATGACCTCACTGATTGACTTGCATACTGTTATTTTAAACACAGCACGTTCAATAATGATTCAATTACACAGAATCAGCATCATGCATGCCCTTTGTTGTTCGGTCTGTTGGTTGTCTATTGCAATTACAAGTAACGTATTTGCCACACAGGAAAATATTTTTTATCAAAAACATCTGTATGTAACAAATACTCAAAATAAAAATAATATATATTTGGCCATGATTGTGTGCATAATAAAGGATTTTTACAGTGCTGACAGCACGCAATCATTAGGGATACAAGTATAGACAGTACATATTTTTTTTAACACAAAGAAAAGAAAAATGGAGGCCGAGTTGTGAAACTGCAATATACTTATTTTGTTTCACAGCGGTGTAGCTGACTACTCAGGCTATAAGGTGTTTATTGTGTTTATACGAGAGACAGCCCGAGGGAAGAAATTGTCTCTGTGGCAGCTTGTTTTTGCAAATAGTGCTCTGTAGTGCTGACCTAAAGGTACATTTTAAATTTGTGCGCAGTATGTTTGGGGTCTGTAGAGATGTGAGCTGCCCTTTTCCTGACCTTAGACCTGTATAAGTCCTGGATGGTGGGAAGGTCAGCCTCGATGATCCCCTCCGCAGACCTAATTATTTGTTGCAGTGTGGACCAGCCATGTTTTGTGGATGAGCGACACCACACAGCAATGGATGTTCACAGGACATACTGAATGATGCCAGTGTAGAAGATGACCAGCTGCTCCTGTGGAAGGTTGTACTTCTTGAGTTGCAGCGTCTATATGTCAGGACCAGCTCAATTCCCAACAAAGGGTGATTCCTAGGAACCGGAAGTGATACACAGCAGACTGTGTTGTTGAGGATAATGAGGAGAGGCAGGGCGAAGAGAGTTGTCCGGAAGTCCACCGTCATCTCCAAAGTCTTCAGTGGGTCAAGCTTCAGGTTGTTCTGACAGCTCCAGTCTATATAGACAGGAAGCCTATCTACTTCCTGTCTATATGTAGACTTGTCACTGTCCTGGAAAAGACCAATGACACTGGTCATCTGCAAACATCAGGAATTTTACAGCTGGGTCCAATCACCCTGATGGTTCTTTGGTGATACGTCCCTGGGTGGTTGAAGTGGTGCAGGATGAAGTGTAGTCCGAAGTTGACTGCGTTATCTGCCAAGTGGTTTGCCCGGTAAGAAAACTGCAGGGGGTCCAGGAGGGCGCCTGTGATGTCCTTCAACAGCATTTTTAGTGCAGGTAGGGGGCCAGAGGGAGGAGAGGAGGGGGTTGTAGGGTTTTTGATGGGGGTTCTTTTTTGTCAGGGGAGGTGTGACTGACTGGTTTTCCGACTCACATTCAGCACCTATAACTTAACATTTCAGGATGAAATACTCACAGTTCTAAATACTGGTGAATTACCTAGGCTCACTCGAACATGTAGTGACTAGATATCTCAGAAGGAGAAAAGCTAATTTTCTAGAGTATGAAATCCCCCTATTTAGTGTCCCATGTTGGCTATGCTAAAAGCATTAAATGGTTTCTAAAAAGCAGAAATATTCAAGACTGACGTGGCTTCAACTTGACCACTGTGCAGTCTCCTACTGGATAGTATCATACAGATCAAACAACTAAAACAAATCTGACCATATTTTGTCTGGATAATAGTTGGTAAGATATTTGCAGTACTTTTATGAAAAAAATACCTAATTTAGATGTGGTTCCTTTATGTTTCCTCTGCATGGCTGTGCACTCTGGGACTGATTCAATTATATCACAAAGTACCTTATTCATTTCCACAATAGACTGGCAAGTGGGTGAGTCAGCTTAGTTAAAAAGTACAATGACAATTAAACACAGTTGGATTGCAGGGAGAAGTCAGATGTTTGGGGCCCAAGAAATGGAAAAAGTAAAAAATTCTCTGTGTCACTTTAAAAATCAAGGAAGAGTTGCTCCTCCTAATAAACTGTTCAGTCATAAATTAGTCAATGCAAAGAAAAGCTTTGTCAGTTCCTATTCTGTCCTTTAGTTGTTTTTTTTACTGCATCAAAGCTCACCATCCCTTTGTCATCCGTTTCCCTGTTGGCCTGCTTCAAGTTGCCAAAATTATTTTTTTAAATACTTGTCCTTAAATAAAATGTGCTTGTGTTCAACTTACAGCCTTCATATATGTCGGTAGGGATATGGACGGCAGTGGTGTTGTAGGAGACCAGGCGCTTGAAGTCTGGGTCTATTTCAAAGTCATCTGGAATGAACCTATTCCTCTTCTCCTCTTCTTTTTCTTGTTCTTTCTCCAATGAGGTAATATTTATCTGTGCAAAGGAATCCAGATTGAATATAAAACCCGTTTTAATTAACTTAAGCCACATCCCTGTTAAAGGAAAATGTTAGCATCTTCGTGAAGTAGAGCAAGGATCTGTTAGAGATGGTCCATAAAGGTGGAAGATTGACCTTTTTCACTAAGTTTTCTTAAGACATTCACTGTACATTTAACAAAAATCTTTTGCACATTCATAAAACATTGTACCATAGCAAAACAGAAGTAAGATTTTCCATTACCTTCTGCTGAACACAAACTTCAGCCCAATGTATTTGCATGTTATTTAATAAACAAATTAATTAAAGGTGAAGGAAATGGATACATGGCGTTTGAAGATTTTTATGTGTAAAAAAAAAAAGTTTAGACTGTGGTGTGCATTAGTATTCACCCACCTGTACTCTAATAATTTTCTAAGTAAACAGGTTTTATGGATGGCCAGCAAGAAGAAAATATTTATTGACAGAAACCCAAATGGTCTCCCTATCTGCATTTTGCCACAAGCAATTTAAAGGACAGAGGAGATATGGCCAAAAAAGCTGCTCTGGTGATGAGAACACAATTTATGTTTTTGGCCTATATTCAAATGCTCTGTGTTTCAGAAAACCAATGTCACATGTCACCTAAAACACGTTATCTCTATGGATGAAAAATTGTCATAGAATCAATCTTTGGAAATGCTTTTGCTCAGGAGTGACAGCGGGGCTGTTTAGAGTTGATGGGAAGATGTTGGGGGGAAATACACAGCAATTTTGGAAGAAAGCAGTTGGGAGCTACAAAAGATGTATCACTGGGGTGGAGAGGCTCACCTTCCTGCAGGACAATGACCCTAAACATGCAGCATGTAGAATGGAGTAGTTAACAAATGCATATTTGTGACTTATAATAGCCCAGTCAAAGTCCAGTCCTAAATCAAATTCATAATGTGTGCATAGAGGTGAACATTTCTTTTGACAGATGCTCTCCATCAAGTTTGACTTATTATCGACAAATTTCCAAAATAAAAATGGAAATGCTTGTCGGGACTTTGATGCAATCAACTGGTTTTCTTATATAGGAACATTTTTGACCAATCTGTATAATCTGACCCAATCTGTATAATATGATTGAACTTGACTTTGTAAAGTGCCTCGAGATGACATGTTTCATGAATTGGCGCTATATAAATAAAATTGAATTGAATTGAATTAAACATATCAGCCTCCAGATGTGCAAAGCCATTTTTGACATAACCAGAAAGACATCCATTTGTATTTGCAGTAAAGGGTGATTCTACAGAATGATGACATAAAGGGAGTTGATACCTAATGCAAGTTCCACTTAATGGATTTTTATTCAGGTAAAAAATGTAAGCTTTCAAAACCATGTATCATTTTCCTTTTATTCACAATTATGCACAGCATCATGTTGTTCCATCATTAAAAGAAAAAAAACACAATTCAATACTTAACAGTAATGGAACAAAATGTGAAACAGTTCAAAGGTATCACTATTTTTATAAGGCAGTGTTTATACACCTAAGATTATTTCTGCAGATTTGAAACATGGGGGAATTGTCAGTAAAATATACTCTCTGGTTTGCTGCCATGGTATACATTATGTGTGTGTCTGCCAAAAAGTGAAATAATATGTACTTACACCATCTTTGGCATTGTAGTAAAGGAGTTTGTTGGCCTGCAGAGAAGTCAAAACAGAAAAAGCAAGAGATTAAGAAGGAGGGACAAAATAAACATTTGTTTCATAATTAGTCATTCAAGTTAGAGATACAGTTGCTTCTATGTAAGGGTTAATTTAATTTTAACATCTTTTTCTGTCCTTACATTGCAGGGTGCTGCCCTGACAGCATGCATCAGAGAGTGGAGCGATGTTTTGCACTGCTGGGCTTCCTGTCAGTACACAGGCTAGTCGGGATCTAACGAGCTAGCCACGCTGTTGACATTGTAATACCCCAGAGCCAACAAATTGGTTCACTGACTACCACCACCTGTCTGCTTACTCTGCAGCCCTGTGCAACAACAGGACAGCAAGTGTTGCAGCCACTGCTGCTATAAAGTTGCTCAAAGGGGTTGTAATCAACTCAAAACCAGCTAGATAGCCAATTACACTGAGCCGAAAACAGCATCTGCTTTAGATTTTCAGGATATAATCAGGTTGTCGGGTTATATTTTTAGGTTAAAACAAACAACAGCACTGTGCCACAGTACTGTACATTTTTTAAAATACTGTAATCTTTACAATTAAGAACTTATGTTTATGATAAAGCATAAGAAGTAGACCCATAAACAACTGACATTCTATTAATCTAATTAAAATATTTTAGTGAAATAAAGACGTTAAAGCTGAAAAATTTATTTCAAACTTAAATTTTCCAGGGATCCAATAATTTTGGCCATAATGGTTTTTTTTAATTTTTTAGTTAAACTTAAAACTAACTACTCATCGCTGCAGTCGCCCTTTGAGGAAGTCAGCAGGAAGAAGTTTTCTGATATAATAGCCCAATTACAGCTCAAAGGTGTTTGTGTACTTCTATAACCAGCAGAACAGTGGTTAATGGAATACTGCACATTATACAATGCATGTGCACAGCTATTTTGAACCTCTTATTACAGAGCAAAGAAGAAGGTAAAACCTGAGAGGCAAAGTAACAGAGCTTAATAAATACTACAACTGAGCTGATCTAGTGAGGAGATTAGACTGTCTGGAGAACGCTAAATGCCACAGGCTCAACATAACTTCATGAGAGAGCACATTACTCGCAAGAAAATCACAATATATGGACAAGTCAAATGCTGACATGGGCTCATTCCTGGATTCAAGGTATACCAAGGTTTTAAAATGTAAGGTTTTAAAATTGTGGAACTTTTCTGTCATAACAAAACCTAAAGGTCAGTTGCCAGAAAATGTTGCAGCAACAGAGCTATTTTACTCCCCCCCCTCCAGTTACTGGGCACTGCCTGTGCATAGGCTAAAAGAGGGCTCCTGCACTTTTCCCTTGCTTAACAAAGAAGAAACTCATTTATTGAAAGCATTTGCATTTGGAAAAAAAAACATTGACAGCCAATCAACCCATCACTCTTATTAAGGTAACTAAGCCATGGAAACGCAGTACAACTTTGTGTTCAATGTTTGTTAAAACCAAGAAGCTGTAGCCCTTTTACTCAGGGTTACTATGAGAAATGCACACCACCCTGTGCCTTGTCAAATTTTAACTGGAATATTCTTCATTGATCTTGGGTTCTTTAAAAGGGGCCTAGTCACCTAGTCACATAATATGACTTTACAAATTTCTCTGCCAGTAGCTCACCCTGATGGCATACAAAGGTTTTCTGATAAATGATTATGCCCTGTTGGCATATTATATTTAATGTCTGTGTTTTACACTCTCTTTTTGCTCTATTTGTCTGTAAACAAAGCATGTTTGTGTATATTTACATTAACAAGACCACATGACCAGCTGTATGATATTGAGAATGCATGCGATGAGTAAACAAGGAGAAGCAAGGGAACCGAGCAAGACATCAACATGCAGTAGAACTGCGAAAAGAAAGACTAAGTAACCCTAACGCTTTAGATCAAGTTGGTCTGTCACTTTATTACGAGGCATTGCAGGACGGTCTACTGGCTCTTACAGAAGCTCCGTTAATTGTTGCCATCTTGCTTTCTGACAGTTCTACGGTACTGCCGGCGGATGGCACACAACAATATTTCTTTGCTGAGTGCGCCCGGTGTAACATATTTTCAGGCTCAAAAGGGAGTAAGTAAACACTAACAGGACTAATGCTTGTTTTATTCAACGGTGAATTTTTTTTTTTTTGTGTGTGCTTGCTTTTCATAGTCAAAATACTTGACTAGGCCGCTTTAAAATTCAGAATTTACTTTTGAAAAGCAAAAAAAATAAGAGCTTTTTAAAGAAACAGAAATACAAGAAATGTGTATATTATATAACATTTTATTGTCTTGATTCTTATATCTTGTGTGAGCAGGATACAATTTTAATTACAGCCATTAAGATTTAAAACTTGGAAATAAGTAAGCTAAATTTATGACCAAAGTATTCATGCCCTGGCAGATTTAGATAAAAAAAATTATAATTTACCTAAGAAGTTTTTTTTCTCATAGGAAAGGAGACAGCCCTCCTACAAAAGATGGAACAATGTAAAAAAAAGGCTTTATTTAATTTCAATTCATGTTAAAAATTACATATACCATTTTCAATAATCAATAGAAAAAATCCTTATTGGCACTGCAGTAATTAGACCCTCTTTATAATGGCTGATCTGCTTTTTACATGTTACCACTGCTAATTTGAACATGAATTTTTGGTGAGGAGCTTTAATTTCTGAGACCCTTTGAGGAATTAAACATGATAGTAAAATTAAAACATTACTTTAATCTGCTAGGGGTGTGAATAGTTTCTATTTTAACTGTAACTATGTAATCTGTCAATGAGTCAGTATACTTTTTACAAATGATTTGTATTTGCATGCATCAAATGCTGTTACAATAATTGGCCTCTGTCAGAAAATTTGAGGTCATTAAGCAAAAAGGTATACACTTGCCAAACAAGCAAAACCCTTCAGTTATTATAGTGTATAAATCAGTCAGTCTACTAAAGATGTATTTTCTGCTCTAATCTTTCAACACTAGAAAGTATGCATGACATTGAATAATGCCAAAATGTTTAATGGAAAAGAGTCATTAAGGTTTGGAAACATTGGAGAGATTTAAAACCAAGGAGCATTAATGGCTGAGTTCAATTTCTTTTCCTGTATCACTACATGTACATGCAGTATCATTTTTCATTTGTTAATTAGTTGCAATAGAATAGCATTTAGAACTCTGTATTGGCATTCATGATAATAAAAAAACCACGCATATGAAACCTGAAGCAACCACTGACTGTGCAAGCAGTCAGGCATAATTAAAATAAGCATGATTTCAAATTAGCTGAGATTTCCCATTTAATACACTGTTAATACTCAGATTAATGGAAGACCTAAGAGATAAAATAGTGTTTGTGTGTTCCTCAAGAACAAGCTGGCTTCGTTTCAGGCTATTATGTGAGCTAATGAAACAGTTATTAAAACAATTGTTATTGTAATGAGGTTTGCCATCTAATTATAACAATCATATTGGATAACACACCCACCCAGCTCGCTCTGCACATGCAGCTCACCACTTGATCTGTATGTGATGCAGGGTGTGTTAATGAACTTAGACTGGGCCAGGGCCACCCACTTACCTCACTGTCGACTGTCCACTCATGTTCCTTTTGAAACTTTTCAGCCTCTGTTGCAAGTCTCTAAGGAAAGAGTAATAAAAAAAACATTGTTTTACAGATTTATAACCAAGAATAATTGGTGAGGTAAAATACAAAATCTGATGTCACAGCACTGGAACCTGGTCACATGTTAAGAAGAATATACCGAATATCTTCTTGTTTCCTACAGGCATGTATTAGAACCAGCAGCGACGGTATTGCTCTAAAATTAGACACCCACATATTCAATCTTTCCCTAGATCCTAATGACTAGGTTAATGGGTTTATAATGGACCCAGTTTTGAATCGGTACCTGGTTCAGAAATTCACTGTACTATTAATTTCCCTGGGGAAATGTGAAATCTCTCTCTTTCTTGTGATATGATGGGGTCTAAAGACTTCAAATCATGCAGAAAGAAGAAATCTGACAGGGGATCAATTCATTTTGGAAATAAGAGTAGGAGTGGACTGAATCAGTAATTAAATTTTATTTTTTTTGCTTTAAATAGACTGTCACAACAAAACATCTGAAAAATGCCTGAATCTAAAATGAACTCTGGAAAATTAGTTGTCTTGCTTGTGTTCAAAGAAACTCCTTGTATATGAAAACTAGAGCCACCGTCTATAGATCAGACAATGTTTCCTTGACTGGCTCTGATTGAAAACTGGCAGATCGAATCCTAGTCTTTCAATATATCAGAACCAATAACTCACTATAATTGGTCTATAAATGCATCAGCCAAGAACATTTACTTCAATGCAAGTTTAGTTTCATAAATCAAACAGGTCAGGGAGGTGGACTTATTAAACTAGATGGAAGTAACAGTCTTTCAGTTATATTTAAAACTTCCAACACTATAAAATAACCTTAAAAGAAGCACTTTTTTGTTTTTTTTTACAGTCTAAAAAAACAGACCTTAGAGGTAACTGGAAATCTGTACCGGCCTGGCAAAGCCTAATTGATCAATCTCTAATTTAAAAACAAAAAACGATTATTTTTGTGTTAGTATAGTTTTATGCATGGTAACTTTAAAACAAATGAATTAATTCGATTTCATATTCTGTAAAATAAACATTTTCCTATAAATAAAACATTTTTCTACATCTATTTAGCTGTTAAAATTACTTGCTTATTTGTATAGCACATTTCAGCTACAAGACTATTCAAAGTCCTTTACATGTTGAAAACATAAAAAACAAGTAGTTCACAACTGCATATTAAGGTAAAGAAGTGAGACTACAGAATTAACTTAATGATTTTCTGAAAGTTTGGTCCAGGTTAGTGGAACAAAAATCAAAATACTGCTTCTCCATATTTGGTTGTAATACTGGGGAAGGGGAGTAGACTCAAATTAGGAGACCTGAGAGGTCTGGAAGTTGATGAAAAATTTAAGAAATTATTTCAAAATCTGACCTGGTGAGTCCCTGTAAAGACATTTCAGCAATATGGACTGCCTGTCACATAAGTTTTTCATTTTCATTTAGTCTGTGACTTTGCATTAAGATAATTTTCATTTTCGTCAAACGATGTGGCTTTCTTTTGTTCCTAAAACACTACCTATGAATAAAATCCTCTTTCAAGATTTCTGTGCAGAATTGTTTTTTCATTGATGGATCCTCATTCTTTATCATCAATATTTTCTCAGAAAGATCAGACACCATATTCTTTTCAAAAATAAGTATTTTGGTGTTTTACTTGCACCAAAAGTGTGTAATCCAATTCCTGGCTTTATCACCCACTATTTGGGTTTTTAGCGTGATGGCTGACTCTTTCTGAAATCATTTGGGGGAAAACCGTTTAGAGCGCAATCTGGTCTCAGACCTCTCCCCGGTGTTTGAAGATCAGCTTTCCTTCAGAGAGTGAGAGTCTTGTAGAACAGAGGCAAACCTGTTCTCCATAAGAATATCGGTTGGTTTGTTCCTGCTATTTGTTGTGACCCAAGTCTGCTGCCGTTTTCTCCTTGTTGTCAAGGCTTAAGAAACATTTGCCGCTTAATCTAGGTGTGGGGTTCTTCCTGTTAGCCGTCTTTTCAAATCTGAGAGATTTATCCTGCGGCTTTCTAACGCAATAGTTCCAGCGAGGACTGTTGGTCAGTTTACCATCATTTACATCAGCATTCAGTTTCTTGGTGGTGTTAGCTGTTTTCCAGAAATTTCACTATTTAAAATAATTGGTAGGGTCATTTAATTTCCATATACAGAATTTCCCTCTACATTCACTTCAAGCCTATGTTTTTTATTTCCATCAGCGGTATTTTCTTGAGAGGTTTGTCATAGTCATCTGTGGAAAAGGTTGGGATCTGGCAGCTTGTGTTTTCATGAAAAGTGCAGCTCCTCCTAACATTGTCTCATCATCCTCTCAAAAATCCTTATGAAAAGCACAAAGAAAAAAATAGACACTACTGAAGAATCTCAAGTCTCACTGATTTAAAGTAGTTTATTAAAGTAGTTTCTGTAGTTTTTGGCTGAGAGCTACAAAGTTAAGAGCAAAAGCATGCAAGCAAACAGTAAAAGGAGAACGCGTACGAGCAAGCAGCGAAGCAGAAATAGAATCATCTACTGGCTCTGAGGCTAAGGCCAATGCAGATTTCCCTCCAAATTCCCCAAACATCTTGCTTGACATCATTCCACATCTCCACAAGCTAATGGCTGATGCTGTTTTTAGCTCAAAACAATTTTTCCATTTTTTTGAGGTATACATATGCCTATCCAGCAACTTTCTCCTACCCTGAAAAAAAAAATCTTTAACTGTAACCCTGTATACAACCATACAGAAACTTATATAATATTTTGAGAAAGATGTGTGCTGACAGTTGGGGTCATGATGGTCTTTTAACTGCACATGTATAAAGCGCACAATGCCTTCCTGCAGATTGAGATGCCAGTGGCCGTCAAGCTGCATCGACTCAGAGGGAAACGGGCTTTCAGTTTACTGTCAAACTCAGGACCAATTCAAGGAAAAAAAAATAGATTTGTATTGTTGTAGCTGTATTTACAAGCCAAAAAATGTAATTAACTAGGTGGGGGAAAAAATCCATTATAGTATCAAAAAAGGAAACAAGAAAGACCAAAATAATTTACCAAAAACAAAAAATGGACAGACTACATTCAAATTTTCTGCACTCCTATAATCTAAGTATACAAAACAAAATGTATTTAAGGGCTAGAAAAGTGGATTTTTGCATGATATGTCTTCTATAAAAAACTAAAATACACCCAGAGTTACATTTAATATGTGTAATGCACAAACACATTTCTATTTGCTAAACAACTTGAAAACCAAATGAGAATTTTTCGGATTTACCATGTTCACAAGGTTTTGGATTTCCTTGTTTCTGTAAACTTTGAATGCATCAGCATCCCATGATAGTCTATAGATGCAACTGTACTGTGCTCAACCAATGCAGAGTTCGCCACTCTTCAGTTCAATCATTGCAGCTCGGTAATCAACAGGTACCATCGGAGGACAATTCAATTCAATTCAATTCAATTTTATTTATATAGCGCCAAATCATGAAACATGTCATCTCAAGGCACTTTACAAAATCAAGTTCAATCATATTATACAGATTGGGTCAGATTATACAGATTGGTCAAAATGTCCTATATAAGGAAACCAGTTGATTGCATCAAAGTCCCGACAAGCAGCATTCACTCCTGGGGAACCGTAGAGCCACAGGGAGAGTCGTCTGCATTGTACATGGCTTTGCTGCAATCCCTCATACTGAGCAAGCATGAAGCGACAGTGGGAAGAAAAACCACCCATTAACGGGAAAAAAAACCTCCGGCAGAACCGGGCTCAGTATGAACGGTCATCTGCCTCGACCGACTGGGGTTACAGAAGACAGAGCAGAGACACAACAAGAGAGACAAAAAAGCACAGAAGCACACATTGATCTAGTAATCTGTTCTACATTAGATGGTAGTAACGGGTGAGCCGTCTTCTCTGGATGATGTCAAAGTTAACAGAACGCCAGACCAGGTGTACCTACTATGAAGAAAAAGAGAGAGAACAAAAAGTTAAAAGCTGAAATGACGACAGCAACCTTCTTCCTCCTCATTAAGGACGCTCACGTATTCATTTAAGCAGTGTTTATGCGTCCATGAGACTAAGTTCTCCTCTTTTATTGTTTGGCTAGATACTAAAATATTGGGCATTGTTTAGTTCACTGTTCAAAATAATCTGATATATTACTTGATTAAACTGTTTAATTTTGTGTGTTTGACAATCATTCTTATCACAATATCTATCCCTGAAGATGTGTAAATTCATCTTAATTGCTTGTATTCGGTCATTTTATGGTTGTTGTAAACCACGCTGATAATGCACTTTTAGAGACCATTGGAAATCCAAAATTTTCCTTCGTTTCCCTTGTTTACACCCAATGGGGCGTTCAAAGACAGTTGGGATTTTTTGTATGTGGCGAGAATCATCACATATAGCTGTGTTTTCCTTTTATTGCAGCCTAAGTTTATAGATTCTGTCATTTTCAATAATTCTTTCACTATCTTGGTTCCATTTACATTTGTGTTACCATTGAATATTCATCTATGCTTCTAGATAGATTCCATTTGCTTTGCATTGTTTGATTACTTATTGTACTTGTACAGATGCCTTATACAGTCCTTTCGAGGTCACAAGCTGGGATTACAAACCAACGCCTCCATTACATACCATATGTTGGTCAAGCACTTAAAATTCAAATGAAGATTTTGGCCGTAACATAATTTTATTTTTGAGACTTTGGAGCAGGGGATCTTCAACCCTGGTCCTAAGGACATACTGTCCTGCATGTTTTAGATGCATCTCTGACTGCATGACCACCTCAGCAGCAATTAAGGGATGCAGAGGCCTGTTAGTCATCCATTTAAATAAGTCAGGTGTATGGAGGCTTGGGAAACACCTAAAACATGCAAGATAGTGGGATTGAAGACTCCTGTTTTAGGGGATATGAAGAATAGCAAATCATTGTATCCACCACTCTGGCGTTAATAGATAAATTCATGGTGTAGACAGACTCAGCTTTGCTCAAAAGAGACGTGTAGTTACATTATCTGTAACTGAATGTCTAATTAAGAACAGTTTTCAGAAAGGAACAGAAAACATACACAACGGTGAGATGTCTGCGATAAGTCAGCCATTTACGCAAAGGCATACTGTTCTTCTAACAAATCCATCTGCATGAGAAAACTAATGAAATGGGACACATCCTTCTAAAATAACCAATCAAAAGTGAATCATGCTTCACTATATTTGGGGATTAATAATATTACTGAATTAACCATATAAAAAAATGTAAATAGAATTTTTTTATTGCTTGGCTTCTTCAAAATCCTATTCTTTAATTCTTTATACAAATCTATGTTCTAAACATACACCATTTCACAGATTTTTGCAAAAAACATTTGTATTTATGTCACTGGACAGAATAATATCTGAACAATTTTAAAGCTAAAACTTTTCTTGGCCGAGTTGATTCAAATGATGGCTTTGGCAGCATCAAAGCAGCGTTTTAAAAGAAAACAGACTCATTCAGTCCCAACAGTAATTCACACACATCTCTTCCAAAACTTGGTGATCTGGAACCATATGTTAAGCAACAGGTTACAAATCTTGGTGCAGTCCCGGATTCAGCTTTCGAGTCAACAAAGAGGTCAGAAGCGTTTTTGCAGAAATTTTTCCTTCAGTTATGCCGTGTTGCCAGACTAAAACCAGCGTCAAAACTTGATCTGGAAATAATTCCTGTTTTTATCACAAGTCCAATAGATTATTGCATTTGCCGTTTTTGCTGGGGTCGATCAGACCACTCTTTCACACCATCTTGTTCAGAATGCTGCTGCTCCTCTGTTAACCAGTACACATCTCACACTTCTGTTGGTTGTACCAAATACTAGGCAGAAGCTCTGAGGTGACCAGGCTTTTTCAGTCTTGGCTCTAAAATTGGGAAGTTGCCATTAAATATTATACAGGCTTCTTCTTTTGCTGTCTGCCCTTTCACTGCCCCAATAGACGTGTTTTGTTTTAATATCACAGAGCTGCATAATCAACAAGGGACAGAAAAACTGAGATTAACCTAGTTTGTTTGGCAGAGTTCAGCTTCTTCTATACAGAGAACAGGGCAGCTTCCAGCTCCAGTCAACAACGATTCATGTAATGTACCCTGTATTCAAAATATTTAGTACAAGGAACAAAAAAATAGAGTGCAGAGTTCAAATTCCAAATCAGAGAGAAAAAAAACTATATCACAAGACTATCATTTCATTCAGATACATTATTTAACTAAGTCATTACTTTGAAATGGAGGCCCACAAACCTCCACTGATGTTAACTATGATGTAGCATTTCATTGGCATTTTATTTACTGAATCAACAAGAACCATATTCAACAGTGAAACTATATGTATAACTCCCATTTTCTCCCTCATCCTGTATACATCTAGTAATACAAGTACATCACATTATTCTCAGTGATTTAACTGTAGGTAATATTCGCAGGACCTGCTGAGCCCATCTTTGACACAGCTCAGCCAAAAGTTAAAGCTGTCATCTTGGATATCCAGCACCAGTTCACACATACACACACCTGGCCACCAACTCCTGCACCCACACATACACACACAGAGGAAGAAACGCACGGTAATGAGGAACTGAGCAGTAGATGTAAAGGTTTAGGGGTCAAAGGCCAGCAGCTGGTTCAGCTGCTCTTTTATGTCCAGTTCAGTGTTTTTAAAGAGTTTCCAAATGAACAAATATGACATGTGTCATACAAATGAATAAGTATTTTAAGGGTAAAATGCTTAAAACTAACAGCAAAAAACATTCACAATTTGCCATCACATTTATAATATGAGCCTACTAAGTTACATGATAGGTAATGGTGTAGATGTATGCCTGGTTCGTGTTGTGTAGTTTTACGCCTGAGATCCCCTGGAGATAATTTCTTTGATCATCCAGTTCAAACAGGAACACATCCAATTCAGTCATTTTACACTTTATTTTATATTCATGACACGGCCACCTTGTGTAGTTTCTACAGTGAATGGACCTTCAGTTTCACTGAGTTCTATGATGTTTACTGGCATATGTCAAAACTTGAAAGCATCAAGGATGGAAATGTACAAATAAAGAATATGTTATGTTTAAAGTGTTAATGTGCTCTTCATTTTACCCAGCAAATGGGTATGTATTGTGCAAAAGGTTCAATATTAAATTTACTTTTATCAAGATGTCTTCTATTTGAATAAATGATTTAGAAATCTCTGTACTTGTCGCTTTAGGGAGCAAATTTAATGATTTTCAGTATAGACACTAAACTTGATTTGTTATTTTTCCTAAATATGTAAAGGAAAAAAATAATGCCTTATTTGACCATCTGATTGTTTATTTAAACAATATAAAATAAGTAAATTCCCAAACCTGAAAACCTATCAGAGTTAATGCTGATACTGCATATTTCAGACACTTGCCAAACAAATTAAAAGGATTAATTCAACCTGAATCCATTAAAACCACAAACTGCTCATCTTAACTGTTGATATGGAAAAAAGTATTTAGTGATGCTTTATACAATAAAACATCTCTGATGTTTTTTTGTAATAGGTTTTTATTACAAAGATTGAGACCATACTAATCCTTTTTCTTCACACTTTTTCTCTTAAAGGTCAAAATAACTGCTGGGAACCTTAAACCTTTATTAGGGATAAGAGATTGTATTTTATACATAGTCCATTGCTGCCTTTTCTTGAAAGTTGTAAGTCGGGTATGGGAATGATGTCTTTATTTTTTAATTAAGTCCCATCTGTAAAAGATTAAAAAAAATATGCTTCGTATGAAAAAAAAACCTCCCTTTGAAATTTTACACACTCCAGAAGTGGGTAACACGACCACCTATGATGATTCTTCTGGGTGAAACCCCATCACAGTTACGCCAGACCAAAGTAATCACGTAACTGTCATAATATATGGATCATTCACAATACATAATGCAATACCTGGCATATGTAAGGTAGGTTGCAACACCACCGTCCCCCCCCGTCCCCCCCTCAAAAGGTTTAAGATACACCAAGACAGTCAAAACACACCCATTGTTTTTTTACAAAGCTGAGATTGAATCCTAAGAGCTAACGGGTCAAAAATGAAGATCCAGAGATCCCTCTCCCTGCTGACAATGCACAACCCACTTCAAATGACTAATTTCAATCCAGAGAAGCAGCTGCTCTAGTTGTTGCTCCCACCAGATGATATACAGTAGCTCCCCATCTTATCACCTTAGCACAGCCACTAAGGCTGAATCCAGCCACCCATGCATCCCGTATGTAACCTATATTTATGCAGGTAGATCCTATTGCAATTAAAAATCTCTTTTTCAAGAGAGACCTGGCGAAGAATGGCAGCAGCACACAATTCCAAATCAAAAACTACATATATGTGAATACATTAAAGATACAATTTTGGCAGACTACGAATATAAACTAGGCAAAACATCTACAAACAGAAACCTTATTTATAAACTAGCTTAGAAATACCTTAAATACATTAACAGAGACCAAACTGTTCAGCTTCAAGTCCTTCTGCAATGGATCCCATTCTGAGGGAGCTGCAAACTGGAAATATTTTTTTTTACCAATATCAGAGCAGTTCGCACTATATATTTAGTAAAATGAACCAATCTGAATGCAGAGAATAACCTCCTGAATATTTTCTATTAACAAAGGAGAGAAGATAAGGGTCAAGTAAACCCAAGATGGCTTTGTAAATTAAATTATACCAGTGACAGAGTATACTGTATTCCCATCCAATTTGGGAATACCGAAGACAATGATGAGTAAGTTTCTGGGCCAGTGATAACGTAATGCCCAGTGATACACAGAATCCAACATATGCAACCAGTGTGAGCATGCATGCATATAAATGATATTGCCATAGTCCAAAATGGGTAGAAAAGTGGCAGCGACAAGAAACCTTCTAGCCTCAAAATACAAACAAGATCGAATTCTAAAATAAAAAACCCAACTTCAATTTCAGGTTCTTTACCAAAGGTTGAATACGGGGAACAGATCCCAGGGAATCAGGGGGATCGCATGAAAAAATAATCTCCCAAATCCACTCTGGTCTTATTCATTTCTACTGAGGCCTTCCTCTTCTTCTCATAAACATGATTTGTGGTTTGCTTCTTGTGACTCTCAGCCATGTTCAAAGTCTACGGTGAGAGCAGCGGAGCTACAATGAACTGCTAACCCTGAAGCTCGTCCTGTATCGGGAGCGATGCAGGAGGAGCGGATCTAGTCAACTCTCTCATTTTTAACCAACTGGACATCCGAGTAGAGATGTTTTACTTGTGTTAAGTGAAAGAGGAGTGTGGACACTTTATCGTTCAGTTAGTGGGTTAAAACAGAAAATTAAAAACTGTTCTCCTGTTATTGTTTCAAAATGCAGAAACTGCCTAATACGAGGAGAATTACGTCTGTTTAATCTCCATTCAAAACATTTACGTTTAATATTGCACCTTCTAAACAAGTAAACGGCTCTGTGGTCATTTCCAGATTTCTGACGGAAATAAAATTTGCTCTGATTGTCACTCATCTCCAGAAATTCGGTCTGCTGCAACAAAAACACCACCTTCCTCAGTCCAGGCAGGTCAAAACTAACCAATCCCTTCTCTTCAGTGCAAAGAGCAGTGATTGGTCAGAGTTACAGGCATGCAGCTCCCACAGAGATCGATTTTTTAACCTTCTTCTGAATACATAATGCATTGACTACTTTCAGGATGGAAGGACGATTTTACCCAGTATAGTAAAAATGCTTCTGAACAGGATTACCGACTATAGCTTTAACCTGTGAGGAGGGTAATCGAAATCTGGTGCAAAGCAAGTATGCACGCCTGGGCAAGCAGATTTCCAGTGCTGAAGTGTTTTTTTTCCCATCAAAAACTCTGTTAGCATATTGACTCAAGTACTTGGTTGATTCTTCATCTTATGTGGCATGGCGCAGAAGACAGCGACAAATAGTGTATGATTTTGCTCAAAGTTAAACACAATCTCTCCTGTGCCATATATTTACCAATTTTTCTCTTCATAGTTAGCTTTACACTATTTAGCATCTTGTTACAGGTTAACTGTTGCTTTCTAATAACTGTTGCTTTCTAATAATCATCAACATTCAGTACATTACGAAAAAAGAAATTTGTCTAATTTGAGTCTTACCAATTTGGATCATCACATAAGAACAGAGGGAACATCTAAAGGGATTTTTTTTAAGTAACATTTCAACTAACCATGACAGTTTACCTCCGGTGACGTCACTTGGTGCGTTTTACATGCACGGCACACGTGTGTCTCTCTGGTGCAAAAATCCTAGCTCCTGTGATTACTTTATTTTGAAAACGCCACACTGATATACTGCGTAAACACACTCTTTGGCTTGATTAGAGCATCTAACCCTGCCAGAACACACCTGCCACCCCACTGATATGCAGGGAGGCATGGGAGAGCAGAGAAAACATGAGCATCTGCTGTTGTGACTGGCAGCACTTTAGTCAGATCTATCCTGCTCAGCCCATGGGGAGCTGGGAGAGAAGTAGTGAGGGGGGGTGGGGGAAGAAAAGTGAATAGGGAAATACATTTACACACAGGGGCACATGCAATGGCTGCAGGAAAACAAGTGTAAAATACATGCGCCATGACAAGTTAACCAACAGCACTGCTTCACTGTACAGAGAAATAGGCATCACAAAACATGCCTGATTTGCAGAATATGACTTCTTAGAGACTTGTGTTGGTTGTGAGCTCAACTAAAATGCGCTTGTTTGACAGCTCATCCCTTCCTCGGCAAGCAGACCATGCTACCTGAGTGCCAGCTGGCTGCAAATGAGACCCAATAACAGCTGCACCCAGCTGGAGTGTTTGCGTGGCAGCTCTGTGTGCCGAAACCAACACCCCAGTTTGCTACTGTACGGCGCGTTATGCAAGATTCACAGCCATCCGTAGTTTATTCTGCCAATCTCAACATACTAGGACTTTATTTTGACTTTTTTTTTAATATACCAATAGATGAGAGATATGTTTACTATTGTTGGTGCAACCATAATACAAATACATTTTCAACAAAAAAAATAAAGTGAACACCACACTGGTCAAGTATAATTTTGCCTGCACAGCATGAAGCACAGGTGTTCCTGTCTGCAGCTGAATGGGACTAAATATGACAGCTTGAGCGAGGCAGCAAGCTCTATTGAGCGACGCATCAAACACACACTGCGCTCTTTGTATGCATATACTGTGTGCCTGATAAGCTTCATGTAGGAAAACAGAGATGACAAACACAAAGCAGGTCTGGTGGAGCCACACGCAGAGCACAACAGCTGGCTGACAAAAGCAGCGACACACAGTCCAGGAAGTGGTTAATTAAGAATGAGTCACTAGTGGCCAGAAGCGAGCACACCCACAAAATCAACTCAGTCCTCAGGGATTCCTTTCTAGCAATATTATGATATATATTTTGATAGATTGAAAGAAATAAGCTTGGGCCATAAATTATCATACAAAACCAGAGACCAGAGCCAGAAGAGCTGGCAGCTGCTTGCAGAATTTACAGTGATGTGTAAATCCAGTCGTTTTAGTCAGATCTTATTTTCTTTAAAGTGTGACCTGCCCGTTTCAATTAACCTTAATTATGTTTTTTTTCCTCTGACAACCAAGTGAAAAAAAATGTGCTGGACGTTTTTTTGAGAGAGGGAATAGTTCAGAATACACAGATATTATGGATTTTTAAAGATTTTAATTTGTTCATCAGAAAAATGTCTGTCCATAACTTCTGATTTTTAAATAATTAAAAGAAGTGCATCAAAGCAAAATGTTTTTGGTTGGTGTTATTATACACAAACGATAATTGACGTCCTAATACTGAATGAGGTAAAAAATAGATTTTTCAGTATCATTCATCCCAATAACTAATCAGAGCTGATCAAAAACAAAAAATAAAGTAAAAACAAACATGCAAAACATTACACTTTTATTCCATTGTCAGTGTGAGGTCACAATAAAAGCTTTTTCAGTTGATTGGTATTTAGTCAGTGAGCCATGTAGGTACATATTTAAATTATCATTCAAGAAATACTTTTTTTTTCTTTACACAGTTTTAAAAAGTTTATGGTTTTGAGTCCTTTACAATAAAGTTGATGAATGGAGACGATGCTGGCTGCTGCAGCTTCTTCTCTTCATGTGCGTCAAGCAACCTAATCTGTCAAACATTCTCTGCTGTCCAGAAGAGGTATGCAGAAAATAATTAAAACATCACTGATTCCACTTCACGATGTACAAAGCAAAGCACAAACTTTTCCTAAGTTGGATAACAGATATTTCTGTAAGCTCTGTTGAAACAACTGGAACTGCAATGAAATATCCGAAATACGAGCAAATCATATAGAAACAAAGCAAATGGCACACAAAAACATCAGCAGGAACATGATAGTAGTTTAATGATAACGCGTCAACTCAAATGTAAAGTAACTTTAAAAGACCAAAATACGACTCACAGTAATCTGGTCACCTTGGCTCCAACTGATTCAGGATTTTAATCAGGACCTGTGAGGAAATACTTAGAGCCACAGTGCTTGGTGATTCGATGAACAATGAACAATTCCATTGTTGCTCTGCCCCCCCACAGGTATTCTTCTGATCCAACACTGCGGTCGTGCATATGAAAGCTTATTACAAGAAGTCCTGATGCATTTCAATAATCTAGGTAGAAAAAAAAATACCTGGTAAAAGAAAATAAAAGAAATTGAGTAGGTCCTTTAGACTAGTTCTCCTTTGCTTAAAGGTTTTGTCTCTTCTCCAAGAGACTTCTTCAGTCTGAAGTATTATAGTTAAACCCAGCTTTATAAGCAGTACTTTCGCATAGTGGATCAACAAGCGGTTTACACTCATCTGCAGGCCAGCGGGCACTCTTATTGATCAAGACATCACGGATAGAGAGGAACGTTGGTTTGAAAGGGGAGAAAAGGGAGCCATTTTTGTGAGGAGAAACCAGTAGTTGTGAAAATGGGGTGGTGGCCTTTTGGTCCGATTGTCCCCCTCTAACAATGCCGTTAGTGCGAGCATTACTTAGCCCCCTGGGAACAATAAGTGGCCATCAGAGCCCTAACGATCGGTTCGTAGCGTAATGGTCCTCTTTTGCATGTGAACAACCAGTTTAGATTGTCACTGTTAAACTTGTTGGTCCACTATGCAGGAGTACTGCTTATAAGACTGAGTTTAACTATAACTCTTCAGATTGAAGAAGTCTCTTGGAGAAAAGTTGTTTAAAAAAAAAAAGAGAAGCCGTACAAAGGAACTACTCGATTTATATTGTTTTTTATTATCGTTTTACGTCAGAGTGGCCAACTTTCTATTATACCTATCCTGACGTTTGAAAGGAATCATGATACAGTTTGACTGATTCACCACTTTACCATCTACGTCGCCAATTTCCCCCGTCTCCGAAATGCTCATTTCTAATGCAAGCTTTAGAAATGAGATCCCAGATCAGTAATGTGAATTGTTAACAAGTGAAATAGCCAAAAAAGCTATAAGGGTCCACAGTACAAGTCCCTGCCCCCTCTTTAATGTGACACTGGCACCACGCCTGGTCACCACTGTTCCAGGATTCTACTATTTGTGGATAATGGCCCTCATACTAGTTCACAGGGTGAAAAAGCCCAAGAAATGGCTTTGTAGCCTGTTCCAGACTGATCTTTGTTTCACATCAGTTCTTGAATTCTGTTGAATCATGATGTCTTGCATTTTATTAGATCTTTTAATCTGCTTTGTGTCATTGCACAGGTTCTCGTTAAGTGACTACAGTACTTGAATTGGCAAGTTTGGCAGTAATTGGAGCTCAATGACATTAAACAAAAGAACATGTTTAATCATAGTTCACTCATTCTTTAAGAAGGAAGAAAATTATTTCTGCACATAGAACCAGGTTGTTCTGGATGACTCCCCTTCATAAATGAAGTCACCATTAGAAAGTCATTTTTTTTTATCTTTTTCTGATATCAAAATATCTATGTGTGGAAAAAACCCAAAAACTTTAAACAATAGGAAAAAATATGTTATAAAAATACTGCAAAAAGGATCTATGAATCCACAAAGCTGTACCCAGTTATTAAGACTAACAGCAGAGACTAATGACTCTTGTCATCCAGTGGCAGCCTAATAATGCACTTGCAGACACTAGAGATCAGTGTCTCCACCATAATTATGCAGCACTACACAACACAACATTTGAAAAGCCCTATTCCTCTACTTACGCTGCTGTTTCCATCCTCTTCAGACAAGTTAATGAGCACAAAAGCTCCCAAACAGGCAATTTAGAGTTTAATACATGCAAAGAGTGAGGAGGGTGCTTGAATGAGAGTTTTCTCATTTAGTTTGTCCATCGTTGAAACCCAAATTTGGTAACAGAAAGTAGCTAAGCAAAAATTATTCACATTGGGAGAGGGACATCTGTTTATGATCCCCTTTGTAACCAAGCAACCCTGGTGTCATGGTTACCTATTGTATCCATGGTCCATGCACACTGTAGACCAAAAGCTCCCGGGACCAGATACATTTTATTCATTAACTGTCCCAGCGTAACACAGGCCATCTTTCTTCTTGGCAGCTATGACTCAAACTAAAACCGCCTCTCAGTCTTGGTGGCAGCAGTCCACTCTCAATTAAGCAAATTTAGTTTCCCTTGATGGAGAATCACTGTGCGAGGGACTTAAACCAATGCAAGTCAAGGCCGGAAAACAACTGTTGTTTTTCTGTTTCTATTAAGGGATACCAATTTTGGTCCAGTCTCTGGTAGGCAGCCAACGTATTTGGAATCTGCTGCCAAACTGCTAATGCAATCCCAGGACTGAAATAACTCGCCAATCAAGACTCAAATTTCACAGTCTGCCTTGTGGTCTTACATCTTTTAACTTTGTTCCCTCTTCCTTTGCATGGTTGACAAGAAATTGTCTTTTGCTTTTACAACCCAAAATAATAAAAAAAATGTCCTGTTGTCATTTCACTACAGAATCAGAATTCACATGTTCATGTCAAATTTCATACTTTGCCAGACTAAACGTTCCAGTTCTTAGCCCTTTTTGGCCAATAATGAAAGTAAAGAAATACAAGTTCTCACTTTGAATGTACCATGTGTCTTCATACAGAAGTCAGGCTTCAAATATAGTAATGGCAAAAATCACAGAGTGCAAGGAGATAGATGATGGATGGAAAGGAAAACAGTGGAGTAGATGAAATTGGACGCACAGATCACTCAACAGATACAAATGGATAACCGGAGGCATAAATAGATGCATGGTGGCTGAAGTCCCCTCAAAATGTTCTTTTTTTTTCTTCCCAGTGTCCTGTCTAGCAATGTGGCAATAAGAATTGATATATTAACGCCAAATAGAGCTCGACAGATTTTGCTTTCACAAGTGGAGCAATCAGCTTTCGCCATAGTGCTCCGCTTGATCTATGCATGTAAATTGTTTTGTGATTCCTGTGGGGAGAATTACAAATTATGTGGACACTACAGTGGGAAAGTAGGAGAGTAAAGGAAGAACAAGAAGAGAAAAAAAGAAAGAGGAGGTGAAAGAAAGAAGAGATAAAAGGGAAAGAATGATAATGTTCCTAAATGTTCCTAATGACAACAGAACGTAACATTTTGGGCAGCTAGTTGGAGATTGCCTGATCACATTTAGTTGAGAAGAGTTCCATAGTTAGAAAAGTTTTTAAAAGCAATGTTGCCGTTGACTTTAGGCATCAAAAACTATATTTTTCCCGGCATCTGCTTTCTACATCAACTGTCTATGACAATAACACCTAAATATATATAATACTGTACATCTATGTTACCTGAACATAGGTCAGTTGGATCCTAAAAATTATCTGGTCTTTGCCAGGTCCAAAATGCATTCAAGTCTATCCCTAAAGGTGAAACAAAAACATGAACATGTACTTAAAATCAAAAGTCCATTCAAACTAAGTACACTCCTTGAGACGTCAGCATGAAGAATCCTCATTAGCAGCAGTAACAGAACGGGTTTTCTGCTTGGTTGTATTTGTCTCATATTGTTGTGAAGGATTTGTGGCCCACTCTTGTTCCCACTGCTATTTCAGTTTATTGAGGTTTGTGGACGTTTGTTTCTGTTCAGCTCTCCTGAGGTCCTGTCACAGCATTCATCAGACTGAAGTCTGAATTTTGCCTGAGCTACTGAAACATGTTGCTTTAATAGTCAGCATCAGCATAAGAAAACTGCTAAAAGTCCTCTTAATGGAGGTGGTTAGAGTTACTTCTGATTATTCAATAAATGCATTTAATCAGCAGCAGGTGCTACTTCCCCCCCTAATTCTGAGCTAAAAAGCAAGACTGTACTTAGTTTTTTTTTTTTTTGTTTACAAAAAGAATGACTGAAATATGTGCTGTGCATTCTACCACTTAATTTTATACCTGCTACCTCCAATTTAATCTTAAGTAAAATAAAAATAACTCTCTCATAACATACAACCATATTTTGAGATCTTTACCTGAGTCACTGTGGAAAGAAGAATGACCTATTCCACAGAAAGACATTACCATGGGCTCCATCACAGGCTGCTGGTTAAGAAGTCCCATTCAATAATTGATGGGAACAGAGCCAGAGGAGCTAGAGGTGAACTGAATATCAGAAGGAGGCTATTTTCTGATGAGCCAGGTTAAAAAAAGAAGGCTGAGTAATTGTAATAAAAAGGGTGTCTGTTTGTCGAGTCTGTGTGATGTGAGTTCATTCACTATTAATCACACCTACACTGAGCTGTGGGAGATTTATGTAATGACTAAGACCAGTGAAAAGGAATATGCTCTGGGTCATAGACACTGAGACAAATCGGAAACTAAGAATGTGATGAAGCAAGAGAATGTTATTAATATTTCTTTTTGACAAAAGCACAATGAAGCCACATTTCCCTTATGTATAACCTTGTAACCAGTTACCAGTCTGAAATCTTGACTTCACCGTTTTAAGCATTCATTTATAAAATCCACCAATACAATGTGGAAAAAGACACCTACCCAGCATATTTAGATTCAAAAGTATTTTTTTCATCCGAAAGTTTGATAGGATCTCCCCCAACAATAAAAACATTTAAATGAGAATCAAATTTGGAGGAAAAACAAACAACTCTTTTTTCAGTTTATATTTTAAGAAAAAATAGCATCCCCAAAATTTGTTACAGCATATCAATAATCAATGGGGGACAAAAAAAAAAAAAAAACTTTTTTGGGATTACAGCAACCATTGTATTGTAGATTACCAACTTTCTGCATGTCTCCACTGTTTTGAAAATGTATCTTTGGTGATGAGCGCCATGTCTTTGATGTTGAAAGGCTTTGTTCGCATCCCCCTAATCTCTAGCTCCCTCCACAAATTCTTAGTACCTCATTATTACCTCCTGTTAGAAGGAACATGCTAGTATAATTAAATACTGATTTTAAATCAGCCAGGGGTATTATTAATTTTGAACTTTATACAAATAAAATGTTTTAAGGAGTTAAGGATTCAATGCTTATAATCAGGAGATCTACAAATAAAATGTCCTGTTTATATTAGAAATATATGCTAGGGATCACATCATCACTGATTAAAGAATGTTTTAATTTTTTTCAAATCCTTATACCTTCTGTTATTTTACTTAGTAAGCTTAGGCCTGTCACTCGCACAATTCTGCAAACGAGTAATGAATTTTTTTAAATATTTTAATTGCAGACAATTAGTTTTCTTACTTACATTGATGTTATCAGGGGTAATGTATTGGTAGCTGCAGCTTCCTGCCTGTATCATGTGACCTGGCTCTGCACTGTACACAGGTATCCGTAGTACAGGGCAGAGGACATAAATACTGTCAAAGCAAAACATCAAGTTTTGAAGCCAGGGGAAAATATATTTTTTAAGTTTTTTTTTCTTACAATTAACTGGAACCACACAGAAATAGCTTAATATGTTATTATATACAGAGTTTCCTACCGCAACACTTCACCAGACTGATTTGCATGAAAACGTCATCAGCAGGGAGCAGACAGTTCAATGTTGAAGAAGAAAAAAAATCTGACCAAGCAATAAAAAGTTCAAAGAAAATCAAACTCAAAAAGTAAAGCCACGTGAAACTCAGATGGAAAAATGTGAAGAAAATAAGAGGCTTTTTTCTACTCCAAGTGACAGGCCAAAACAAGATAAAATAAGTTTCTGCCCATTAAAACTCATCAGTAAACAAGTTCCACCCAGTATTTTAGTAAATGCAATTTTATATTTTAAAGATTCTAATCATCAAACCATTTGTGTTGCATTTCTGGTCTTGTACTAGGCGGCTGAGCAGAGCCCTTCCCAGCACCTTAATGTGAAGACTGCACATCTACACTTAGTAAGTGTAGATGTGCAGTCTTCACATTCAATAAAAAAAGTTCTATATTTAAAAAATTGTAGACATGTTTTGTAAATGAAATGCTGTAAACTCTCAAACCATTTTAATCCCTGGTTTTGAGGCAACAAAGGACAAAAAAAAAATGCCTAAAAATGGGTGAATACTTTCACAAACTCCGGAGCACTGGTGGCTCTGAAGCCGTTTCCATCCAGTGGTGTTGCTGTAGGAGCTTAGCTACAGCATTTCAGTTAAAAAATTACAATTAATACCAACTATTCCTTCCCGCAGATAACAATTGTATGCCTGTGCCTATTTAAATATATTATTGATGCTATGTTAATCTTATACATATTTGTGTAGGGGTTAAGGTACTGATTTTAAATAAATGGGACTGAATGATGAGCTTGGTGGAGTGGCAAACTCACATATAGTGATATATAAGATTTATGTATATAGCCCAATTAATCAGGAATTAGTCTAGTGTGTTACAATATAAAAAGCTTTAAAGGAATTGGCAACTTCAAAGTAGAATATGTTTATTTCCTAGTTACACTGAATAAATCCACTACCAAAAAGTACTTCAAATGTAACGAGAAGCTGCTTGAAACGCCAAAAGAAGAAAGACGACACTGACATGCATATGCACATATCACACAGAAGAAATAGAGCACAGAAATGAATGAAGGCAAAATCAAACATAGGACAACTGGAATGAAGTGTGACAAGAGACCTGGGCTGAAGTTATGGGAGAAGTTAAAGTCACAGGCGAATAGCACATGAATGGAGGGAAAGTTGAAAGGCAAAGACATGGAGCAGAAGATAAATAAGAAACGTGACAGGAAATACAAGATTATTTTAATAAGAATAACACCCAAGAATTGTAAAGTAAGAGTTGGTACAGGTGGCTGAACAGTGTATCGGCAGCGAATGCCATGCAAAGTCCAAAAGAAGTTGCCAAAATGCTCTGATTCATCCACAGCATCAAATAGATCCAGTGGGAAAGTTAGAATCTGATGCCTTTTTGTAGCAATTCACGCTGACTAAAAACTATAATATTCTGGCTCCTGACATACTTGTCTTAAACTGCTGTGAATGTATCAGCTGTCTTAGGGCTGAGGTTGTCTCTTACCGTTTTGTGGATTTTTTTTTTTCTATTTAAGCAAAACCCATAAGATAAAACTTTGTTTTATGAATTGCTCGGTTTCATGAATAATGGTCCAGTGTTGTCCACACTAAAGGAATTAAAGGAAACAATGAACCTACTGTTTAGACATTTTTGTAGTCATAACGGCTTCCACTTGGAAATACTGCCCTGCAAAAGTATTCATACCACTAACTTTCATCAGAACCTTTACGTGATTGACCAACACAAAGCAATGCATATTTGTAAAGGGGAATTTAAATGATGTTGTTTCTACATGTTTCACAAAGAAATATCCAAAAATTGGGAAGTTTATTTTTATTCAAGTCCCTTTTTCTCTCACAGCCCTAAATAAACCATTCATCTTCTTCCATGTCACGAGTATAAGCAATATTGTGTTGGTCAATCACATAAAGTCTAATAAAAAATTATGCTTGCCGTTTTAATTTGAAAAAAGTTTAAGGTTAAAACCTTTGGAAAACACCTTATATTCACAGCATTTATCCAGTTGGGCTACATTCTTATGGAACATCAAAACAACTGATTGGGATAAAATTCTGGATTTGCTTCTCAATGTTCCATAAGAAGTAAATATTTTAACCTATTCTTTCCTGCCATCGGCATTCATTGGACTGGTGCTAACTTGTAAGCGTTTCTGCAGTCAATGCAAAGATTGCACCTTTAGGACTTGGGGATTTCATTTGTTGCAAGAACAAGAGAAAAATCAAACCCTTTGGGCAAGCCATAAAAATAAAGTCTCAGTTTAAATGACCACAGCTGTCCACATATGAGAGACAGTGGGAGCACTACAAAATAACGTAGTGATTAAATTGAGGTGACAGAATGGGCAGTTTGACCAACAGGAAATCATAAGCAGACCACTGATTGAGTAAATGACAGTCGCATTGTTCTATTGGAACTGCGCTCACTGACCATTGTCAGCACTCACAACAGCTCAGGGAACACACATTAGCAGATGCCTACTTTATTAAAGCTTAGCTAAAGGGCAGGGAAGCTGGCCTACTGTAGAGAAAATGCCAATCAGAGAGTTGGGGTCTTCCCCGCTTATTTCAATCATAATGCAGCCTGCAAAACACAGCTGCAGGTGGTGGAAAGACAGTCCTGTTTGAAATGGGTATAGAGGATGCCATTGTGTCATAACATGAAAAAGGGATTATTTTAGAGAGGGGGGTGAACATAAATGGCATTAAAACTGCTGTTAAACTGTTATGTTTAGGGAAGTCCCAGTGAGCTCAAACAAATAGTGTGCATATAGTGTTTTTTCAAGAACATTATAAAATATAGTATTAACAGGACAAAAATAAATAAATTAATTGATTAATAAACAAAAGGTTTATAATTTATTCTCTAAACTTACAACCAATATGTACATATTTTAGGATGTCTTTCTATCACTGATTTGTCTTAAATGCTAAACATGGGGCATTTTACCTGAGGTTAAACGACTTACAAACAACTCTGACACTTTAAATGTATGAATTTCCTGTTTAAATTTTACTGGAAAACAAACGCATCTGCATGTGTTTCTTCAGTTCACATCCTAATCAACAACTGTAAACCGTTTCCACATCAGACTTGCTAAAGTAACATTTTTCCTTCACTTATTGGGCTTACATATGCTTGAAAGCTAAACATGACTAACCTGACTCTAGCAAGACGGATGTCGCTCCGCCTAGCTCCACTCACATCCATCTGGGACCTCTCCCATAGAGAGTGATTTCTCCAACCAATTTTATTGTCTAGCCAATCAGGACGCAGGGCTGGAGTTTCATAGATGTGACGTGGTGGAGAAGCGACCGTGACGTGAGACTGTTTTGATTTAGACAGCAATGGCGGCTCGCATCGAGGAAGCAAGCGTTAACATTGATGCTGCTATTTCTTCCGTGTTGTCCAATCTACCTAATATTGTTTCATTAAAAGAACATCAGAGAACGGCTCTGAAGGCTTTTGTTGGTAGAAACGATGTTTTCGCCCTTCTCCCGACCGGATTTGGCAAGTTTTGTTTTCCGGGCGCGCACGCGCCAGAGCGGTTAGCGCAAACCATATTACGAGGCCTTTAGTCCTCGACGCGGTCGGCCCGGGATGGACTCCGACCCGCAGCGCTTTGCCGCCTGTCTTCCCCCCCTCTTCCTTTCAGCTCACTGTCAATAAAACTCGTGCCACTAGAGCCGGAAACACAAAAAAAAAAAAACCTGCGTCGCTCTCACAGCGTCACGGGTTAGCTTCGGTGTGAGTGGTTGAAATAGCACGTTGATAAAGATGACAGACAAGTGGGCTTATCCAATCATATGCAAGTATTTTTGATAAGGCCCAGCCTTCAATAAAGGCAATTCCTATGAGAGGTCCCAGATAGATGTGAGTGAAGCTAGGCGGAGCGACATCCGTCTGGCTAGGGTCAGGTTAAAACATGACAGGGCTTTAAAAAAAAAAAAAAAAAAACTGTCAAGCTGCTAAATTCTGAGGTTATGCAATTTTTTGCTAACGTTAAGGTAAGTTCTCGTACATTAATCAATAATTATTAAAATCCTTACTCAACAAAGCAGAAATCCTTCAGACATAGGCAAATCCAGAGAATTTTCCCACAATCCCTGTATTCGTTTTGCATACCAGTGTTTAGTCTAAAAATATCATCCTCTAAAGGAGCAACATTATTGGGCTCACATAAATTTTACTCAACAGTTGCAATTTAAAATATGAATACAAACAAAATCTGTAAAACAGGAAATTAATGCCCCTTAAACCTGGGGGCATCAGAGTAGCGGGGGTTAAATACAAAGAAAAGCCAGTTTTTAGATTTCTATTCAATAAAAACATTTGAAAAGCATGTACCCTTTTTCATTCACTTTACAATGGGGTACCGCGAGCGAGCTATTTTTAGAAACGTAACGTCACGATGACGTCACATCACGTGGTACGCAGTAGGACAAACTCCCAAATCCGCCGCTGTTTTGCTGTAGAAGAGACGTGCGTTAGCCTAGGTTGTACTGTTTAAAAGACTGCTTTTTCCAAAATCTAAGACCATTGTTTATAAACATTGTTGCTATGGAACGTGCAACAGCGACTCGAGTTACGCTGATCGGCCGCATATGAAGGATGTTTTCTTCATTACTTTCCCGAAATTCAAGAGTGCCAAGGAGAAATGTGTGCGCTTGGTCCATCGGTGCGGTCGGCCTACATATGTAGCAAGGATTTTGTCGGAGGAAAGGGCACAACCGAAGAACATCCTGACCCAATTCCAGCGACATCAAGTAGTGAACAGGTAAGATTATTTTGGTGGCCGAGATGTTAATAATAAAACGCCTGCTACCATGATAGCATATAGGCTATCATGGTAGCAGGCGCTAACATGATGATACCCTGCTACCAGGATAGCCTACTCAAAAACATTTCAAATGAGACAAACATTAAACATATACCGATCCCTGGACGGTGATAACAAACAAAAAAACGGCCGATGACGCCATGACCACCGCGCAGGAAAAAACAAAACAAAGCTTACCGTTCGATCAACTCGGCCCGTTTTACGGTCTTTTTAAGCCCTCGACACTCAAGCCATCGTTTGAGCTGAAGGTTGGTGTGTTCTTCGACTGTGCGACCAGTAAACCGTGCGCCTGGGACATCGTCTTGGGAAAGTTTAATGGCTGCAAAGTCGGTCATATCGCTGGTTCTGTTGCTGGTTGCTACGTGCGTTCTCTATCGGTTTGTCCTACCTAAGCGGCAAAAGGGGCGTTGCTGTTGAGGCGGTGACGTCACGTGCGCGGTACCCCATTAAAAGGACATTGATTGAAAAGGACATTGCATTGATTTATCACAGAAAAAGTTCTGAATGAACTCTGTTTATGAAGTTGCTGACCAGGCCTGGAGTGGCTAATCGGGAGGACCGGGACAATTCAAAGGGGGCCGGTCTGATATTTGGGCCGCTGTTCTCTTTGTTTTTTTTACCGCTGTTAAGTCATGACAAAGAGTGGATCACGTCGATGCGCTGCTACCGCTATCCTACCGCTATGTGGAGAATCCTCTAATGTTCTAGTTTCATCACCTTTGACACTTATTCCTGCAAATAACTTCATGTCTTGTGGTGAACATGTCAATGATGTCTGACTAAAGCATATGTAAACTATGATGTACAGCAAATATTTACAATTTACAGAAAAAGATTTGATAGGTAATCTCACAAAAGTGTAACAAAACTCCTTTAGCAAAATACAATCTAAAATACTATATGTAAATAAAAAAACACATATATGCACGCACACACACAATGGGCTTTCTGTTTATACCCTCATTCATGTTGTTTTGACTGATGAAACTCAGTAAAGTTGCTTTATGCTTAATGCACGGAAATGAGATGTGAGGACATTTACAACATTTATGCTCCGTGTGGCTCTTCCTCTGAATTACCACTTTTCTCCTAGACTCTAGAGGGCAGCAAAGTGCTCCTAAACCAAGCGTACTACACCCCACTACACGTAGAAGTACAAAACAAAGTTGTTTCCAACATTTAAGCTTCTTACCTTCTTCCAAGAGTTACAGCGATTTCTGTTCAGGAATTGTTAATTTGTTGATCACGGTGATCTTTTTGGGCCGAATCATAAAGATGTCTGTATTTACACACCTCCAGCCAGAACAAGCGCCTGCTCGTCCACCATGTTTTCCACGCGGCACTGTCCATGTAGTTAGACATTTTCCCAGGTGCACGAAGCAGAAACCTTCGGCTGTGCGGATGGGCTTGGAAGCCAAAATGACGTAACGTGGCTACGTGGACCTTGCGGATGCATCAAGCATAAACCGATAATGGCTTCTGTGGTTCATACAGTGCGGTGTGAACAAGGATGAACACAAACCTTTTGAATTGTGTACAAAGAGGTCAACATCGTTGATGATGACCTCTCTGGACAACATCCAAAAGATTGGATAGATCAGAGGCCTACGGCAGACAGAGGGCACTCCGATTTTAAACTCATCTCACATCAGATAATTTAATTTCTTTCAGAGACAAAGGGTTCTTCAATTCGTGTTGAGCCCCAATCCTCTCCCTTCTACTTCATACAAAAGGGAGAGTAAGTCAAGCTTTAAAAGACATAAATTAGCCTTATGAGAGACAAATAAAATGCCAATGCCGTTTTTCCTCTCCCCTCGGTACTAATGAGAGACACGCTCCCCCTTTTCTGGTAAAGCTTAATAGGTAAAATACACAGCATATAATTCAAATAAAATGCAATAACCAAATATTTAGTTAAAAAATCCAGTTTCACAGCGCGACTGTGTTAACCTCTCAAGGTGCAACACAACGTCAGCAACTAATTGTCCCTCATCTCTAGGCGGTTATTGGGACACTTGATGTGGCAATCGATGGGGCTGGGACCATGGCAACAGGCTGTCAGACTTTAATTGGATATTTCTGGCACTACAAGTCAGATTGATTGAGACTGGGAGGATCTGAAGATCCCTATTCAGTCGGCTTGATATGATTAACCTCGTGAGCAATAAAAGGCTGTGCAGGGTCAATTTAACCTCCCACCATTTTTAAGTGAACATACACTGAACCAAAGGTCACAATGACGCTGATGTGCTGATGCTTTGCCATGTCTGTAACTTAGTTCAGTGAATCAACTCCATGTAAAAAATACAGTCTGAGCTAGATGGGAGCAGCAGACAAAACAGTAGCAGTCTATAATGTATCTAATAGTTTGAATGAATGAAATCTGTTACATTAAGAAAAGATTGTCAGTTTATCTGCCTGTGAATTCATCTCTAGCTTTTAACAAAAATCGTGAACAACGACCGTTCATTTAAATTTTGTGAATCCCATTTGTAATTATATGTTTAAGTTAAACACCAACATTAAGTTAAACAGTTTAACACAAACCAAACCTTTCATTAATCTGAAGATGAAAATAGTCGGACTTGTAGATGATGCTAAAATTAGTAGAATTTCCTTTCAAGTCCGTTATTACGTTTATATATATATATATATATATATATATATATATATATATATATATATATATATATATATATATATATATATATATATATATAATCATTCATGTGGTGTTTTTGTGATCACTGGTAAGAACTCCTTTCACAAATAGAGCCACTGAAGCATAGTGAAAAAAGAGAAGATTTACTCCATTTACCTGTTGTGCTTTGCAAAAGTATTCCCACCCCTTTGACTTTTCAACTATTTTTCACACTGCAAAAACAAACTTAAATGTTTTAGATGTGTCAAGTGTGTTTTCTTTAAAGGTGGATTAGGTTATAAAGCAATACCCAAAGCTCTGGACATCTGGCTGATCATCTTCTCACCTCATTTTAAAAGATATTCTAAACATACAGTATATACAAATTAACATGTTTTCTGGGGTTCGTACAAGCACTAAGCTTATGGAACCTCTCAGATCTTCATTTGAAATAATTATTACTCTCAAAAGGAGTTTAGCGTTTTTCTACTGCTGTGTTCAGGGAAATGTATTCCAAACCCACCATGTGGTATGGATTATGTATAAGGAAAAAAAAGACTCCAGATGGAACAATAGACATTTTTTCAGGAATTTGATACAAAACTTCTGTGATAACATTTGTGACAAAATGAAACAGCACAAACGGCTAGATATACACTGAGTGGCATCTTAAATACTGTAATCTATCTGCAGTCTGTCTGATTGTGTTGGATCAGAGCATGCCTTGAAGCAGTGGCTGTGTGCCGCTGTCTGTTCTGAATTGAAATGAAGAGAAAGATTTTGCCAGTATCTTTTCTTGGGTTCCTGCCACCAAGCTGAGAGAGATGCTTGATAGGACAAACAATTGAGTGCTCACATCCAACAAGGGGTTACAAAGACGTTAGTGAGCACAGTTCTGACAAAACCTTCCTAAAAACTTACAGGATAGCAAAAAGCAGGAGGAGATCTCACCTTAAGGGCTTCGGAGCGATTGGCCAGCAGTTTCTCTATGTTCTCTGCAGCCGTTTTCACCAGTTCTGCTGCATTGTTGGATTCCACGCTGAAGTGGGTTCTGTGCTTATGATATATCTAAGAAAATCCCAAGAGAGACATGCCTGGGTCAGAGATGAGAAGAACTTCATATTGCATCAAAAAGTATAAAAATTTGAAATGAAAACAACCCAGTTTCTTTCAGCAGGAGTTAAAATCAGGATCTTTTTACTAGCTTAGACTTTTTGAGTCATGTATTTTTCCTTCAGCTTCCTGTTTTTCTTTTGATCAAAGTACAGTTAAAGCTATCCTTAAATGGTACTGTCAGGTGACGTAACCAAACTATTTACTACAATACAGAATATGTTCCTGCAAAAAGAAGACGGCATAGAAACGCCAAATATCCAATTATTTAGCAGCCGGCAGCCATTCTACTGTCCTGCATTCAAATCCCAGGACTGAGGCACATGGGTGTATTTGCCTTTATGCTCTTTGCATCCAGTTGATTTAGTCAGACCACAAACATAATCGTGTTCACCGCTGATTTTTGTGAAGCTTCAACGTTGACTGACTTTACCCTCAGAGGGATCTGAGTGTAAGGTACACCATCTTTGTGGATTTAAAAATATCTGTGTTTATTTTCTCAAATATGAGTTTGCATGGAATTTTAGCCATCACTTGAAAACTTTTTTTTTTCCTTTATCTTATCCGTGTGCATATTGTGCATGCTGAATGAATCATGTCACCCTACACATAACGAGGAGCTACTATAAATAGTATGTTGATGCTTTATAACAGATCAAGACCAAGGATAGAAGGTTAATTAGAGTGGAAGACTCAACAAATCACACACAATTATTGACTTTAGCTGAAGAAATAAGGTTGTTATGCCTATGCTGACAAAACATGTTGATGTACAAAAGTTTTCATACCCCATTTCAACTTGCCTCACACATCTAGAAACTCATTCGTCTTTGGAAAGACATGTATGACAGAGCACCTAAAGTCTTCAGAGACTTGCTATGGATTATCTCTGGGATTTAGGGCTGGGCTTTGACTGTCATTCTATTATGCAAGTATGTTTTAATTTAAACCAGGGGTGCAGTCCTTAATATCTACCATCCTGAAAACCTTTAGGTCATCTGTTCTCTAGCACCCCTGAATGAAATGAATGACTCATTGCCAGACATTTGCAGAACAGAATGACTGCCATTTGATTCAGGTGTGTTAGAACAGGGATGTATCTTAAATTGCAGGAAAGGACCTCTAGAGGACTGGACCTTAAACCATTTCACTGTAGTGTCTGGATGTGTTTATCTTTTGCAGCCTCCAATTGGTTTTCTTTCAGATTTGCCCTGTATTTAGTCTTTAGTGGGTTCCCCGTCCATGCTGAAGCATCATCTCAGCATGATGTATTCACCACCACATTTCAGGGGAGGGATAGTGTGGGTTGATTTGTAGTTTTCTTCCTCAGTGGATTTTTGAATCCCTTAATGACGCCATATGTTCACTAATGTTTTCCATCAGGCCTCTGAGGCTTTCATTGACGTGTTTCTTAATATACTGAGTCTAAGTTACACGCAGGTTTATTTTAATTTCTAATTAACTGAATTCAGAAAGTAATTTGTTGCAAGAGGTTTTTTTATGCCACACCTTTCAGATTTTAATTTGCCAAAAACATTAAAAATACACTACCGTTCAAAAGTTTGGGGTCACCCAAACAATTTTGTGTTTTCCATGAAAAGTCACACTTATTCACCACCATACGTTGTGAAATGAATGGAAAATAGAGTCAAGATATTGACAAGGTTAGAAATAATGATTTGTATTTGAAATAAGATTTTTTTTTTACATCAAACTTTGCTTTCGTCAAAGAATCCTCCATTTGCAGCAATTACAGCATTGCAGACCTTTGGCATTCTAGCTGTTAATTTGTTGAGGTAATCTGGAGAAATTGCACCCCACGCTTCCAGAAGCAGCTCCCACAAGTTGGATTGGTTGGATGGGCACTTCATACGGTCAAGCTGCTCCCACAACAGCTCAATGGGGTTCAGATCTGGTGACTGCGCTGGCCACTCCATTACCGATAGAATACCAGCTGCCTGCTTCTGCTCTAAATAGTTCTTGCACAATTTGGAGGTGTGTTTAGGGTCATTGTCCTGTTGTAGGATGAAATTGGCTCCAATCAAGCGCTGTCCACTGGGCATGGCATGGCGTTGCAAAATGGAGTGATAGCCTTCCTTATTCAGAATCCCTTTTACCCTGTACAAATCTCCCACCTTACCAGCACCAAAGCAACCCCAGACCATCACATTACCTCCACCATGCTTAACAGATGGCGTCAGGCATTCTTCCAGCATCTTTTCATTTGTTCTGCGTCTCACAAGCGTTCTTCTTTGTGATCCAAACACCTCAAACTTGGATTCATCCATCCACAACACTTTTTTCCAGTCTTCCTCTGTCCAATGTCTGTGTTCTTTTGCCCATCTTAATCTTTTTCTTTTATTAGCCAGTCTCAGATATGGCTTTTTCTTTGCCACTCTGCCGTGAAGCCCAGAATCCCGCAGCCGCCTCTTCACTGTAGATGTTGACACTGGTGTTTTGCGGGTGCTATTTAATGAAGATGCCAGTTGGGGACCTGTGAGGCGTCTGTTTCTCAAACTAGAGACTCTAATGTACTTATCTTCTTGCTCAGTTGTGCAACGCGGCCTCCCACTTCTTTTTCTACTCTGGTTAGAGCCTGTTTGTGCTGTCCTCTAAAGGGAGTAGTACACAACGTTGTAGGAAATCTTCAATTTCTTAGCAATTTCTCACATGGAATAGCCTTCATTTCTAAGAACTAGAATAGACTGTCGCGTTTCAGATGAAAGTTCTCTTTTTCTGGCCATTTTGAGCGTTTAATTGACACCACAAATGTGATGCTCCAGACACTCAATCTGCTCAAAGGAAGGTCAGTTTTGTAGCTTCTGTAACGAGATTAACTGTTTTCAGATGTGTGAACATGATTGCACAAGGGTTTTCTAATCATCAATTAGCCTTCTGAGCCAATGAGCAAACACATTGTACCATTAGAACACTGGAGTGATAGTTGCTGGAAATGGGCCTCTATACACCTATGTAGATATTGCACCAAAAACCAGACATTTGCAGCTAGAATAGTCATTTACCACATTAGCAATGTATAGAGTGTATTTCTTTAAAGTTAAGACTAGTTTAAAGTTATCTTCATTGAAAAGTACAGTGCTTTTCCTTCAAAAATAAGGACATTTCAATGTGACCCCAAACTTTTGAACGGTAGTGTACCTTGCTTCCACTTTACAATGATGCACTACTTTGTGTTGGGGTGTCAAATAAAATCCCAATTAAATGTATTCCAGTTTTAGGCTGTAACAAAAACAAAGTGAAAATGTTCAGGGGATACTTTGAAAGGCAAAGTACAGTGGATTTGGCAAATGACAAGAGTCGGGATCAAACCTGGGTGACGGGCACAGGCGATTGTCCTCATCATTCATTATAAAATCTATTTAATTTCACCATTTACTGTCGGATGGCAATATCAAAAGTACACTTACCTTTATTAGGTCCTGCAACCCACTGGCTTTGTCTGTTAATGTGATCAAGTCTTTTTGAATCTGGTCCACCCAGTCTTTTATGCTGCAAACAGAGAGCAAAACAAAAAGCTGTTTGTCTCATTCGGTTGGAAAACCACCTACATCACCACATCTTATTACCAAGTAAACCAACTTGCTAAAATATCCAGACAGACTCAGGGAAGGGAAGCGTGAAATATTAATGTTTAGTCAAGTGTGTATTGTATATTGCTCTACTTCCCATGAGCTGTGTATTAAAGCAAAGGCTTTCATGGTTTTTAAAAACAAAAAACTGTCATGGCCTGTGGGTTAAAACGCTACCTCATGCATTTTCCCGAAGATAAATGAAAGAGACATGCAGGAAAAAAAACAATATTGAGTTTCTTTGGGGATGTGTATGTAATTTTGCACACTAATGAAAGAACATATGAAACATATTTGAGTCAAATCTAATCCGTCTTTGCCCTTTTTATATTTCAAACCAGCTCAACCACAGGCATTATGTGACCTCGGCATGAGGCCTTTGTCTATTACCATGTGTAAACTGTTAAGAGAACATCTAAACAGCTGTAAATCACATTTCCCCTCTGTGACTTAACAGATAATTATGAGGACAGCAGCGCCTTAGAGTCACTGACATCTACTTCACTTATGGTTATGCATGTTTGTGCACAAGTGTGCGCTGCATCAGCGCTTTCAAAACAATGGTGAATCTCTACTCTTTAAGTGAGATAGCAACAGTGTCCTGCAAAAGTATATCTAATGAAAGTCCCATTTTGTTAGTGTTAAAGAAAACAAAAAAAAAACCTTGTTGCATTTTCGGGACTTTTATGTGATAGACCAGGGGTCACTAATAGGCGGACCGCGGTCCGGGTCCGGACCGAAATGATGTCTCATGCGGACCCAAAACGAATACCAAAACAGAAACTACAACCTAAAATCTTAGTGAGCACTTTCTGGTTTACTGGCGCAGCTTTTAGAGTCCTTACGGTAGTGGTCACGCGTCCAAGGAAACCAACAGACCAATTGCGTGTGAATTTGGTTATACCACGTGATACCACCAAGCCGACTAGCTTCCCGACACGGAAGAACAGAGAAAACATTACCGAGACGAAGGAGAGTGAAACGGGCGGAGAAAAAGGAGAAATACACACGGATAAGACAGAGAAAAGGATGGAGACAACAGATCGCAGAAACAGAGAAGGAGGAGAGAAACGTACACAACTAGAAAAGGGACAAATGGCGGCGTCTAAAAAACGAAAAGTGGACCATGAAAATCGAGCGTTTAATCCGGAATGGACAGAGTCATTTTTGTTTATTCTTCCTATTGGCAGCACAAAACCAGTATGTCTGGTTTGTTCAGAAACTGTGGCACTTATTAAAAGTGGAAATGTTAAACGTCACTATGAGACAAAACATAAAAATTTTGAACAGACATACCCACTAAAATCTCAAATTAGGTTAGAAAAAATACGCAGTCTCAGAGCCCAACACGAGCAGTCTACAAGGATCCTGAGCCACACATTTAGTGCTCAGCAGCGAGCTCATGAGTGTTCCCTCAGAGTTGCTTGGATTTTGGGTCGGCACAAAAAGCTCTTTACTGATGGAGAGGTGTTCAAAGAGTGCATGACAACAGTTGCTCAAACACTTCTTGAAGAGAAAAAAACAAAAGGAACTTTGTGAGAGAAAAAAGCAAATCCCCATGTCTGCATCAACTGCTACAAAGAAATGTGAAGTTTTGATGTGCTATCCCAGCTTGACCAGGCAATGGAAAAGTCTCCATGTGTAAGCTTAGCCGTGGATGAGTCCACTGACATGTGTGACAAAGCTCAGCTGTTAGATTATGTAAGGTTTTATAACACAGAGCAAAAAGCATTCTGTCAAGACCTGCTGGGTATCACACCTCTTCAGACCAGTACAACAGGAGAAAACATCTACTTGGCCATTAAAGAGATGTTGGAAAAGAGAGGAGTAGAGCCAAAAAAAGTGATCTCAGTCACCACAGATGGAGCTCCTGCTATGATAGGGAAAGAAAAGGGAGCTGTAACAAGACTGAAGAATGATAATCCTGATCTCCTAACTTACCACTGCATCATTCATCAGTCAGTTATCTGTGGCTCCCTGTCAGATGAACATGCTGAGGTGATGAATACAATGATGAAGATGATCAACTTCCTTAGGTCAACCTCTTCCTACCAGCATCGCATGCTTAGGGAATTCCTCAGAGAAGTTGATGCCAATGCTGATGATCTTCTGCTGCACACCAATGTGAGATGGCTCAGCAAAGGCAGGGTTTTAGCACGCCTCTGGGCAATTAGGAGGGAAATAGCATCTTTTTTGACAGAGCTAAAAAGTGAGAAGCAACACAGTTTTCTCAATTTCTAGAAAATGAGAAACAGCAAGACAATGTGGCCTTTTTGGTTGACTTTACTTCACATCTAAATGAACTGAACTTGAAGCTACAGGGCAGAGACAATTCAATTTGTGAACTAATGACAGCTGTCCGTGCCTTTCGAAGGAAACTTGAGATGTTCAGGGAAGACCTGCAGGAAGACTGTGTCCACTTCCCAGCAGTGCAAGAACAGGTTCAGGGACAGCAAGATGTATCTTCTTTTGTTGACTTTATTGAGAAGCTCATTGTAAACTTCAGCAATCGTTTTGACAGCTTCAGTGTTGGTCAGCAGCTTACCATGTTCATTCAGAACCCATTTCTCATCACAGATGTCAGGACCTTCTCAAAGGAAGTTACATAGCACTTTAAGTGGGTAAATGCTGGGCATTTACAGATGCATTTAGTTGACCTCCAAGCAGATCTGACCCTGAAGGAACAGTCTGTTAGGGGTGATCCTTTCACTTTTGGGTCCAAATGGTTCCTGATTTAGCTTTCCCAGCTCTGAAAAAAGTAGGCCTGCAAATCTTGACTATGTTTGGCTCCACACACAACTGTGAGGCAGCTTTCTCCACAATCAACATTATAAAAACTAAATATCGTTCCAGGCTCACCAATGAGCACCTCCACACATGCATGAGAATGGCTCGGACTCCATTTAAGCCCAGGTTTAAAATTCTGGCAGGGCAAGCAAGAGCTCACTTCTCTCACTGAAAGCAAAAAAAAAAAAAGTGATTAAAAAATTATCACTTATTAAATGTGTTCAGAATTTAAATCGTTCAATAGTTTGAGACAGTTGAGTCCAGATGGGAAACAAAATGGAAATCCAGCTTTCCTTCATTTGTTTTTTTTAAGTCAGACACTTCAGAGCATGCACAATTTTAATGTTATGCTTAGTTTTCTTTTGTTAATTTGAATCAAGGCATGCAGATGTTGATACAACTATATATATATATATATATATATATATATATATATATATATATATATATATATATCTTGGCATCGTGAAATATTGTCGAAGTGGACCTCTTTAAGTTTTAATTGAATACCCCTGTGATAGACCATCACTTAGTGAAATAGTAAAATAAATTGACCCATGTAGCTTTTGCTGTAGGTTTAGAGTCATTCTCCTGTTAGAAGCTAAACCTCTGCCCCAGCATCAAGTGTTTCCTGGTCTCAAACAGGCTTTTATTTTTACTTTTTATTATTTAGCCTGAACCATCTTCCCATCAACTCTGACCAATTTTCTTGTCCCTGCTGAAGAAAACCACCCACACAGGATGATGAAGCCATCACAATGTTTCATTGTGGGAATGCCGGGTTCGGGGCTATGTGTATTTTTGTTTTTCCGACAGCGTTTTGCATGTGGGCCGAAGCGTTTGGTTTTGCACTTCCCTGACCACAGCAACTTCTACGTTTGTGTCGTGTCTGTTGCATAGTTTGGGGCAAACTGCAAATTGGTGGTCTTCTAGTTTTCAACAAAAAACAAATTTGTTGTGATTACAACTACAGGTACATCTAAAAACTTGAATAATGTGAAAATGTTCAATATTTTTCGGAAAATAAAACTCACTAATAGACTCATTAAACATAGTAAAACATTGCCAGCCTTTACTTATTATGAAAACCTGATATCTGGTGTCTGAAAATAAGAATGTTGTGAAAAACTATTGGAAACTCATGGTGTCACATACTTAGCCAATTAATTAAAAAAACACCTGCAAAGGTTTCATAAGCCACTAAATGGTCTCGGTCTGGGTCAGTAGGCTACATAATCATACATAGACATTGACATGCTGCAATGACTAAACGTCATTGCTAAAGAAGCTGGTGTTTCAAAGTGCTGTATCCGAGCATATTTGTTGAAAGTTGTGAGGAAGCAACAGAAATAAGTGCAGTCTTGAACAAGCAAAATCCATAGTCACTACACGATACAAATCCTACACATGGGCTACAAATGTTTCATTCCTCGTTTCAAGCCAATACTGAACTAGAGACAACATAAAGACATCTTGTCTGGGCTAAAGAGAAAAAGAACTGGACTGTGAGTCCAAAGTCCTCTGTTCAGATGAAAGTAAAGTTTAGATTTAATTTTGAAATCAAGGTCCCGGCGTCTTGAAGAGGGAAGAGGGACAGAATCTACAGAGCTTCAAGTCCATGGATATGTTTTCACTTTCAGTAATTATTTGGTGACCCATGTCATCTGCATCCCATGCACTATTTCCTGCAAATGGAGCCCAATCAATTACTGAATGCATAGCAATTAACATACTTTTCCGAAGCCTGAAATTTCAATTCAAAATATCCTTTTTTAATTGACCTTATATAATATTCAAATTTTCTTAGACACTGAATTTTGGCATTTCATTATCTATAAGCCATAATCATTAAAAAATAAAAGAAATAAACGCTTGAAATATTTCAATCCATGTGTAATGAATAAATATACACACTGCAAAAGTTTCACTTTCTGGGATAGTTTGAGATGTACCTGTAGTAAGCTTCTGCCAACAGTTTCTCCCTTCTGAGCTGTGAATCTCTACAGCTCCTCCAAAGTTACCATCCACCTCTTCTGTGTACTTCTTAGATTATTGTTCTTCTTGCCTGACCTGTGAGTCTAAGCAGATGGCGATGTCTGGGTAGGTTTGTAGATGTGCCATACTCTTTCCATTTTTGGATGATGGATTGAACTCTGGGATGTTAAAAGCTCAGACTCGTTAGGTGTGCTCCTTGGTCTTGCTGTTGGTTGGTTTTTAATGTGCAACTATGTATACTGTAAATCCAGCTGTTCTGTGAAGATTTCAGGGGCTATAGTATTACCTACTGTACTGTATGTATGGATAACTGTCAAACCATGTAACATTTTCCATCCACATCAGAATAATTCACTTTGATGGTCTGTCATATATAATTCCAACAAAATAAAAGTTTGTAGTTGTAACATGAGAAAATATGGAAGAATTGAAGAGGGAGTACCATATTTTCCGGACTATAAAGGCACATTTAAAATCCTCAAAGCTTCTCAAAAATGAATGGTGCACCTTATATGTGATTAAAGGTGTGCTTACCGACCAATTTTATGTGGTACAATGTGCTCAAAAATCTGTTAAAATGCGTAAGCAACGAAACTGCTCCGCTCATTGGACATTCTGAGCATTACGGTACACTGTGTCACTACCTGATCGGACCCCTTAGCTGTCTACAAGACTGCCTGACTATAATGTCTAAACTAGAAGTGCATTCATATAAGGCAGCCTGCGCCTGGAGTATGTGCTAGCAACAATAAACCTAGTAAGATAATTCAATATAAAAGTAACATTCATTTTGGCTTTATGTTAGAAACAGGGCAGTGTAGTCCAACTACTCTGTCCTCCCAACAGACAGATAGCTCTATCGTTACTTCACAGTGCGCCTTATAATCTGGTACGTCTTCCGGTCCGAAAATTCCAGTAAATACTTTTACAAGGCACTCTTCTGTACACATATGTAGCACAAGTTACTTCATATTCCCGCCAGACTATTTGACCACACAATCTGCCCTTGCCATCAGGGTTTTCTACTGCTCCAAACTAAAATGTGCTATGTGCTTAACTGGAAAAAAAAGATGTCAAGCAAGGAGATAATTTTGCTATGCATTCACAGACATAATATTTGTTAAAGCTATGGAGAAAATTTATTAAAGCTATAAAAACTTCATATTTCAGCCTACTACCCAATGATAATTGCAACAACTGTTTGTCAACAGTTCCTTTTGGATCCACCCAAATCAATGAATATAAATGATGTATGTTTGTTTTCTGATGTGTAATATTTAAATTTTTTAAACGATGGCAGTTTTAAGTGTTATTGTGCAGCTAAACAAGCTGGTATTAATATATATTCTTGTGCCTTGAAAGGCACTAGATGAACCTGCTGATTATTTTATGACAGGCACTTTGTTGATCAGAACCATACAAAATGTCAGCCAAAACAATCCCGACAGGTGAACAGATGCTACCATGATGCATCGGTTACCCCTCCTGCTGTTTCCACATTTGATTTTTTTTTTCTGAAGAACCATTCCTTCTCAGCATTTGAGATAATCTTTACTTATATGAAAATGCATTTGACGTTTCTGGGATGTGACCACTGTGTTATCAGATCAAAAGAAAAGAAAAAAAACAGTGTAATATAACCAGTGGAAATGTGTGGCATAGCAGGCATATTATATTTAGCCTTCCAAGAGACAGCTGCAAGTGGCCCAGGTCAAATATAGCATGAACCTAATGTCAGCACATTCTCCTTTTCAAGCTTCTGCAGCACACTTCTCACTCACCCATGTCAGAGGTTTAGAGAAAGTACAGGCAACTTACTGTAGTCCTAATCAAACAGGATCTGTAGGTTTATATCCTGGAGTTCAAGTCGGCATGAATGTGACTTCAGAGTTTAGAAAAGTTTCCCTGACCATTTTAAGCTGCTGCATGCTGAGCTTTTAAACAAGTAACTTTCCAACCATGTTATATGCATTTTTGCACAGAAAGGGAAGGATAGCAGGTGTTTAATAGGAAAAGTGTCGGTTATGGTTACAATTAATGATTTAAAACATTTAGGCCCCGGTACCACTGCAGGCAGATGTGGCACAAATCAGATTTTTTGCAGCTCAAGTGATGAAATCAGATGTTTTAGAACCAGTGGGAACGCTCAGATCTGGCCCAAATCTGATCTTTTCAAGTCACGTTTGAGCCCCTCCATATGTGGGCCTGAATCCGATTCATATCTAATCCTTTTGAATGTGACTCCAGTGGCAACCATCGAGGCACAGTTAATGTGTCTTTGACGTCACTTTCAAATCGACACGTATCAATCTTTGTGCCAGCAGCTGTTGGGGGCGATAGCAGTTAGCATTAGCAAGACAGACCACAACTGCCTGCCACAGCGCTGCTCAGTGGAGACACTTTGGACTCCACTGACACTTAGACTTTAGACCTCGTTATGCAGCAAAACGACTACTCAAGACAGCTCCTATAGATTTGGATGAGGGACATAAATGGCTGTGCAAATTATCTGGATAATCCCGCACACGAAGGGTTTGGCAATGACAAAGAGGCTTTCACTCGTCTCAATCCATTGTATTGCATTTCACCAAGGTGTAGCGCTTCATAATCTGCCCCCGCTGCAAAGCGATAAAAATGATTGTGACGAGTGTCCTTGCTTTGGAGCCAAAAGTTGCCTTCGACTTCCTTAAGTTATGAATTAACTTGGTCTCTGTGAAGTTGTTAAAAATACCTGCCCCGCTTGTCCTGGTTGCGTTTCAATCGAAATTTAACATCAAGATCAGCAGTGGGAACTTAGCCTTAGTAATCACTTGTTGGCTCAATTTAATAAGGAAAAAACAAACAAAGTTCCTTCAACATTCTACTGCTTTAGGAAATTGTATCAGCTCACTTTCGAGCTTCCATAAAAATATCCCAGGCACTCTAACCACTCTACCCTGATCTAATCACTCTGCCCTCAATACCTTTACACAGAGTTGAGAAGGTGTGTACTCTCGGGGTCCCAGAAACTATCCAGTAAACCTGGGCATCCATCACAGATGATAAATGTAGACTCATGGTGATATCTTCTACGACTCAGATTACAATGCAGGGCGAATTGTGTTTTATATGCAATGCTACTTCCTCGATGGTACAGTGATGATCAATCTGTAAATTACAAATGATATTTCTGAATTAAAATCTTTATCCGTGTTAGCGTTGATGGTTGAGATCAGTGCCATCCAGCGTAGACCCTTGCAAAGATATTCATGCATCCTAAACAAGTACAGCTCTGTGTTGTTTGGAGGACCACGTTAACATATCTAACAACTGGAGAGTATCTGTGAACATCCAGTTTTCAGGTTTGGACTTTAATTAGGCTGTTCTAACATATCAATGTACTTTGATCCAAACCCTGCAAATTTACAACTCTAGCACTAAGTGCAGGGCTGTAGCCAAACTGGAAGATTAACCCTTTACTCAAGTCTCAACTGTGTTTCAACCTCTAACAAAATGTCAAAAACATTCCAGGACTTCAAATACTTCTTAAATGCTCTGTGACATATTTGATCCATTCTGTAGAAAAAGTAGATTTGCCATATTCCACAGTAAAACACAAAGTGAAGGTAAAGGAAAAGACACCTGCTTTCTTGTAGATGTTAAGTAGCCTCCAAAGAAAACCTGAAACTACTTTTCAACAAATGAATGGGCAACAACAAATACTTGGTTCAGTAAATATTTAAACTTGTGATAACAGGACTTTCCGCACCTATTCTGATCCCTGTTAGCCATTCTACCCCAATCCTTTGGGAAATTAGAAGGGGGTGGGGGATCAGGGAAGACGAGAAATTGAAGAAAAAAAACCATAGAGGCTGCAGAGTGACTCGTCTAGAGGGGCTACAGTTCCCAGGGTTGGAAATGAGAGCAACCTTGTGAAAATCAGCCAAGAGTGAGCCCTGCTGGCACGACAAGCCTCTTTTGTCTCACGCTTGTATCACTGAGTCATTAATATCAACCACTTCTTAAGCAGACTTTTTTTTTCCTACGAAAGACAATCGTTTGAACCCATTTTATCTTATTTTACCTTTAGAGCTCTTTTGTCAGTTTATTGTGTATTATGGTCGTATATAATGTTGTGCCATGTCAGGACGTGACAAACTTACATTAGTTCGGGACATGACGGACTGCATTTCCCATGATGCAAGGTGGTCAAAATGGCCACCAACTCCCATCATGCAACTCGGCCCAAAATGGCCGCCGCCCCTAACGACGGACAGAGAGATAACGTTACTAGGGGGAAAGGTATTTATTGCGGCCGAGGACCGAAATCTGCCTTCTTCACTGGCGCGCTGCCAACCCGAGAAGACACACAGCTGTTTCACTTCGTTGGGGCAATCCCACGCCACGTGCTCGAGTTTCTCGCTGGACCGAGATTTTTCGAAGCAAAACTTATCCCTGCATTAACTATAGCAGGAGGTCGACTCTAAAAGGTACTTTTAATTCCCTCTGATCAAATACTGGAAGCCGCCTTATCTCCCAGTGATCGAAAGAGGACTACGCTTTTGCTGGGCCGAGCAAAGCGACTGTGAACCCGGAGGAAGAAACGAAGGAGCTTCTCCCCCGTCCCGCTGCAGCCTGCGGACAACTGCGTTCTCCAAGACGCATTTCAGGACGCCGCGGCATTCGGAGTGCTCACGGACCCCGCCGGGACAGCCCTGATCCACAAGTAACGGGGTTCTCCCCTTTTATTTCTGTCTCACCAACAGGGTGTTTAGAAGTGCCTGGGCAGACGTAGGAACTTGTAGGTGTAGGTTAATGCTTTTTATTTCAAGAAGGAGTTGTTTATTTTGCTGAATATTTTCTTTGTATGTGCATGCATTTGTGAAAGTGACTTGGCTGTTTGATTTTGTGGTTCGTGGAGACTCCGCCGTGAGTCGATTATTCAACTTTTTCATCCTTTTCTCTCTCTTTGTTCCATCTTTGCTTTGCTTATCTGCGGGTGCAATCTTTTTGTCCGAGCTCAGTTCGCGGTCTCCGTTTAAACTCCCCAGTTAGCCACGTCCTCTCGAAGCGAGGTACCACCTCACATTAGCGTAAGCGCGGTGACATCATTAGGACCTCCCCTCACGCATCACGCAAATTTGCAGAGCATACGTCATCATAGTCGCCATCTTGGGAGGGTGTCGGATGACTGGACTGTAGGTAGCTTAGCTGATAGCTTTGTAAGACATCAAAGCGTCCGGTGGGACTCTCAAAGCTGTTCTGTCTGTCAATGCTGCTATGTCAAATGCTGATGTTCTGAGTGTGGCTTAAACAACCGTGAGCTGAACTAAGATTTGCTACCTCTCATTTTAATCCATTTGTTTTTTTTTGTTTTTGTTTGTTTTGTTTGTTCTTTTATTTCCACATATATTTTGCATGTTTAGTTAGTAGTGAGTAAGATTTCCAAAGTCGTTGATTCAGAGGATTACTGTAACAGGGAATTGCTTTTGGTTTAATAAAACAACACTGCGGAATAGAAATTGTTTTGTGTACAATCTAATTCACAGTTGCCTGGTTATTCAGAATTCAGAGCTAACCTCCTTCAGAGTTAACGTCTGATATTAATACAGAGACATATCATTGGATGGTGATAAGGAATAAGGATTTAAACTCTAATTGCAGTTATATTGGGGTTCTCACAGTCTGCCGGATAAACCTCGTCGGTTAAAATCCGACCAGATCATTTATTCCAGCATAAATGAGTTCATAACAGCTAGTTAATTAATGCATTAGTAGTATAAATCATTACAAGCTTTTAGCTAACGTCACCACCCTTTGAACTATATTTGTTATAGCTAAATTTCGAGTTGAATGACTTATTTAAATTATAATACCAAATTATAATTAATTATAATAATAAGCATATTCAAACTGCTTCTGGCATAACAATAAATAAGAACTGACTGATAAGTACAATTTTGTTAAGTGTTGATGCACCTTTTTCACAAAACTTACTAGAGATGTTATTGGAAGAAAGTGGTTTCAGATGCCGCCGCATTTGCAATAAGAAATTAGCTGATCACTGGAATCCAAACATTTTAACATTGAGTCACCTGACCAAGTCAACCTATCAGAGAGTCAAACATTTTGCTATAAGGACCAGGTACTGGTTGTACTTCTTGCTTTCACTGATCTTAAATGGATGAGGCTTTTAAGTCAAGTCAATTCAGCGCTATTCAATTCCAAAAGGTATTTATACCAAATGGGAAATTAAATGTACCTGAAATAATCTCAAATTTCTTCAAAGAGTCATTATAATGGTGATGGCTGAAGGCAGGAAGGATGTCCTTTAGTTGTATTACAGATGTTCTTCAGATGCACTGTTTGATTTTAGTCATATGATAAGGATGCTCTGGGTTGTCCATTATATTCAATTTATGATGCCTACTTTCTTTGCCAGTTTTTCTAAGTCACTGGCTCTGATGCTGCTACGCCAACGGATTATGGCAGAAAAGATTGCACTTTTCAAAGACTTATAGAAGATCTGCAGCATCTTGTTGCAAATACCGAAGGACTCAAGTTTTCTAAAAGTAGTACAATCTACTCTGTCCCTTCTTATGAACAGCTTCACAGTCGCCTCTGCAGTCCAGTCCGTTGTCCAGCTATTTATACTCCTCTTCCACCACCACTTCTCCTCCCAAGATGAAAATAATGTTTGACATATTCCTGTTTCTCTTGAAATAAGCATTAATTCTTTGTCTTGTTCACATTCCAAGTGAGATGATTGCATCCAGGCCATGACACAAAATAATGCAGTCCACCACTTCTCTGCACTGTGTTTGCCAATGTTATGGGGGCAAGAAAACTTAGTTAATGAAAACAATGAAGGCAGAGAGTTGTAGCAAGTCATTTAAAAAGGAAAATGTATTTTTTATGACATGTCTGCATTTTACTCTGGCTGTGAGAGAGGGCACTAATTACAGCTAAACAGAAAGGTCAAATGCCTTACAGAAAAGTTGCTCGCTTTACATTTTTGATCCTGAGAGCTTTTAAAAATTAAAAGATCTTTGACAAGAACAGTTCTTCCACAGCCAAAACTCTGATAATGGGTTTTGGAAGAATCTTCCAGCATGAAAATAAACACTAAATATTGCCAAGGCACCAGAAAAGTGGCAAAACAAAACATGGAGTGGTTTAGAAGGTTTCCTGACCTTGACCCTCGCTAAAATCTGTCAGGAGAACTGAAGTATTTAGGCTTCCAAATAGCATCAAAAAATGTAAAGGTTTTGAGTTTGAGTAAAGAGTAGTGGGACGAAATCCCACATGAGATGTATGAAAACCTGGAGACCAACTACTGAAACGGTCTTCTTGTTATGATTGCCAAATAAGGCTTTCCCACCAGGTCCTTCACGTTCAAATAGGGATCAAGTGATTATTTTTCCCAATAACATTAAAGTGTTTTTTTTTTTTTTACTTCGAGATATTGCAATAAAAAAAGGTTTTACATGAAATTAAACTACCTTAAAAACAGCAAGAAATCCAGTGAGTCAATACAATATTTTTGTCAACAGTTTTATATATGATTTCCTAGCAAGATGCATTCCCATGGAATGTGTAACAAGTCTAAGAATAACTCTATGGAGATGCCAAAAGCTCATTCATTGACCCTGCTGCTCACTTAGCATTACTTACTAAGCAAACAGAGTGTGAAATGCTGGGGAAAAAGCAAGACCCACTCATTGTTTACATGAGAGGTCACAGTGACTTCAGCCAATGGCTTATGAGCAACAGCAGTGATGCCACGAGTGTTGCCTTTGACCAACGTTGTTTTTGAACCACAAAAGGCAATAACTAGACAACAAAATGCATAAGTGAGGGAACCCATAAAACATTACTGAACATGCATGTGATTAAGACAAAGCATTTATTTATGGGATATTCTTATAGCAAACAAAAACTGATTTTTTATTTATATATATATATATATATATATATATATATATATATATATATATATATATATATATATATATATATGTGTGTGTGTGTGTGTGTGTAGGACTGACATGTTTAAAATATATACAGAAGTGAATACATGCTTAATAAATATACAACCATAAAATACACAAAATACAGCAAATAAATTATACAATTAGACAAATGTAAATATATCTTTTGATTAGCTTATTTATTCCTCTTTTTATTAATTTATATTTATAATTGTCAACTTTATTAATTACTTAGTTTTTAAATGTATTTATTTATGTCTATATTTTAATATTGTGTGTTTTATTCTTCCATTCAATATTTTTACCACATTTATTTCTTCCCCCCTATTTATTTATGCCGGTCCTTTTTCCTCTTTCTTTATGCAACTCCGCCTCATTATGCAAATAATGACGGCAGTCTTAAGTGGGAAAGCTGCACCCTATTGGATGGTTAGCATCAGCCTTCCATAGACTCTTCCGGTTGCGCTTCCGGGGCAGCGGCTAGGCGTACAGCTCCGTAAAAACTCGCAGATATTTTCATAAAAAATGCCGCCAAACTCGCTGGAAACCACTCATCTACCCAGCTGATCAATACTTGACCGTCAGCGCCTGCTGGAGTTACGGTCATGTAGTGTTTTTGGACTTGTAACCACTACTTCGCTCGACTGTTTACACGGCTCTGGATAACTACCGGTACCAGTCCCGGGGGCCTGTGAAGCGGCCGACCCGACGAGCAGCCCACGCCGGTGGAGAGGGAAGCCAAAGCGGTGTAGCCGGCCGAAGAAACGCGGCTGCCGTGGAGGCTTAGCAGCTAAGCTAAAGTCTAACCCGTTCAGATCGCCGCTCCCAACCATCTTGCTTTCCAACGTCCGCTCACTGGACAACAAAATTGACCATCTACAACTCGAACTCTCTGCAAAGAGGGAGTTCAGAGACTGCCGCGCTCTGATCCTGACGGAGACATGGCTTACCTCATCAATCCCGGACCACACCGTTAGCCTGGAGGGGCTAGCTACTTTCCGCGCCGACAGAAATAAACAACTCAGCGGTAAGACCCGTGGAGGCGGACTCTGCGTTTACATCAATAACAACTGGTGTAAAAATGCTAGAATAGTCACAAATTTTTGCTCTCCGGACATCGAGCTGATGATTATTAGCTGCAGACCTTTTTACTTGCCTAGAGAGTTTACTGTTGTCATCATCACAGCGGTTTATGTGCCCCCCAGCGCTAATACAAAAGAGGCTATGAGTGTTCTCTATCGGACTATCTCTGAGTTGCAATCTGCACACACAGAGGGGGTTTTCATTATTGCTGGGGATTTTAACCAGGCAAGTATGAAAACTGTTCTCCCTCATTTCTACCAACACGTGGATTTTGCTACTCGGGGAGAGAACACTCTAGACTTAGTCTACACAAACATAAAAGGTGCATTGAAGGCAGCCCCCCGCCCCCACCTGGGCTCTTCAGATCACCTTTCCGTGATGCTAATCCCTGCATACAGGCCCCTGCTGATCAGAGCTAAACCTACAGTGAGGCAGGTGAGGGTGTGGACTGAGGGAGCAATGGAGGCGCTCCAGGACTGTTTTGAGTGCTCTGACTGGAACATGTTCAAAGCTGCAGCAACTTATGAGGACAAGATCGACATTGATGAGTACGCCATGACTGTGTCAGCCTACATCAACAAATGCATTGAGGATGTCAGCACCACCAAGACCATCATCACCCGAGCCAACCAACAACCCTGGATTACTGTGGAGGTCAGTCAAGCGCTAAAAGCACGGAACTCAGCCTTCAAGTCTGGTGACAAGGAGGCACTGAGGACAGCGAGAGCCAACTTGAACCGTGCCATCAGGCTAGCGAAGCGGAACCACACTAAGAAAATCCAGGAGCTTTTCCATGATGCAAGCAACACCAGGAGCATGTGGAAAGGCATATGGGCAATAACAGAATACAACACGCCCTCCCTCCCCGGTGGGTGAATTTGATGCTGACTTCCTCAATGGACTAAATAACTTCTTTGGGAGGTTTGAGGCACTGAACAGCACTCCAGCAGTGAAAGCTGTCCCCCATCAGGAAGAGGAGGTCATCTGCCTTGACACCGCCGACGTGTGGAAGACTTTGAGGAGAGTCAACCCGCGGAAGGCCCCAGGTCCCGACAACATACCTGGGCAGGTGCTCAAGGAGTGTGCAGGTCAGCTGGCTGGTGTTCTCACAGACATTTTTAACATCTCACTGGACCAAGCCACAGTGCCTGCATGCTTCAAGTCTGCCTCCATCATTCCGGTGCCAAGAAACCTCAAGTCACCTGTTTCAACGACTACCAGCCTGTTGCACTGACTCCCATCATGATGAAGTGCTTTGAAAGGCTGGTGAAACAACACATCATCTCCAGTCTTCCCCCAACACTCGACCCGTTCCAGTTTGCCTACCGACGGAACCGCTCCACTGAGGACGCCATCTCCTCTGCTCTTCACCTGAGCCTGGCCCACCTGAAGGAGAAGAACACGCACGTGCGGATGGTGTTCCTGGTTCAGCGTTTAACACCATCATCCCACAGCACCTGGTAGGAAAACTAGAACATCTGGGCTTCAGCACACCTCTTCGCAACTGGCTACTGGACTTCCTCACCAACAGACCTCAGTCAGTCCGGGACGGACAGAACACCTCTGATGTCATCACCCTCAGCACGGGCTCCCCTCAGGGCAGCGTCCTGAGCCCCCTGCTGTTCACCCTGATCACTCATGACTGCATCCCCAGGTTCACCACCAATCACATCGTGAAGTTTGCTGACGACACAACGGTGGTGGGCCTGATCAGAGACGACAACGACCAGGACTACAGAGAGGAGGTGGAGCAACTGGTGGGCTGGTGCAGAGACAACAGCCTGATCCTGAACTTGGAGAAGACGAAGGAGATCATCGTCGACTTCAGGAAGAACCGGCCTCACCACGCTCCACTGCTCATCAACAGCTCAGCTGTGGAGGTGGTCAGCAGCACCAAGTTCCTGGGGGTGCACATCACGGACAACCTCACCTGGTCTGTGAACACCACGTCACTGGTGAAGAGGGCACAGAAACGACTGTACTTCCTGCGGAGGATGAGGAGAGCCCACCTGCCCCCGCCCATCCTCACGACCTTCAACAGAAGCACCATAGAGAGCATTCTGACCAGCTGTCTCTCTGTGTGGTGTGGAGGCTGCAGTGCCTCCGACTGGAAGAACGTGAGGAGAGTGGTGAGGACAGCAGAAGGGATCATCGGGGCTCCTCTTCCCTCCATCAAGGACATCTCATCTCAGCACTGTGTCCCGAGCCCGTAACATCATCAGGGACCCCTCACACCCCCACCACGGACTGTTCTCCCTGCTGCCCTCTGGGAAGAGGTTCCGCAGCATCCACTGCAGGTCCCACCAAGTTCTGCAAAAGCTTTTTCCCTGTTGCCATCAGACTGTTGAACTGCTGAAGCCACAAAATGGACTCTGTACCACATTCGTATATTTGCACATATGCCATCAGACTGTTGAACTGCTGAAGCCACAAAATTGACTCTGTACCACATTCGTATATTTGCACATTTGCACATATGCCATCAGACTGTTGAACTGCTGAAGCCACAAAATGGACTCTGTACCACATTTGTATATTTGCACATTTGCATCATTGCATCCTTATCTAGCATTACAAATGCTGCCGAACTCTCAGTTTCTAAAACGCATTCTTGCACAAATGCCCTTTGCACAATCATTTCTGCACATACAATCGGTTTTTAATAATACTCACCTGTACACTGTGATCGCACACTGTCTATTTCTCCTGCATTGTTTACATTGCTTACATTTCAATTGTTAACTATAAATCACTGCTGCACCTTATCCTGTAATTTACTGCAATTTACTGTAATTTTTCAAGCTGTATGCAAACGAAATTTCGTTCTGTACGCATCCTGTGCATACAAAATGACAAATAAAGTTGTCTAAGTCTAAGTAATAACCCAGTAGGTAAGAGGTTGTTTGCTTAATTACAGCTCGTCCCACTAATTTTTGTTTTTAAAAAGTTGATAGCTGTTATGTTTTATTCATATTGATGTTTTTCACAGTTTGTGCCTTCTGCTTCTGCCATGTTTCATTGGCACTTACTGTTTATTTCAATTGCTTTTCCTATTAAACTGACTTTTTTTTTTAAATGTCATGGATTTAATTGCAAAGCCAAACAGCACAGAATGCTTGTGGGCACACATTGCTTAGAGGCCAATTGCAAGTAATCCTAGAACAAAAGAGTAAAACTTTAAGATTAAAAACTAAAGGTCTCAAATACTTTGTCTTATATAAAATCTTTGAATTTAAATCAACAAAAAAAGCTAAATAAATTCTTGTTAAGCATAGTATGGCAGTGTATTCCAAGCATTTTCCCCACAGTTGCTAAGTGATTTCTTAATTGCATTTAAATACAAGATGTAGACTGGCGACCTGTCCAGGGTGTACCCCGCCTCTCGCCCGTTGACAGCTGGAGATAGGCACCAGCACCTCTCGCGACCCCACAAGGGATAGACATGTTAGAAAATGGATGGATGATACAAGATGGCAGAATGTCTATTTGTTAGCTCAGTGTCTGTACTTTTGTTCTTTTATTTTTAAATTCACATTTTTTCTACCCATGCTATAGGCATACTTTTATAGATAAGGCAATAATGACAAGGATAGAGTAAATGAGGAATGTCTCGCCTTAAACTGGAACTGTCTGCTGTGAAACACCATTGTGGAGCTCGTGGCGTTTTGGTGGGACCTGAGGTGTTTGCTGAAGCTGTTAGACCATACAGACGCAGTTTTATTCTCTTTATTTAATTTTTGGGACTTGAGGACAAGTGTTTTTTCCAAGGTGAGTGTATCTGATAATGCTCTCTACATACAGGACGTCACTCAAGGAAGCACTTGTACTTTTACTGTTGAACAACCTGTGTAACCACCATTTATAACTAGTGTGAAACAGTCCACAGGTTTTTGCCATCATCACACCCCAATTTCTCCATAGTAGGACAAGGTATCTATCTTATTTCAGCTGGCATATGATGAAAACCTTTCAACCAGCCTGCACAGAGACCCATGTGAATTTCAGAACCTTTTAGCCCTGCAGAGTTTCATTACATTCTGCTTGACATCATCATACCACAGCTCAGATTGAGAGCAGAAATTAACGCAATGAATTTACTTCCATGAAGGTTTATTCAGCTCAGACAGAAAAATGACCCTGCATATCACCATTCAGCTGCAGAGACTCACTGTTATCACCATCACATCATTTCCTGTGGCGTCCTAAAATGAGTTAAGCACTCCGCCCCTGTTGGGCTTAGAGCCGTTTGACTCCGAAGTAGCAAGCAGCACGGATACCTGCATATTGCTGCTTGCTATTTACAAGTGTTGCGGTGTTTGACAGCAGATATCATCTCAGGTTCATTAACTTCAGAGAGCCGGGGACACACTTGGTTGGAGTTTAGACACGAAGGCTCAAACTCTGAAAGGATGATAATAAAATTTCATTTTGTTTCTTCCATGTCCTCAGCGTGTACATTAACGCATCAGTGAGTTAAATGCCGTGAAATTAAATTACAAGCCGCACAAGAATGTGCAAAACGATGCAGCACATAACATCTTTAGACCAGTTACCAAAAGAAAGAAAGAAAGAAAAAAAAAGGAAGACAATGTGCTGTCATGGATGGGACTTCCTTATCACTAAATGACCTCACTTGCATAAAAATAGTGACTCTTACTTAGTACAGTGGCTAAGGAGAGAACAATTAGTCCCTCCCCTCACTCTAACGACTCTCTTAAATCAGTCTTTGCATGTCCATGTCCACACTTTTAAAAGTCTCAGTTACTAGCGTTGACTCCTTTAAGGAAAAGTAGGGGCTTGTCCGTGGGTCAGAGGTCACCAGATGGTGGCACTAATATTAAATTGATGTGTTTATCAAATATCAGAAATACATATGCCACCTCTAAAAAAATTCAAGCGCAAAAGAGTTACAGTTTTTTTTTTAAGACTGAACAAGGCTCTAAAAAAATTGCTCCATTTAATGGAGGGTAAAAGAGAATGTGTTAGTTAGCTTCACTGCTGTTGGATCAGATTATGTATTCAGTTGTTCTAGGTCAGCGTTTCCCAACCCTGGTCCTCACGACACTACCCTGCATGTTTTTGATGTTGCCCTGCTTTAACACACATGACAGATGATTGCAGTTCAGTGAAAGCCTGTTAATCAGCCATCAATTGAAATCAGGAGTGCTTAATCCAGGGAACAGCTACAACATGCAAGCGGTGTTTCTTGAGGACCAGGGTTGGGAAAAACTGTTCTCAGTAATGGTACTGTTCTTGATCTGTTTGAGGAATTGCATCTCCTTTTGAACTGATCTTGAATAAAGGGTTGCGATTGGAATGTTAGCCTCACATCATACTCCTACGCCAACATGTCTTTTGCAACAGAAGTTGCAAGAATCCAAAGGACTGAATGTCCACCAACTCCAGCTTCTTTGAAATTATATTTTTGACTCAAAATCAAATCCATATTTTTGCTTCAAATGAAAATCTACCAAAGTCAGACCCTCTTAATCTCAGCGGGTTAAGACAAGCTTCACAGCGTTGGGTTTGAAACTAAGTGTTCTTGTGATCATAGTAATTTAGGATCTAAATCCGTTCTTGGACAAAAAAGGCTGAGACCATCATGGGTAGTACAAGATACACACAAAGGAGGGAACGTTAGAGGGTGTGGGCAAGAATGTAATTGAACCACTTGGGGATAGCAAATAAGAGCTCTGCCTGAGAAGCAATGTAGCTGATAAGCCGTGGGCTTGATGGGGCTCTAAAAAAAGGACAAACAGCCATTTTATTGACTTATTCTTGTTCTTTTAAGCCTGTCTGAAAGATCTTGCAATATTCATGTCTAAAAACCTTTTTTTCTTAGTATGTTGTAAAAGCATGATATGTGAAAATTTTAAATATGTTTGTAACAAATATAGTTACATGCTTTATGTGATTGACCAATATGAAGTACTGTATGATTTTCAAGCAGATGGAAAACGTTCAAAGATCAAGTGTGGCGTTCTTTTATATTTAGCTCTCTAAATAAAACCCGATCCAATCCATTCAGAAAGCACCAAATTACACTTGTTTTGTACCTGTACACTTGTTTGTAATTTGACCCCAGAATAAACCTAGCTAGCTGTTCTGTGAAGGCCACAGAGGTTAAATTACATTCAACAAACATCATGAAGACCAAGGAACACACGGCATTGTGGAAAAGTATATAGTAGGGTTATGTTATAAAACCATATTCTGAACTTGGATGAACTCATGGCATCTCTTCCATCCATCCTCTGAAATTTTAAAGCATATGGAACAACTACAGATTTACGACATGTCAAACCACCTAAACCCAACAGGCAGGGAAAGCTGAGCTTTATTTAAAGAAGCAAAAATAGTACTATGGTAACTGTGGAAGAGCTGCAGAGGATCTGTCAGCAATATTAGTTTTGCATGCCAAAAATCTGGCCTTTATGGAACAGGAAGAAGAAGGCTCAGCAAGAATGGAGAAGCTGGTCAGAGTTGATGGGAAAAGAGATGGAGGTAAGGATTTTGGAACCATTTTTTTTTTTTACCTTGAAGTCTCTCTCTCTTGATACAAAAAAAGGTAAAGAAACACCTCAAAATATTTACTCTACAAAGCATTAACACAGAAGGACTGAATACTAAAACACACCAAACATTTTAAACTATCATTTTCCTTCCACTTTCCAATCATGCTACTGTGTGTTAAGAATTTTTTTTTTTCCCTTTTACTCTTTTGCCACTGCAATTTTACATTTCCACATCCTAAATAGGCCAATTCATTGATGTGTTGACAATGAATAAACTTATTCAGTTTATTTTCTCTTACCCATCACCAATTACCTGTTTAACCACAAGGTGCAAAGGCGATAATATTTCCTTGTTTACCGAGGTCAATAATAAAATAATTGCAGGCTTTGTGAATGTCTCCTTGCTCCTTGTTATTATCTATGGCAAACAATGTCTCTGCCTCTCTCGTCATTTTCCTTTTAGCAAACCAGCTGGAACGTTTTACAGCAACTCCAGTTCCTTAAGTGGAAAAGCTGTGTTTAAGTGAAGCCTTGACAACCATAATTTCAGTGTTTTATCAAGCCCTTGCATTGCCTGTATAACAGCAGTAGATGAGCCGAGTTGACATTTTATGAGACCATTGCATTTGATGGGAAGTGTTGGTAGGCAACCAAAGAGCACGTGTGGTTTACAACAAGGGCAAAACACACAAAACCAACATTAACGCTCCAGTAGTAAACTTTTTTTTATAAATGTATTTTTTTACACATTTGTTAAAACGGTCCCTGTGTCCTGACAGTAAGATAGGAGAAAAATAATCTGTGAAAAAAATAAAGCTCCTGTCTCCTCCCAATGGTCTTACTGCCATTTGCAGAAATACACACCTCTGGCTCAGAAACAACCAATCAGAGCCAGGAGGAAGGTCTAGCTCGTATTGGTTGTAATCAGTAGCTTTGTTTACTTGTTTACTTATTTGGATTAATTAATCGGATTGTATAATTTATATGGGCACACAATCAATTAATCCCATCATAATGTGCGTTTACATGCACCTGGCTTTATTCCGAATATAACCACTCTGACATGCCCATTTATCAAATTCCCCTAAAAAAGAAAAAAAACAAAAAAATACAGAAGAAGAACTTCAGTCTTTGCTAAACTACAAAAATAGTAAACAAACCAGTATTAAATTAATTTATTTGACTTCCGAGCGCCCAGGTTGAACTTGCACGATATTCTAACTACAGTTGAAATGTTACTGAGTAAGCAACAATTTTGAGCTCTTATTTTTTCGAACAGAAAGGTTGTATCGGGAGCCCTCACACATTTACGTCGGGCGCACATGCGCTGTTTATTCCGATTACATTTGTCCATGTAAACATAGCTATTGTCAAACACTTGTGTACGCATAATTCACATCCAGTCCCCCGCACAACGCTACCGTTATTCAAGCTCAACATTGCCGGTGGGTTGCAGCTATATGGAGAAATGGTAGCAAAACAACCTGCTTTCACAGAAAAACTGCCTATTTGTGGGGTGGCACCTGCTCAGTACATGGTTTCCTCAAAACTCCCTACTGTAGCTTTGGAGATTGTTTAGTTTTTCCCGTCTCATTTTTTGATAGTGGGTAGGGGGCAAACTGATGTCTTCTTGTGGACAAATCCAACTGTTCTAAGTTTTCTAAGAAATATTAATTATTTTTGCTATTTTTACCGAGCTGCAATATTAGATATAGAGATTATTACATAGTGGACCACCATTTTAAACTTTTTCCATTTCTGATGCTTGTTAAAAATTGAAAGTTCAAGTTTCAATTCATCACTTTTCATTGAACGCTGAAATATAAATAAATAAATAAATAAATATTTCCCTTTATAGTCACACCGAGGGGAAATTTGTCACTGCTTTTAACCCATCCCTTAGGGAGCAGTGTTCTGCTGCACTGAGTGGTGCACAGAGGGCAAATTGTGGTCAAGAGTCTTGCTCAGAGACCCAACGTGACAGACTGAGTTTCAAACTGGCGACCTTTGTAGCTTTCCCAAGACGCAGACTCCCAGCTCCCTAACCATTAGACTACCATTCCCACTGAAAACTAGGGCTTTGGCAATACCTGTCTCCACCTCAGAATGAATGGGGCCACCTCCCGGGTCTAGTTGCCCCAGTGGGGTATCGGTACTTGGACCTGGGAATATAGAGCGTGTATGGAGAGTGTGACTGTGTATGCCTTCTACTCTTCTGTCTTTATGTTGGGTGTGCAGGTATGAGGGTGGGAAGTGTGATTGTGACTGTGTATGCCTGTTTATCTGTTGGGTCTTGGGCTACCCCCTCTCCTGGAGGGGGTTTTAGGACTTGAGAATTGCACACCTACTAGGATTGAAGTTTATGATTCATGATTGATGAGCCATATGACTTGTAATAAAAAAACCTCTTCAGGGTTTCCGCTATATGTAATTGATCGTGGCGCACCGCCACACCTTCAGAATGAAGTTTTTAAAAATATATACACCGTATACATGTTAAAACAATGTATAGCATACAAGATATACATGTCGTGTATTATCTATTGCCTATATTTGCATGCTTATAGTAACCATAACCAGAGTTTGAAATGAATTTAAATATAATTAAACGTTAACATTTACCTTATTTTGAAAACCCAACACCGCCTACTCTTTCCTGTCTGGCTGCAAAGCTGGCTAGGTGCAACCGGGCAGTGTACTGATATTTGGAGGGAAAGAGAACGAGAGAAGACAGTCCAGGGTTCCCAGTGAGCGTCTTTGTTGCTAAATTTAGTAACTTTAAAAAAGCGACTAGCAACAAGTTTAGCGACTTTCTCCTGTGTTAATGGCGACTTTACGTGAAAGCACCAATCGTTCTGGAGTCACTGTCTTGAGGCAGCCCGCTCCTTACCTCGCTCAATTTTCAATGAATATTGCCTGCAAAAAAGTACTGGTGACCCGGCCATGGATTACAAAGCGTGAAATAAATATGACATTAATGAAGTTTTTATTGTCTATTTTGTCTCTGAAACTGTTGTACTAAAATAATTCCCTGAATTTGATTCACACAGCTTCAATCACTCGTTCACTTTGTATGCCTCTGATAACTGTCTTTTTCGTACAGTTTATGTAGTGTGGATTCAGGCAATGTATTAAAATTCATTACAAAAAGGTCATTTGTAATTTAAATCACTGGCCATTTTAATCACATATCTTGGCAAAAACTTCTTACTCCTACAGCAATAGCATTAGATATGACTGGGATCACAAATTTATGAACAAATATGCAAATTAGATTATTATGACATTATGAATGAGCGTAATGGTCAGTACGACAAATGTTTGAGAGCAACATAAAGGTCAGTAAAACTTTTGAATGTGCATCAGCGCAGTTTTAAACCTCCCGAACAACATAGCTTAATGCTAGCCGTTAGCTTGACGAGCAGCCCCCTTCGAGCTGCACGATGCAACGCTCTGCTGCGGGAATGCATTCAGAGAAGCAATAAAATGACACACCATTCCCTTTGATCTCCAGTTTACTTAGAGACACAAGACTAGTGGAAACCTAATCCATGGCCACTTGGAGTGCATCACATATGTTCTGGGTACTGCATTTGATACAATACTGGTATGCCAACTGCTCTGTGGGGAAATATGCCTGGTGACAGAATTACATTTATTGTAGAAGGCACCTCTTTATTTTACAAAGGCAACCACAATATCCCACGTTTATAAGACGCTGTAAGCAGCAGGCTGGGTTTGCTTTTTAATAAATGACAAAGTACACAAAGGACACCAAACACCACAGGGGCAACATACTCCTCAATAAAGGTAATTGTATTCTGCTTTACTTGTAAACATTCTTTGATAAAAAAAATGCATTTGTGGAAGGGTTTGTGACTGGAAACATGAGGAGATTTTCTTAAGCTAATGAGGCAACCAGTTCAAGAGCAGACGTGACATGTTAAAATAACACATTGTTTAATACCATAAAAAATAAATTTCAATGTTTTACGATGTTAACAAAAAGGAACTTAATCTCAAGTCTTGTAACAATTAACAAAAATATGTAAGGGTACCGAACATCTGTTTCGAGGTTTGGGCCCTCTGGATAATGTGTGTCCAGAGGCAGAAGGAATCTGTCCTTGTTTTTGAGCCGTGAAAAGAGTTCCCGTCATAAAATCTATTGCAGAAATAATCGTTCCTGCTCTACAAAATAGGAAACAAAGGAAACTCTCAAAGGCTTACAGATAGGAACCAGGTGTTTCATGAAACAAGCTCTCTCGTTAAATAAACTAAAAGCAAAAGAGCTTCTAAGACTATAGATCCCAAAATCAAAAGTATGTGTCAAAAAGAAAAAAACAAATGAGGCCCTGACGAAAGGGAGTACATTTTACACAGAAGAAAATGAGAAATAATGTGATCAATGTTAAAAAAAAATAATAAAAAATATATATATATATATATATATATATATATATATATATATATATATATATATATATATATATATATATATATATATATATATATATATATATATATATGGGACGTAAACAGATATTGTTGCCGTAGCTAAACTCAAAAGTGAACAGCCATTTAGAACTTGAAAAGTTGTTATAACCATGCTTTTTGATGTGCAGATGAAGCAAAAATGTGTATTAAGTGATTTACAAGTGACAACAGAAATGTTGGGGAGGAAGTGGAGGTGTTGATGTGGACCATTCACATATTTTCTGGAAATGTACAGAAGAACATGTCTTCTGGAAAATGATCTGTTATTCGTTATGTAATGACTTGGGATTCGAAGCTCCACTGAGACCTCAAGTATTCTATATAATCTTTCAGAAGGACTCATTCGTGACGGTGATAAATGCCTAGTTAAAACACTGCGGACAGCGGACAAAAAGGCAGTAACAAAAAACTAGAATGAAGGAGACATTGCCATTGAAAAGCCAATGGACTCCAATAGTGGAGGACATATTCCTAATAGAAAAAAGTTGAAATTACAAGGATCACAAATGGACAAAAATATGGAAAAAAAGACAATTCATATGAAAGCGTGATGATGTGAAATATGCTGAATCTGTTACATATGTTCTGTATTGAAAGTAAACAGTGAAAACTCAATAAACAATAAGGAAAAACAACAATAAAAAAATAATTGTCACAGTCACATTAGGCAGCTCAAAGCTTAAAACTGAAGAATGGAAATTTGCCGTAAAACTCCAAACAATGACTCCCTGTTAAACAACAACAACAACAAAAACAGAATAGGCTGAGATAAATAAATGAGGGAGCATACCAAAAAATATAACATGATAATACTCAAACCTCTAAAAACTAAATTTCTTCTGCTCCATGTTTGTTAGATAAATTCAGAGTACACCTTTTTAACCGTCAAACTAGAGGCACTTGGGGTCAGGTGTGTTTTTAGTCTTTATGATGCCCTATTGGACTTCTTGTCAAACAACTTACACTTTCCGGCCGAAATAGCTCGAACTGAATCACGTTTTTTCTACAGCTATCAAGATACATTGAATAAGGGGGGGGGAAAGCAACACCTTCAAGTGTTTGCGTTGCTTCCAGAAGAACGTCACTTGCTATCAAGATTCCCGCACAAACCCTTCATCTCTCACCAGAGTAAATACAGGTATACAACAGAGAAGCATGTTGTGAGCCTTCATGCACACCATTCATTAAGGTAGGTCAGAAAGAATATAATGCAAATACATTGTTGATTTCTCAAATTAAATACGTAGGTTGATAAGATGAAATCGATTAGTTTTAGAGATGGCACCACTAGAGACCAGGTTCTCACCTTGCAAACAGTTTGAATCACGTAATGAATTAAGCGAGTTAGTGAGGATATACACTACACGTAACTCCTCATGGAATTAGGATTGTACATAGTAAAAGTAAGCATCTAATTCTTAAACATCTTTCAATAATAAATAATGGTTAACTGTATTAAAATACTTTGACGTTATTTTCCATTATTTCATTTCCCCTTGGGATTAATAAAGTATTTTTGAATTGCTCACCCCTGAAGCCATCTCTGCCTCTACTCCATGGCCTCTGCTCAGATGACTAAACCTCATCATCCCTGTCACCTTCACACTTCCTGAGCAAACTCTCTACTCATCCATCCATACATCAAAGCGACCCTTCAGCTTTATTGCAGACAGACAATCTCAGATGGATGTGTAAGTATAGTGTGTTCATGCCCATCCCCAACAACCCACAGGCCAATATGTCCAATTAACATCAGTCTACTCGCCTACTCAGGCCGATTCCTGTCAGTCTTGTACTGAGGACCAGTTCCACGCTGCTACACGGTGTCCATGCGGTCACAACACTGGCCAGAACAGCCCTTACATCAAAAACCGTCATAGAGCCACTTTTACTAATCTCAGCCTGTGTTGTCTTACTAGAGGTATTTTGTCAAACATCCAAACTGTAAGTACTTGATGTATATCCATTCAGAGAGATTTATTCAATTTTCTTAAAAAATAAAAAAAAAAAAAATCATGTCTAACTCTTCCTTCTGTGAAAGCTGAAGAACTTAGTTACTGGCAAGGCAGTCTTTTATAAAGCACCGGTACAACAAATGTGCTGCTTCACCAAGGAACAAAGAGCAGAAGCAGAGCATGCATGAATGTTAGTTTTTTTATATAATTTTTTTAAATAAATGCATTCGTTATATATATATATATAATTGTGTCTGTTTCTGTCAAGGACACAAAAATGTAAAAGAAAATCTGACAAATTTAGCAGGTTTTTATTGTTGCTATCACTGATATAGCAATGGTTGCCATGTCATTACGCCTCCCCAAGGAAGGAAGGAGAAGTTCTGAGAAAAAGGAAGTAAAAAAAGAAAAAGGAGGACGTGAATAGGTCACTACGGGGATACATTTATCAACAGTTCCAGAGATGCGGTGGCTGAGCTGATGCCCATAGCGCGTCTGAATATGTTCATATGGTGAAACCAACTATCTTCACTTTTACCGCCACAGCAGCAGAGCCTAGCAGGGTTCAACAACAGAAGGACTGGAGGGTGGACACTGATGATCATGATGAAGTCTGAGGTGAGGAAAAACTAAGCTGTACTAGACAAATATTTTATGATGAGGCTAGAGCAGAGGTCACCAACCTTTTTGAAACAGAGCTACTTCATCAATACTGACTGTGCCATATGAAGGGCTACCTGTACTGACCTTTGAACTACAAAAGTTCAAGCTCACCTTAACTTTATAATATTTATAATACTTTTTTTGTAAATACAAGTATGATTAAAAAGGAAGAGTAACTGAATGACATTTCAAATGCAGCGCTCGGGAGGGTTGTGCCGTTTCTTTGAACAGGCCTTAGGGCACCACATTTGGCCCTGGGGGGCTTACATGGTGCCCACGGGCACCATGTTGGTGACCCCTGGGCTGGAGTGATCAGATGTCCCAATTTGTGAAAGACTAAGATGGATTTTTCCCTCTAGTCCCAGTGTCCCACAAACTGAAACAATGCCCCACATTTGACTGTCAGACTCGGAGAAGTCAAAAACTTATTGGGCATGTGCTTTTCTGAAATAAGGCAGAGCTGTAGTCCTTGTCATGAGAGTTGCCCCGGCTGTCAATCAATATGCAGCGGCGTCTCACCTCATGAGCAGCTGCACGCCAGCATGCTCGTAAAATATAACCAAAAGGATTGTGATGATTGCGGGCTACACAATATTAAGGAAACCACGTAAAAGAAAATGTTGCTACAGAGACTGTGGAACGGTTTCTCACTGGGTGCGGCCAGAGAAAAGGGATTCTCAGAGCTTTTTGTGAAGTTTACCAAGGTTATTGTTCAGTTTCACAGCAGCGCGATGAAAGGCAACGCTGTAGAAGTGAGTCGCACAAGAAACATGGATGAAAAAGCCCTCTGCCGAACTATGGACACATTTTCATTCAAAGCCAAAAATACCTGCCAGACCCACAAGGTTCAGAAGCCTTTAAACAATATTTAACTTTACACAAAAAATTTTCTAATTCCGCACAAGGCCTCACCCTACCTGCGACAGTCCTGTTTACAAGACACTTCTAAGTTACTAATCATATGTCATGCTTATGTCTAATAATGTTTGTGATTGTTGGGTGTGGAGGTCTTATGTACGCTTTACTGACCTATTTATATTGCTGTCAAACTTTCATGTCATATCACTAGCGCAGCACAAATAGCTGCTGTTACCACATCTGTTTTGTCAGAATCCATGATTCCTTCTTTGAAAGAAGAACAGCAAGAACGAACTTGAAAAGTGCAACTTGATGTGGTTTCTCATGGCGCCTGCTGCTTACAACATTTTCATTTGATACCATGAATGGCTAAAACCAACCTTTGGTAGGCGGGCACTATGTGTCGCTTCGCCCAATCAGCTCGGACAGTTCTGTTGAATGACTCCTTCCCCCAAATGGATTCGATGGGAGCAGGTCCAGACTTACAATGTACAGAACGAGTGCTACATATCAATCTGGCTTGCAAGGTTAGTAGGGAGGAGATGTTTCTGTGTGCTGCTGCCGGAGGAACTGCGACAATATGGGCAGATGTTGGGGGTCAGTGGGGGAAACCCTGCATATAAGGAGCCCAAATATCAGCCAATGAGCCTTTAATTGGGCCATAACAGTCTCAATTTCCAGCCAATGTGTTTCATCAAACAATACCCCCATATGTGCATAGGTTTTATATCTCAATTATAGTAAATTGGGGATTACCAAAATTAGCCTGTTTATGTATGCTTTTGGACCAAACTTCCAGAAAGCCCACTACATTCAGTTTGTGCTGTGTTTTATACAGCCAATAGCTGTTATGAGTTTAGAAGTTGATTATGCTGACAACTTCCTTTGTAACATCTGTGATAAAGGGTTATCAAATATTAAACCCCCAAATAAGTGACAAGGGTCACCTTACCGAACACAAACTGCTTCACATCTCAGCAAGCATCTGTGTCCTGCAACAAACAAAACTCCCATCTAAACAGCTGTTAGCCATTCCCAAGGTTGCCAGGGCAACAGTGCAATGGAAAATTCTTGGGAATTTCCATGTGGCAAAGGAATGTGAACACAGTAAAGCTGCACTGGAGTTGCTCCCCATAATTCCTTGTTTACAGACATGCCAGTCTCTTCAGAGACGTGTGACAGGAAACTTAAACTAGGTTTTAAAGAAACACTCGGTGGCTATGTATAGGCAGAGAGCCTTCTGCAACTCTACACTCCACGGTCATGTTGGCTTTTCCCCCATAGCTGAGCAAGACCCTCAGCATTTTTTCTTTCCTCATAAGAGGCAAGCCTGCCTAAATATATCTAGAACAGGAATTAAGCAAAGAGGATCAAAAGGTAGGGAATAATAAACATTTTAAAGACATTGTATAAGCAAACATGCTAACATACATAGGCTTGAAGCCCCTTCTAAATGGCCATGGGTTGCAAATCACAGTCAAGAAAAGCCACGATCAAAGATTTTCATCTGGAGCTTGTTACAGTTGAAATAATCCATTGCAAATCTCACTGCTACCACTGCCATTTCCCCAGCTGACTAAGGGAAAATGTTAAAAAGGAAAACTATTACAAGTTTTTCTACTTGGGTATTTTGCTGGATGAAACATCGTCTCTGGGAAGATACAGTAATATTAAACAGTCCAACACATGATTCAATCAAGAAAAAATGCCTGAAGCATCTTTACATAGACAAATATGTATAAATAGCAATAAACTACCAATGTGTTGGACCGTGTGCATGAATTACCAGAGACGCAGGCATATTTTCTGGTTCAAATCTTCTTGCACAGTGGTTACATAAAGCAAACGCAAAGTATAAGTTTTCTTTGCTGCAAGCCAATTTTAAAATCTTGACTGTGTGGTTGTTTCATTGCTGATTAAAGTCCCGATTTAATGCATATTTCAGAGTTTCGGTTTGTTGCATCATATAATAGTGCATTTAATGATGGGACTGTACAACAGTATTACCACTAAGCATCTGGGATTCAGAGGAAATTATTACATAACAATGGTGTCATTCAGGCAAACAAAAGTTTAAGACATATTCAAAAGACGAGCTCCAAGAGGAGAGAAAAAATACACACAAAGTCTCTTAAGAAAAAAAAAAAGACTAAATCAGTTCCTTTTGCACTATTTTTACATGAAAAAGGTTGGGTAACATTCTAACAAATATACTAATCTACAATTCTGCTTTCAAACAAGATGGCTATATCCATTCTTATATTGTTTGATGGGTACGCAGTTTGAGTAGACACCTAGCTGCCAAACAATACTACAAATATAATTTTCTTTTTCATTGCAACATGCATTCTAATAAAATTTGTCCTTTGCAGTTAACCCATCGCTTTTGGGGAGCCGTGGGGTGCCACTGTGCGGCGCCTGGGGAGCATTCTGGGGTGAAGGATCTTGCTCAGGGACCTAGAGTGGCAGTCTGTGGGATTCGAACCCAGGACTCAAATCCCCTGCTCCACCTACAAAGCCACCCCTATATGACGTAAGGGGTTACGTCATATTGACATACAAATCAAAGGAAAATGAAATCCTCTTTTATTCACCGTTCAGTTTTAGTACATGTATAAATACAAAAGTAATTTAAATGTATTCAATATTTCTGTGTTATAGGTGGAACTTGGACAAAAAAGGATGGCCCAAAAGATGGGGAAGTGAAGGATGTAGAAGCAGAGAAAGAAAGGAAGGAAGAGGGGAGAGAAGGAGGACAGAAGCATTTGATGGAGGATGAAAGGACAGTAGGACTAAAGGGATCAAAGAAGGGGGAACAGCAAGAGAGGAAAGGAGGAATACAAGTAGAAAGGAGGGAATAAGGAATTGCATATTAGACTCAAACCCAACCAAATTTCTTAAGGAAGTGTTCCCCTTGATCACCACCACCACTTTAGATATGGTGAACCTATCCTTGGTAAATGGATATGTACCACTGGCTTTAAAGGTTGTTGTAATTAAACATTTACTTAAGAAACATTCTCTTGATCAAGATGACTTAAATTACAGAGCTATATTTAATTTTCGCTTCTTATCTAAAATACTTAGGACATTTTGTTTTGCTAATCAAGGCCTGTACTGAAATGGCCTATATTATTTCAGAGCTTCTCACAGCACTTAAACAGAATTGTTGAAAGTCACAATTGTTCTAAGTGGAAGTCTGTGGGAATTGATATAAGGTCCCAAAACCCCCCCCAAAAAAAAAACAAATTGAAGTATGTAGTTACAACATTTCAATATTTTGCAGGTTAAGTTACTCCTTCAGTAAGAAACAGCACCAATACCTGAAATATTTTTGAGAGTATTTATTAGTATTCATTAGAGTGTTACATTGGCACTGATTCTATATTTAAGGAAGATTGAACAAACATTTGTTACAGTGTAATTAAACACTTTAAAGTAAAATGAAACAAATCCCCCCCCCCCAAAAAAAGCTTGACTATGGATAAACCAACAAAACCTTGTTTTTGACTAAAAACACTGATAGCCAAGGGATCCTCAACATTAATGCATAACTGCTTGCATTCATTTAAATTGTAAGATTTTTCACAGAGTAGACCTGTCTTTTGGTTTATAACATCATTCTCAAGAGCAAACTATAGATTTGCATGATCTGTACCTTCTACATTCTGTACCAACATCGAGTACTCAGATCAGACAGCACCGCCTCACATCAGACCCACGGATCAGAAAATAAGACACCACGAGCATGAGAAAGCATAATACCTTTAGCTGTCTGATCATTTAATTAAGTTAGCGGGGAAAGAGTGGGAGAAAGAGGACGGTGAGAGAGTCATTTCACAAGGAGGAGGATAGGGGTTTAACTGTAAATCTGAGGTGGACTTAAATTAAAACCAAAGATAACCTTTGGATTAGGAGGATGACTTCTGGGAAAAAGATCCAGGCATATGGTATAAAAACACATACTTCAAATGATTAAAAATAAAGAAACATATGCAGATTAAGACAGCCAAGGTTTGATTTTTTCCCCCTCCCAGCTCCTTTTTCCATTCCTTCCAATCTTGTCTTTTGTATCTTTCCTGATCCCAGAGCAAGCTGGGTGGCGCCAGGATCTCTGGAGAGTGGTCTCTGACATCAGATGTTGTGTTTTAGATTTGGATGATGTTAATTATCTGCCTTCAGGCAACAAAGGAGGGAAAGATAAAAAAAGACAGACGAGCGAGCTGGATAGATAGAAGATAGACAGAGAGAAAACAGTGAGCGATGAGAAAGAGGATAGGAAAGAGCGGGGGAGGCCAGAAAAAAGAAAGACATGGATCAGCCTCTCCATCCTTGTCTTCAGCTTTCATTCGTCTTTGTGACTTTTACCTTGAGCAGTCAAACTGAAGCTTTTCAATCCAAATGTAACAATCCAGGAGTATACTAACGCCCCCAAAAACAAAATATATTGCAGCACAACAAATTAAACTAGATTTATGGTCAAAACTATAACATAACAGTACCTTCGGTTTCTTTTTTGAATCCTTTCTCCTGAATTGACCTTCCCCCAGTTTTAAACAAAGACAATCACTTGCATCTGGTTGTACAGCTCCCTGTGTGAACATCATGTACACAGCCCACAGATCAATCCACTTAGTGCCCATGAAATATAGGGAGTGGGCTGGCGACTCTGATAGTCTGACATCATCGCTCCCGGCCATTAGGCTAAGTGCCATCATCGCTCATGGCTCACCACCTCTCTGGGACCAGACTTGGGCTGCATTCAAGACCAATCCCTCTTTTGCCCAGGCTCCCTAGAACCATCAGGATTATTGTAAACCTGTTGATTAAGGGCATGAAGAATGAGTAGACCTTTAATTCAGAAACTAATTTCCTCTTACCATGTGCTCCAACTGTTAAATTAACACCAGATATATACAGGTCAGGAGTCAAATTTAGACAAGAGCAAGCGATACCTCATCTCTTCCCATAATATCTCTACCTCATGCCATGAGTTCATAATACATATTAATATCTTGCAGAGCAAATGATGGTGTTTCACCTCATGACTGGTAGCAAACCTGCTCAACCTGAAGCAATAAATAAGATAAACCTAACTGCTTTTCTGCAGGCTGATGCCATGTCTTGCATGAAGGTCAAGGACGTATCTAGGCAACATGACAACTGTCTGCTTTCAAACATAATTTTAGGTCACTAAAAGACACAAAAGTACAAAGTTCAGAAATTCCACATTTACTTTTAAGATTTGACTTTAGAGCAGCTGCATCGTCTAAATATTGAGTCAAATATAAAAGGAAAGTTCAGGATATTTAAATTTGATTCTGAAGGTTATAACCAGTTATAATCCGAATTACAGTAGTTCATGTTTTTTGGTGCTATTGTTAGTAAACCCAGATGAAGTCGTCCCTGTGGCTAAAGCTAATGGCTAGTCATAGAGGGGCCAAGAAAATCAGACCTCTCCACTTTTCAATTGAATGCTATTTTATGAACCTCTAATCTAAAGTCACATTTTCATTGGAGGGTTATTTATGCAGCAGTCAATCGTTTACAGAGGAAAGGAAAGCAAGAGGTCATGTGTCACCAATGAGCTTCTGTGAAACGTACACTCGGGATAGAATTTGTGAAACATTTCAAGTCAGTAACCAGCAATAGAAAAGTATAAAAACCCTCAAAGCTTTCACTTCTCTTGCTATAATATATCTTTTTATGCCTTTATTACTTTAAGACGCTCTGACCAAAAACTCACATAATCTGTTCATGTCTCACACATGAAGAGCATTGTTGATGCACTACTTCCAACCTTGGTTTCCAATGGAAGTAATCATTGACTTGTCTTTAAATAACCACCTAATTCAATTTGACTTTACATTGAAGGGTCATAACACCATCCGGATAAAACCAGGGGTTCCCAAAGTGGGGTCGAGGGGGGGGGGGGGGTAATTCCTGCACTTTTCTTATACAAATATGTCTTTATTCTCATAGTTTTACTACTGCATTCTCGTAATGTTATGATTTTGGACATCGGGGTGTCACAGGCTGAAAAGTTTGGGAACCCCTGTCATAGAACATATGAACTTGCTGAGATTTGAGTTTTTAAGATTGTAGAAGTCAGCATCCACACTACTCAACAGTACACATTATATCAATTAATGATCATTAATTACCCATCACCGTCTATGACAGAGGAAACTTCAATACAAGCTTCTCTATCCCAACAGGTAATTAAGTATTTTGAATATTATTTAGTGGAGTAGTTTCTAAACTGCTCAGATTATGATGCCCAAAATGACAGCCAATCAAACTTGCAAACCCAACTATTTCTTGAATATACCAGCATTACAAGCAAGTAAATTCATTAAACATGGGTATTATGACAACACAAAGCACAATCTGACAACATATTTTATGTACTTGACATACTGTTCATCGCTTTACAGATGTATAGCATATGTATGCCTTTAATTTAGTTAGCTCTTAAAAAGGACTCCAAGACCCCTTTTTCATTTGAGACCCCCAAAGGATCCTCACATCAACCTTAGGAAGGAATGACGAGAACAGAAAAAAATATTACTCCCATTAAATTATGCAGAAAGATTTGCTGTATTTAATTGTAACAGCACTGTAACTGTATTCCTTCCTATAACTTTATGCAACTCAAATTCACAACAAAAGTGCCCTTAAATATGCAACTCAGTGGAAAAGTTTAGACACTCGGGACTTAATTTATCCCTCCAATATGACTCATGTGACAGCGAGGCGACCACATGTCACACTGCTGCAGGCTCATAATAAAAAAGGAGAGCGGCCTAAAACATCATGTTTCATGAAGTCAAAGTTGCGTCTGACATTAACCACATGTGAACTTAACTCAGACTAAAGGAAGAAAGTGTTAAAACTTCACACAGGCAAGGCGATCATCTGTGCAAATAGAATCGCTCTGACAATTAAAGCTGCCTTTATGCGCGCTTCACAGCGACTACCGAGGAGTTTGGAGAACAGGTTGTTTGTAGGCTGTACTCACATCTGGGGTGTCGGAAATTGTCCTGGCGAAACAGACGAAAGGCTCGTCAGAAGAACCAACATACAGAGGGAATAATCCATAGCGTTGTTTATGTTCAGCCCAAGAAATTATTTGAGTGGAAAAGAGGCGAAAAAAACTGATCACAAATCCAAAGCAGTGTCCCCCTCCTCCTCATCCAAATGCCTCACAGCGCCCTCGGTGCGCGTTTGGAAACGAATCTAATCTAGTCGCTATCTGACGCTCCCCTCCTTCTCTTTCTCCTCATCCTCCTCCCACCGGTGAAGTTTTGGGGGGGGGGGGGTTGCTTATTTAGGGTCTGATGTGCCTACTGTTAAGTGTGTGACACATGTGAAAGACAGCGGACTAACAGCTTGTGTTAAAGAATAAGAGGAAAAGGGGGCGGGCGCAGCAGATCGGTGCCAATCAGCACACTGTAAGAAACATCCACAGTTTGGGACGTGAAACGCAGCGACTGTGTGTTCAAACGGCTTCTCCTCGGTTAGAGGAAATGAACCCAAATGTGTTTACTATCCTAAAAACTATGACACGGGTGCCTGCTGCGCACCCACAAAGTGTAGTAGGGTTTTTTTCCAGATGGGAACCACATGCCAGATTGTATTGGCGTCTGCGTAACTGTGATTTTAGTACAGTTAGACGAGCAGTTATTACTTTTTGTGGCAAAGGAGAAAAAACAATGAAAAATTTAATCTGGTTTAATTTTTCCCTTAGAGTTAAACCCAGAATTATTCATACCCTTGGCAAATTTACATTTAAAATTTAAATTTAACAAAGTCCCCCCCCCAATAGTAAATTAGACGGGCATCCCTTACCGAGACAATGTTAAGGGCTATCGGTAAAATCAGTTTATATAAGAAAGCAATGTCATGTTGAAAATTAACCATCCCAAATAGAACTACACACACCATGCAATATTCAGAGGAAACGTGTACATTGTCACAGTAATCAAAGTCTTATCATTGCTGACCACCCTTTTGCATGTTTCCGCTGGTATTTTGCCAATTTTATCTTTACCAAAGAGCTCCAAGTCTTTGATATTGGCAGGCCTGCTTTTCCATCTCCCTGGTCTTAAGCTCCCTCCACAGATTCTCCATCATATTCAAGAAGGGACTTAGGGTGGTTCACTACAAAACATTAACATTATAAATCAGAAGAAACATGTTCATAAACTTTAAAGGAAACTTTAAACAAATCTGCCAGTAGTCTGTATAATTTTGGAAAGTGCCTTGAGATGACAAGTTTCATGAATTGGTCCTATATAAATAAAGTTTAATTGAATTGAATAATTTTGGGCCTTTCTAAATGAACAAAATCATTCAAGAATAATTCAACAACATTTTTAAATTGCGTATTTTTTAAAAAAAGTTTACTTTGTGGCACAGATAAAAACAATGAGACAGCATATGAAGCCCACAGAAGAAAACAGTAGCTCCTGCAGTCACTATATGATGGTTGCAAAATGAGATGCTTGTCTAGCATCATAGAAACAATCTCTTACTTCTCTCTGCTGGTGAGTTGGTTTTGTTTTATTTTAAACATGTAAATCCATTTAAAATAAACCTAAAAGTCTACTTATCCACATATGAATAGAAAAAGAAAAACTGCTTGTATTTACGATTTCACATTTTGGACATTAAAATGGAAGTTTAATATCCAGATCCCCTCCTTGGGGAGTGTTGGCCTAGTGGTTAGAGCAGCGCGCTTGCACTCAGAAAAGGATGAAAGTACCCGGTTCGATCCCCAGCGCCCGCACTCTGGGTCCCTGAGCAAGACCCTTAACCCCAGATTGCTCCCCGGGCGCCGCACATGGCAGCCCACTGCTCCCCAAGAGTGATGGGTTAAAAGCAGAGAACAAATTTCGTTGTAATGTATGTTTCAATGACAATAAAAAGATGATGATGATATATATATTTTCCTTACTGGTTTTTGGGGAGAACATTTTGCACAAACATGCACAGATTTATAATTTATGTCACCATTAATTAGCCTGGATCATGTCAGATAAAAATAAACATCAGTCCTTGTTGGGGTATTTTAAAATAAACTAGTACTCTGCTGGTTCATGTTTTCAAGTACCGACTATTGAAACCAGACACCATCAGTAAAAAACTAAAATAAAGAGACCTTTTCTCATTGACATTGAAACAAACTAAATGTTACTCATATTAGGAAGAGAATAGGGGACCTTCACTAGTCTGCTTCATGGGTAACATTTTCCGATGTCTAATGGTTCATGTCATTATTCAGAGTGAAAAAAGATCTACATTTACATGGGCCGAAATGCCAGTTTCACCATTCTGAAAGAAACATGAAAACCCCGGATTACAGGTTGCAAATGCACACAGGCACAAAGACCTTTATTTTGGAGACATACGCTATGGTCTGCTGAAAATAAAATTTAAGTGCCTGTTCATAATGACCATCACTATATTAGGTGATAAAAGGGTGAAGCTTGCAAACCTTAGAACACTATCACAACTGTGAAGTACGTATCACAGCAACACCACAAGACAGGAATTTAAATCAAACAAATTGGCATTCCAAATGGACCATTAGCCCAAGCATATACTATATTGGCAAAAGTATTCACTCACCTGTCTTGACACACATGAATTTAAGCAACATCCCATTCTTACGTAATCTATGGGGTTCAATGTGATGTTGGTCCACTCTTTGCAACTGTAACAGCCTCAACTCTTCTGGGAAGGTTGTATACAAGGTTCTAGAGTGTGTTTGTGAATTTTTAACAGAGGCGCATTTGTGAGGTCAGACACTGATGTTAGACGAAAAGGCCTGGCCCTTGGTCTCAGCTATAATTCATCCCAAAGGTTCAGTTGGTTTGATGTTAGGATTCTGTGCAGGCTAGTCAAGGTCATCCACACCAAACTCTCATCCATCTCTTTAGGGACCTTGCTTTGTGGTCCAGTGCAGTCGTGTTGGATGAGGAAGGGGCCATCGCCAAACTGCTCCCACAAAGTTAGGAACATGAAATTGTTCAAAATCTCTTGGTATGCTGAATGATTCAGGAGGTCATTTCATTGGAACTACAGGGCAAAGCCCAGCTCCTGAAAAACGACCTCACACCATAATCCCCCCTCCACACAATATAGTCAGACAAGTACTGCTCTCCTGGCAACCACCAAACCTATCCAACAGATTGCCAGAAGCACAAATTGTCACTGCAGTGAACACACAGCCACTGCTGTAGAATCCAGCGGCGTCATCCTTTAATTCACACTTTGCATTGTGCTTGTTGATGTATGGCTTGAATGCAGCTGCTCGGCCATGGAAACCCATCCCATGAAGCTGTGTAGTGTTGACATACCACTGACGGCTGGCTGTGGAATATTTAGGAGCAGGGGAATTTCATGACGACTTGTTGCTCAGTTAGCATCCTTTCACAGTACCATGCTGGAATTCACTGAGAGCAACCCATTATTTCACAAAGGTTTGTAGAAACTGTCTGCATGCCTGTCGCTGGATTTTATACAGCTGTGACCATGGAACTGATTGGAAAACCTGATTTCAGTTATGTGTACGGGGTGAGGAAATACTTTAGGCAATACAACATACTTCCAAATCAGTTAGAAAGCAGCAATAAAGAAATGCCCCATATTATTTATTTATTTTTATTTATATATTATTTATTTATTTTTATATATATATATATATATATATATATTTTTTTTTTTTTTTTTTTTTTTTTTTTAAAACATGAAATTGTGGCTGTAGTTGAATGTCAAGGGGTTGTTGTCCTCCTTGAAGATGAAACATCACATTTCTCTCATTTTGCTTGGAGCCTCCAACAGGTTTTTCTCAAGGACTGGGTTTGATTTAATGCTTTTCATCTTTCTAGCAACTCGGACTAGCTTTGATGAAGTATTGCATGCCCACTGCATGAGGCTTCCACCACCATTTGTCACTGTGGATGGTGTGCTTAAGGTAGTCCATAATGTTAGTTTTCCACCATACACATTTTTGCATGACAGTTAAAAAAAAACCCTAAGAAGTTTACTTGTGGTTTTACTTGACAAGAACACATTCTTTCACTTGTTTGTAGTGTTCCCTACAACACTTGTGGCAAACTGCAAATTGAATTTATGAGATTTTGCAAGGAATTTTGAAAAATTCTGTAATCTATCTTCTGTTTCAAAAAGGACACCAACTTGTTTTGGTCTGTCTCATTACATACATAGTTTTGTGGTTATATTGTGCCAGCAGTATATATACACACACACACACACACACACACACACACACACACACACATCTCCAAAGCACTTATGATTGGTTTTGAAAAATGAAAAAAAAAAAAAAAAAAACTACCATAGTTCTCAAAGAAATTGAGGTTAAAAGGAAATTTCTCAAATGACGTGAAATTGCTAAATGTATTACAGCCCAGTCTGCATGTGCCGCGGCCAAATTAGAGTCGTACGGATAGAGCGATAAAGCTTGAATAGTTTACGTGTATGAAGCAAATAGTGAACAGATCTGTTCTGCATATCACCTCAACCGTAATATTGCTGCGTCAATATCTGCTGAGAGGACTCACGATATGATGATTTTGAGGCCTCCACATTTCAGCCAATGTTTAAGCTGTTCTACGCTGGGTTTATCGATTGAAGCAAGTTAAAATGAAGCTCCCGGGATGTTGTCATCTACCAAAACGATTGGTATTGTGGTATTTGCCATTGTAGCTTGTACTCAGCTTGTCCGACCATCGGGAAAACCCAGGCCGTTTCCGGGCAAATGTGATGTCATTTGTAAAACGTCCCATTCAGTAAAACCTGCCCAAGTCAGTGTCTACCAAGTGTTAAAATGTTAGACTTGTCACTTTTTTTTCTTTTTTCATTAACCCTCCCTTCTTTGAATCCTCAATAACAAAACTACATTGCAAGTCGGCTAATTATGAGGATAATTTTGCAGGACACATGCATTTCTGACGGCGCTTTCTGGCCTCGACCTATTTGCGGTCCATTTCTCATTCAGTGCAGCATCTCCAGAAAGATTCAGAATTCCCATCTAATAATGGTAAACTGTTTTATTATGCATATCACTATGAGCCTTCATTTAATTTTCAATAGTGCAGTGCCTCTGTTTATGCTGAAATGTGATAATAAATTCTACTTGCTCCAAGGGTTATGGCAAACTTAATATGAAGTGACATTTCCCTTTGCTGCGAAATCCACTGAGGTAAATGCTAAAATAGTACCGATTCTCTTCAAAGACTCAAGTTATAAACCAAGTTTCTCTGTTAAACCCAAAGTTAATTTCCGTGGAAATATCACCTGTGCATCTCTATTTCTGTGTGGACAACTTAATGTGGTGAATGTGTATTTTAACAAGAGTCACAACCGGCAAACTGAGCAAAATGCTGCCCACCTGCTGTTATTTCAATCGTCTAAATAGATTTACTGTGCAAATAGCTGCTCAGGCTGCCCCTCTCAGGTTTCACTGTAACTGACAAAAGCTGATCGTCAGGGATCTCGTCCTAAGCAGGGGGGGGGGGGGGGGGGGGGTTAAGGGAGGAGGAATGTATTTACAGAGCAATAGTGGAGGGGAAGTTAAAAATACTTAAGTATGTAAAGCTAGTTAACTCACATCTGTCAGAAAATGATCAGTTTATATCAAGTATTAGACAATAAAAACATATTACTGTTGAAGAGAATATCTGAAAGAAAAATTCATGTTTTTAGTATTTTTCATTCCAATAACTGTAAAAGGGCAAGGAATCCACCAATTCCCTACTCCCTTAATTCTTGCAAAGGTGTGAAGGGTGCTGGACGCTGATGCCCATCAGCGACCTATTGGTGAGTGAAGGGGTACACACTAAACAGATTTAGCATTTCATCGCAGTGCAACAAAGATCGCCTACAAATAGAAATAGAAAGAAGATGCAAAGGCCTCACAGAAAGAACCTCATCGGGACGAAAACCCAGCGCCTTGTTGCTGTAAGACAGCGCTGCTGACCACTACAACGTGGCGTCTGGAGAGGGAGCCCCACGTCTAAAAGCTAAAGACTGTATTTTAGATCAGTGTATATGTGATCAATCCTTATTTAAAATCCATAAAGCATATTGATTTCTCACACAAAGAACAAAGAAACTGACATGTTGACAAGACAACCCCCCCACCACACACACACACACACACACACACACACACACACACACACACACACACACACACACACACACACACACACACACACACACACACACACACACACACACACACACACACACACACACCTTGTTCAACTTGGGTATCTTTTGCAGCTGCAGACCTGGAATTTTGCTGTCTTAAAGTCATCCTTGACCTCCTTTGTATGCCAGGGCATTTCAGAGTTAAATCTGAGGCCATCTGACAGCTAAAGCTTGGTTGAAAATGGGTCATGCAACAGTACAATCATCCTCAAAAGCCTGGTAAATCTTTGAACAGTCTGTAAAAAGGCATCTGGTCAAAACTCAGATCTGAGTCTGATGGAAATGCTGTGGGTGAACCCCAGCTGTGCATAAACAAATTGTGACAAATTTACGAAAGTATTGTCATAAAGAACAGTGGCTTAAAAGGTCCTCTGAAATGATGGTATAGATGAATAAAGTCTTAAAAGAGACAACTCCATGTTCATGATGAAGGTGGTTCTTCAAGCTACTGGATTTTGACATGGACTGTTTTTTTCCAGGACTAGATTTTATAATTAAATATATTTTTAAGTTAAGTCATAATCATAACTCATCTATTCATATAGACTGGAATATTAAAAAAATATTCAACAACTAATTAAACAACAAACATTCAGTGAGTATTTTACCTTCATGTAAAGTTTCATGAATGTCAGTAACATTTCCCGCTGAACTCTTACGTTAACCTGTTGACCGGTAAAGTCCAGTTAACCACAGGTTAGCTTTCCAGAACAAAGAAGCTGCAGGGGAAGGAAAGTCTGTGTGTAATGAAATGTGACAGTGCTGTCTGTTTTCTGAGAGCATTAGGAACATTGTTGGGTGGGGGTGTTTACGGAGAGATGTGGCCTTCTATCCTCATCTTACTGATCCCATCCACCTGTAAAGAGAGTTGTGACCTCTTAGAGGCTCCATCAGAATACATTTAATTGTAGCTCCTAACTCCTGTTCCTTATAACTCCTTAGAGTCGGTAGGGGACATCGCGAGATTCCTATGCTAAATTAGCTGCGAGAGGAAGCATACAGGCTCCTTTTCCTACCTCCTTCCTTACTGACGGCGCTATTCGGACATCACTTATGGCGACCGTTGACTTACTTCCGCTTTGGCTAAAGAGTCCTTACCCAATCGAGGTATTCAGATGGAGCGTAAGAGTCTCTGGCTCCATCCGAATACCTCTAATTATAGCTCCTAGCTTCTGCTCCTTGATCTTTCCTGGGGTCAACAGTAAGAACGCAATCCTGGGTAGGAAATAAGCTTTGGACTCTTTTGCCAATTTTGGACAGCCTTTAATGCCAACGTCGTTACGTGACAGAAGTGCACATGGATGATAAGAATCACATCTGCGCCTAAAGCCCCTTGAAAATTAACTACCGGCGGTGGTCAGAGGGCCCAGTGACACCAATGTATGGCGGCCTCGCTTCTGTCAGTCTGCCCCAGGGCAGCTGTGGCTACTAACATAGCTCACCACCGTCAGGGTGTGAATGACTGACTGCAGTATAAAGCGCTTTGGGGTCGGACTAGTTAAAGCGCTATACAAATACAAGGCATCTACCATGTACCATTTACAAAGTGCTCACTCACTTTTCTCCGGCCATTTTTGTTAATTTCCGTGAGGTGGGCTATGTTTACACATTACATGACTGTTTGATTGTGCAAGTACATTCTACAGAACAATGTTTGCTTCCATTTTGGTCTGATTTATTTAAATAAACCTAATTTCCATCAATATATTCCAGAACTAAGTTATAATCCATGAAATTTTTTAAGACACTTGACCAAATAAAGCCTAGTAAAAACAACATACTGGGGATATTGTCTCTTTTTCTTCATTTTTTGACCTTTTGAGTTTTTAATGGCCACACTACTATAACTGGAATACACAAAAATATGGTTGTTGTCGACATACGTACAGAGCACAGTTCAAGCTGCAGGGCATGACTTAATATGATGAAGCTGATCTGTCAAGTCTGACCGCCCTCAAAAAAACTTGAGAAATGTTTTCTTGTCAAATTTTTCTCTTCAAGACAAAGCTTCAACATAAAGGATATCCTTGCTTAATCAAATCAGAGTCTTCCATGTGTACAGTGCCTTGCAAAAGTATTCGCTCCACTTGGCTTTTTTCCCATTACAATCCAAACTGTAACTTAAATGTTTTAAAATCTTATTTTAAGTGATGGATCTACATGAAACAATGCAATAATACGGAAAGAATAAATAAAAATGGGCATGTGTACATGTATTCACTCTTTTTATATGAAGCCTGCAAACGGTTCTGGTAAACCAATTACCTTCAAGAATCACATATATATAGGGAAAGGAGCATAACATGATCTGTCGGTGTAAACACCTTTTGTGAAAGGCCCCAGAGGCTGCAGCACCACTAAGCAAGAGGCATCACACCATGAAGACCAAGGAGCTCTCCAAACAAGTCAGGGACAAAGTTGTTAAGAAGAATAAATCAGTGTGGGGTTAAAAAACCAAGTCTTTTGATGAAAAGCACATGGTACCACAAGAAAATTGCCGAGAGAGGGCTGCTCACCAAAACTTACAGACTGGGAAGGAGGGCATTAATCAGAGAGGCAGCACAAAGACCAAAGGTAACCCTGGAGGAGCTGCAGAACTCCACAGCAAAGACTGGAAGATCTGCCCATAGGACCACAATAAGCTGTACACTCCATAGAGTGGCCAGAAAGCAAAGACAACACGGACTTATTCTTCTTAACAATTTTGTCACTGACTTGTTTGGAGAGCTCCTTTACTTAGTGTTTAAAATAAGAAGGCGCGTTTTGAGTTTGCCAAAAGGTCCGTGGGCAACTCCACAAATGTATGGCTGAAGGTGGTCTGGTCAGATGAGATTAAAATTGAACTTTTCAGCCACAAAGGAAAACGGTACTGCATGTCAGGAGCAAACCCAACACATCATATGGCCCCCAAAAACAGCATCCTCACCGTGAGCTTTTTGGCCACCAAGGAAAAGCATCCTACATGAGTGGTTCCAGGAAGAGGCAAGAAAACATGAAAAATGCCAGGGGGTGAATACTTTTGCAAGTTACTGTACTAGCTCCAGTACACATCTTCTCCACCCTTGCCTTCCCCACAGGCTGTCGAGCTTAATTGATTAATTAAATCCTGCTAGCCCAGTGTGTTACCGTGGCAACAAATGATTTCTAAGTTTAAACTTTAATCACCATCACCCCCGTGCAATGTCTTCTTGGCAAGATGATGGGACATGTGTTCCATCTCTACATGAGCTGACAGAGATGGATATCTTCCTCAATGGCAATTCCAAATGTGAGGGAGGAAAGATGGAACCCGTAGGAAGATGGAAAAAGCACGAAGCTAGACTTTTTTTTATTTTTACAGCAATGCTTTATAGTTTTTAAGCCATACCTTCCACAAAAGGCATGTTTTGTCCCCTTAATTCACTTTTATTAGGAAGGTAGCTTGAACAATTCAATTTTATTTATGTAGCGCCAATTCATGAAACATGTCATCTCAAAGCACTTTCATGTCCACACTTTCAAAGACTTTAAAATTTCATACAGGTTGGGTCTTCAGATTTCAAGAATCTTTTTTTTTTCATACAAAGCTTAATAAACAGACATCATGGAAGTTTCCCCAATAGTGAATGAAGGACATATCTTGACAGTAACTTGACATGAATGGCATCAATTTTACAAAGCAACATTTTACAAAGAAAAAAAAAAGAAAACTGAAATTGGTAGCTGTAGATCTGTTACACAGAACAACAATCATAGGCTGATAGTGTTCATAGGACAGAAAAACCCATGTACACTCATGTGTTAAATGTAATAATTGCAGTTCAATGCATGAACTTGTTCCAGTTTTCTTACCAGCCTTCCTGGAAAAAGTTCTTATTCACACTTAGACAGCCTTGCATGGGCTGGTTACTAGCCAAATTGTGTTAATAGATGACTGTTTTATTTCACAAAATTTTTACTATAACTGGTTTATTCCTTCCCCATTTTTGTCCCATGATAAATGTTGCTACTAGTAAAAGGTGCCAATTGTCACCGGGAGGGATATAATTTTTAAACACCACCCAACTTAACAATTTCTAGGTAAGTGGGACAACAATGTATGTATGGTTTAAGATAGATATGCTTTGTTACTGCAACTTAAAGTTTACATACTGTACAACTGAAGAATCAAAATGGAACATGGTATAAGCAAATACATATTTATAAAAAGACTGATTGCTATTGTGGAGAAAACATCCTGATTGGGACATCCCAATTAAAAACATTGTGGTACTTCAACTTACTTCTATGTATAATTTGCCATGCACATCCATTTATTTAGGTATCGGGAAGTTACCATTCCCTTAGAAACCAATGCAGAGGACAGAAGATGATGCAGCCTTTTATAATACTGCTAAATTTTATTTGGCTTTTTTTGTTAAAATTCACTTTTCTTTAGAAATAGCTTTGAACAGCTGATTCTTTAAAGTGAGTTAGTTCCAACTTCTACATAATGGGAGCAAGGGAATTACCATAACATCTCAACACAATCATATCAATATAAAGTCTACACAATGCCCTATAACGCTCCATATAGCAGTTGTACTAAGAATGTTTTTTTCCCAACACAACTAAACATGAACGCAACCACAGGCTGCTCAAACTCGTTCTGTCTGCTCAACAGGCACACAGGAAATAGAAACTTAAGTCAGAAAGGAAAAAAATTAGCATCCTTTTTTTTTTCTACCACAAATATATTTAGTTGTATTTATTTCCTGAATGCCATGTGGTAGTTTTAAATGCCAATTTATGAATATGAGTAAGTGTATATTACATGTTCTTCATGCTCCTTCTTGCTTATGGTTTCAGTGGCTACACCTTGTTGCCAGGGTGAAAAAAAAATGATGGCGAGGGGGTATGATATGATGTCTCACTTGGGACGGGGCAGCCTCTGTACCCTCTGTGCATTGACTGATCGCATTACTATTCGTGAAAGACTTTCTGTCAGGAGGATAGGTTAAGGCCCAGAGAAGGTGCCTGTTTCATGACACCAAGTGATGGAAGCTGCCCCCAGGGAGGGGATCTGACAAGATTTGATGTTATAGGTTGTAGCTGTGCCTTATCCTCTCAAGCTTTGGTCTGCAAGCTTGAGGGTTCTGAGGAGCCTTAGCTGTGCTTGGGGGGGGGGGGGGGGGGGGAGATCTTTAAAATCCTGCTACTCTCCCAGTTTAGGGGTCACGGTCCCTGACCTGGAGGGAAGCGGTGACAACTTAAGTAGATACATTGTGGCTCTACTTCATGGTTCTTATGCTTTTCATGCTGTCATTAGGCATTACAATATTGAGAACAGTATTTCAGCCACTCGATATTTGTTCTCCTTGAATAATTTACCTGAAAACATCTTCAATAATTATTAAGAACTGGGAAACATTGGCACATTTGCAGGTGTACCCCCAGTGCCATCTATTCAGCACAGTTTGACTTCTACTAATTGACTGTTCTGATGCCTACCTAAGCTCCTGGTAGATTTCACAACCCCCGCCAACTGGTATAAACTCTGCAGAATAGTATTTCGTCCTTTCACTGCTTGGGATGCTCATTGAGGTCAACACTAGTGACACATTCTAACAGATTTCTGCCCTTTAAAGAAAATGTGTTTTCCATTTACACTTAAAAGCTACAAAACCGACTGTCGTGATGCAGACCGTGCACCACGGTGTCCATCAAATACCTGGGGATAGAAATGTTGACCGTTAGGAGAAGGATTTGTTTCACTTTGCTTTCATGCTTCAATTATTTATTTCCATTAATTCCTCACAGGAATTAACCTGAAGTACATTTATAAATTAGCATTTTGTAGTATTTAGAGCAACCTTAGCAGAAATTACAGCTCCAAGACGTTTGGGCTATGTTTCCACCGGATTTGCACGTTCATTGGTTGAACTTGCCCATTTGTCTTTGCAGAAAAGCTAAAGCTCAGACTATAGGAAAAGCATCCCTGAGCAAAAACTTTCAAGTGTTGCTGAAAATCTCAACTGAATTTAGGTCTGGCTTTTGACTGGTTGATCAGTATGCTTTCATCTAGACCGCTCGATGTCAGCTCTGGTTATTTGTTTGAAACTGGTATCTTGCTGGTAATGCCGGGCATACACTGCACGATATTTTCAGTCGTGGTACTCATATACAGCTCAAACTGTACGACGAAACCGCAGGGTTTAAAAGTTCACTGCTCACGACATCTGTTCTTACACTGTGCGGCCCGACGCTCTGATGCGACCTGACCGCTCACACAGTGCGTTCAAAAACCCACACGTCGGACTCAGCCCCGTAGAGAGATGGCGCTACTCGGACTCGTCTATCTGGAAGCCAAATGTCAGAAGTATCGATGCTCGCTGTTAAATATGAGGCTTACTAGAACAAAACGCGCTGCCTTGGCAATTCTACGAGATTCTCCTCTGTAGTTTGACTCCATGTCACACGTACCGCCGTCATCCTTCTCTCCGCTCCTATGTTTTCGTTTGAGAAGACGAAGAAGAATCTACTTGTTTGAGCATGCGCAGTGCGCGAGGTCGGGGGAAATCGGCTCGTAGACGGTTGTAACGTCGCTTCAACAGCAGGACGCGCTCACGATCACTTACGAGGGCCGACTGAATTTCAAACATGTTTGATTTTCAACCGACCGTCCGATTCCTGATCGGGAGGTGGTCGAGAGAGGCGAATCGACCCTCGTTACTCCCTGGATACTACACGACACAGAACGCACAATCCAGCTGAAACTCGGCCCGATCAAAAATATTCTTGCACGACTGAAGAATCTGCCCGAAAAGGGCAAAAACTCGTACAGTGTATGCCCGGCTTTAGCCACCATGTCTTTTGCAGCAGATTCTCTATCAGGGTTATTACACCCATCCTCCAATCAACTCTGACTAGTTTATCAGTCCATTCTGAAGAAAAGCATACCCACAGCATGATGCTGCCACCACTATGTTTCACGGTAAGGAAAGCGTGCTCAGCGCAATGTTTAGTGTCCACTTACTGCCATACGTAGTGTTGTCATTATGCTACTATTTATTCACTAATGCTATCTAAATTGCCTCAGGCATTCACAAACCAACTGGATACAGTGATTACATTTCACATTGCCAAACTATATGGCAATTAAGTAATTTACAAGAGTATTTGTTTGCAGTAGATTTTATCATGCCACGTTTAAATTTTATTGTAAAAATCCCCATGATAAAATTGAGGCTGACCAGACCACCTTCATTTTTGATATTATTAAAAATACACCAGCTGTACCTTTTGCTCTCACATTGCCTTTTTAAATTAAATTGATTCTGTGTTTTATTGATGCTAAAGACCTATAATCTTTTTTTTTTACAAATTAACATCCATACTGTAAACCATTGTGACCTGTTTAAAAAACAAGTAGGTCCAAGTATGCTCTCAAAAGAAATAGCAAAAATAACTCCTCATAGGCCACTGCAAGGAAATCTAACCTCTGTTCAACCTGAGATGAGATGATGCAGCCGGCGACATTGTCTGATGTGGCCCCTCCAGATTCCTGTCGTTTTGATCATCCTCTCCGCTCAGCGAGTTGCTGAAGCAGAATGACAGCTGGACATTTTAATGCCTCTGCCTGACGCAAACCGCATCTTTGAAGGCAGAAGAAGAGCATAAACACATCTTTAGGAGTTAGCTATCCGACGGATCCTTTACAAACAAAGAGTGAGGACACAGAGGAGGAGTTATGGAGTAAAGACACACTATGATGAATGTTAAGGACAACTTGGAGAGCAGAAAATTGACAATCAATCCAGAGGGGGATGACTGTGCTTTGATAACGTTACCACTAGGGGGAAAAAAAGAAGCATGCAAGAAGTTAACCTAATCTACAAAACACACGAAAGCAGTTGCAGATTTGATGCTTTGGCTGAGAAAGATGAACACACCAATCCTCCATCTATGCCTGCATATTCAACAAGTGGCAGAGGTAACATTAGCTCATATTCTAGTAGTATATACTTTTTTTCAGCAAATTCCAAGGTCTGAAACAAGAAGGACATGCTGGGTCAAAGCTAAGCACCCTGATTAGATGCCCTAACCACCTCAGGATGCTCATTTTGATGTGTAGGAGCAGAGACTCTGCTATGAGCTTCCTCCAGAATCTCCTCACCCCTCTCATTTCAGCCGATTGTGTCTAGAACGCCATTCTTATGGGAATAATCCATATTTCATGACTTCAGATTGGAAGGTTAAAGGAGTAATGGGTTTTAATGATTTTTACAACTGCATTGAGTTTGTTGTCGTTTTGTTTAACAAGGAAAATAAGGTCATTCTCATTTCTGGTTGTTAAGTATAAAAGGAGATTGTGAAGTTTGTTAGCATTAAAACTGTGAGAAAGCTTTTTTCTCCTCTTTGTTAGAGCACCCATATTTAAAAATATAATCTGAAGTATTTCAAGTATTAGCATCATGTAAAAGTTGAGAGATAAAATTTTATGAAGGCAACACCGATTACATTTATACTGTAGGTAGGGCCGGATGATTATTAAATAACATGTACTGATCAATAGATGTATGCTGTGATAGAAAAAAAAAAGGTCAATAAAAAGTTCAATAGAACAGTTTTCCTTCCTTTTGCATTCCGGCCTATCCTGTATGTTAATACTACAGTAATTACATCCTCCCAACCAATCACAGAAGCAGACCCAGTAATGCTTCGTCACCAAGCTACGCCCCCTTCAAAGAGTTCAGAGAGTATGTGTTCTTTTTTTAAAAACTTGTAGTTTTGGTAAAAAAGTTGGTTGAATAAAGGGTTGAGTTTGAATTCTGTGTTCTTTTATCTAAAAAACAGGTTATAAAGCAACAGTATAAAACGGCCAGGGCAGCACATGAAATTTGTGTAGAATATTGAAATCTGTTTCAAAGGTTTCTCATTGAAACTATCATATGGCTTTAAATGCATGTGGACCATATTTTGAAGTTACAGTTGGTGGGGAATGTCCTACTTGGACCTATAAATTAAGAGCCACTATCCTTCTACATTTAAATGTTTCTTATTCCAAACACACCAGACTCAAATTAATGACTCGTTACCAGGCCTCTGCAGAAATAACGCAGCTGGAATAAATCAGCACTGTACAAGCATTGCAAAGTAAGCAAAAATGAACTTTTAGGAGTTTAGCCTTTCGAAAACAGTTTAAACATTTTGCCTTTCATTTGTATTCATAGAATATGTTGAGATATCGGTTTATTTATACTGTAAAACCTGTCAAAATTGATTTCACATTTAAAAGAACCGAAGAACCACTAAAGAATAAAGTTCAAGCTTATAGCCCATAATATATTTACATAAAAAATTATCTAAAAGTTGCCATATACTTCCTGATATGTCATGAAGTGCATAGCTGTATCCACATACCTGACCATGAAACATCTGAAGCTTGAAAAAGTGCCGCTGCAGCAGGAACTGGTAACAAGCCCCATCTGTTCACTCCCACACACTCCTGAGCAGAGGAACCGATACTAATCAGCAAAACACCTGTGCTTCAGGATGTAGGGAGGCGCTGACTCACTATAAAAGACAGCATGGCGCCACCTTCTGGCAATACGCTGTTACTTCACCTGACCAAAAAAAAGCATGTGTGGATTTTTATGTATGGACTTATGACAGTCTGTGTCAGACTGCCTGGGGACTTTAGAATAAAGAATTGTTGCAGGTTATGAGTCTTGTAAGTAATTTAAAGAGGAAAAAAACAACAACTTTATTTCTTTCATGATTGCCTATCAAAGTCAATGCACAGAAGAAAATGATTAATTTTTGTACTGATATTTAATATTTAGACATTGGGCAATAGCCATTTTTACAGCACGTTTTGCATAATTTATCAATACCTCCTGTGTACAATCACAAAACCATCACAGTAGATTTCTTTTTTTTCTTTTTACTTACATGTGAAAAACCAGACAGGTTTTACAAGCATAATCTTTGTACAGCCATCATACATCGTCAATAAATTGAACATTTCTCCATTTATCCACCGCCACGATGACATTTTTTATGCCCTATATCTTTCCACGCCTTCTCTCTCGGTTTAGTTTTTCTCTAATAATATCTGGACACAAAAATAGTATGAACCACCAACAGAACATGCAACATCCAGTGAAGACATTTAAATTCTCCTGCGACTAACTCGCGTTGTCACGATAAGACCTCTGTGTTAAGACTGTGGTAACCTTTTAGTGTTCTGTGTGAAGGGTTTAGTTAATCTGGGTCCCCGCGGCCAGACAAAAACATCCTTTTTACAGTCTATCCACTGCACACTGATAGAACGAAAATAACTTTCCCTTTATTGTGTCTGCTAAAACCTCTTTTACTCATCGATCCCCATTATAGATATATTTATAAGTATCTATCTATATATATATATATATTTAAAAAAACTAAACTATATATTTACAATGCTGTAAAACAGGGAGATGGCGTCTGTGTTTAAATCTGCGTGTGAAAATGTGGAAATAGTTGTGAGTAACAGCAGGTTTTTGAGTGGAAACACTTAAAAGATGAGTTATGCAATAGGCCAAATGACACGCCACACACAAGCACATGAATATCAACGGAAAAAAAACTTACAAACTTACAGAGAAACCTTAAAACTACTATCAGTTCAGGTATAGTGTCCATTAATTACAATCTTTTACAGTCTTTTGTTTTGGTAATTTCTGATATGCTGACTGTAAATTAAAAATAATCAAAGGGTAGGTGCAGGCGATAGGCATGTTCTTTTTTCTTTTTACATACGTCAATTTCTTTTAACTTTGAGGAAATTTCTTGACGTATCATATTATCTCTGAGTTACACGTCCTCCTGACATTGTAAACAAGCTCTACACTGTGTAAAAAAACTTTTTTTTTTCTCTGTACACGTGATATGTACTGTAAACAAATGCAATATAACTTAACGTGACACTGTCTCACGGGCAATAAATAAACATCTGTACAGCATTACAAACAAAAATCACGAGTTGAAAATAAAACGAGATGAAATTAAAGCAGGAACCATTTGTGGAGGATGCAGCAGTGCAAATTAAGACTCAGTGACTTACTTCTGGCAAGTTAAGATGCAGCTCCTTCCCTCTTTACAGTGGATGTTGCATAGAAATCCCTCAGATCTTAGTGTTACTACTCGTTTTGGCTGATGACGCTGAATGAACCAGTAGCACTACCTCTTAACCTCCACAAAGCAAACGTTTGTCAAGATATAACGGACATAGAGGACCGCAAAAATAAGGTTGTCAATTTTAACTCTGAAAATGACAGCTAAATAAACATCAACAAGGCAATATTACAGCAGTTATCTCAGGACAGTGATAGTGCTTTAACATGTGTCGTTATCTCATTTTACTGCTCCGCTTTCTCACAGTAAAGACAATTTAGCAGGATGCCCGTTTTTACATTCTAAGCAGGAAAAAAGTGCAAATTACCACAAAAAGCATGCGTTCTTAAGACTGCTGGCCTTACAAACTAAAGCAAGACTGGTGTACAGTGATGTGGAAAACAGCATTTGTTCCCTTACAGAATTCTTCTCTTTTTGCTTCTTTGTTACACCTTGATGTTTCAGATCATCAAAAAAAACAGGAATATATATATATATATATATATATATATATATATATATATATATATATATATATATATATTGGATCGACATCATGGGATTAAATGCAAAAATTAATTTTCGAATGCCGATCTCATTTACTGATTCCTACCATATGTGTAGAAACATGGAACAGAGATGAGCCTTTCCAGTGGTCATCCTCCTAAATTTATTCCAGCTGCATATCACTGACTTGTCCAATAGGTCACAAACCCAGAACATCATCTACTGCACTGCAGGCCTCATGTGGCCATGATTCAGCTATAGAGAAGTGGCAAACATTTGCATTCATAGAAGAGTTCAGAGGCCAAAACCACTGGAGACCAAGAACACAGAGGCCATTTCACATTTCCCCAGAAAAATATTGATGATCCTCAAGACTTTTGGAAAAATATTATTTAGACTGAAAAGACAAAACTGGAACTGGATGTGTATAGCCCTGTTATGTTTGGTATAAAATTACCACAGCATTTAAGAAAAAAAGAACATCATACTGGCATTCATACGGTGGTGGTGGTCATAGTCTGGAGTTATTCTGCTTGTCAGTGCCTTAATGACTTGCAGTGACTGATCAAACCAACAAGAAAACCCTGAAAGAGAATCTCTGGCCGCCAGTTTGTTACTTAAGTTCAACAACACCCAGGTTTCAGAGCAAGACATCGATGCAAAGCATCAACGTAGACCTACCTCTGAGTTGAATTAAAACAAAAAGAAAGTCTGATGTGGCCTATTGATGTGTTATAACTTTCCATTGTGGATTAATTAAAACAACTGTGCAAAGATGAATGGGCCAGATTTGTCCACAGTGATGTAGAAAAACTTACGGCTGCTTAATTCCAACAAGTATCTACCTCTTAAGGCAAAAAAAGGGTTAGAGGGATTTATGTTTTCATGCAGGGCCGGGCTGATTCGGCTTACGTTTTTCCCCTTAAAGATAATGAAAACCTCATTTGTAATTAGCTTTGTTTGTTTTTTTATTAATTAGATTATGTTAGTCTGATTTTAAAATAGCTTGATGTCCTGGAACATTTCAGTCTGACAAAAAAAGCACAACGGAAGAAACATGTAAACAACAAATACGTTTTCACAGCACTTTGAGACTCATAGCGTGTGTGGATCTCATAAAGCAAAAATAAAACAGGAAATCTCAGTACGCTCAATATATCACATTCTACAGGGGGGGGGGGGCATCATGGATAAATAAAACCTTTACGTCACAATCGTCAAGACTTGATTGTCTGTGATAAAGATATCTATTTATCTAATAATTTTCATCTTCAACTATGACACTTAACTATTTACAAAGTGGGCCTCAGATGTGTTTTTTTTTTTTTGTGGCAAAACATGTGGCACTGCATGCCAAATAGACTCATGTGCACAATACACTGTATATTATCCAATCTAGTATGTATTTATATTAAAACTTCATCAAACAAATTCAGTTAAATGATTAAACAAAGGAGGAAAAGTACACTTGTTCATTAAACCATAAAATCTGAAACAGCCTTGTTTTCTTTCTCTTACTTGACCTGGTATTCTAGGCAGGTAGTGTGTTTGAAACTGCAGCTCCTCCCAAGCATGAGTTTCTAAAACATCTGAGAAATAACGGAGAGACAGAAAATAGAATTCTATGCGACTATAATAAAAAAATAAATAGCATGATTCTGTGGCAGATCCTTCTTTGCCTCGTTTTCTAAAATGGTTTAAAATTCGATAAAACTCTAAATAAAGCAATAAATGCTGATGAAAAGAATCGTCACTGGATTGAAGCATCCGAATAAATAAATTCTAATCTACGCACGTATCTAGTCCCTGTATCTTTACGTCAGAGGGTCCTCCTTGGTGGAAATGATTGTGCAAATGAATCATGTGTATGTGTGTGTTTGTGAATCGAAGTGAGTAATACCTGGTTGACCTGACATCTGCTGAACACAGCACCTGCGTGTTTGCGTCTCTTCCGGGATTAACCACGGTGCGTCCTTTGCCCTGTAAACGTGTTCGTTTTCATGTAAACGTGAATCCAAGGTCCCTATGCTGACAACATCATCCAAAACAAAAAAAAAGCCACCCAAGTCCCAAACAACGGTTGACGATTCCCTCCGAAATCATCTTTTTGCTTTTTTCCCCCCTTTAAAGTCTGACGCGTCCCTCTATGAGTGGATCTGAGCCGTGCTGGCGAGCAGCTTGTGCCAGCTCACGACTCGTTTGCGCAAGTCAATCTTGTCCAGCCACACGTATGCCTCCCCGATGAGGGTCTTCTTCATGAACTTGCCTCCGTTTGACACAAGGAAAAGCTTGAAAGAGAAGAAAGTAATAAGTCTCACTTTTTCTTTCTTTTTTCCTTTCACCTCTGTGCTGTTTTATCTCAGTATAAATACAGCTGCTCTGTGAGGGCCTCTTTGGTTCCTTAGAGATCATTAGTTAACAACTGCAGCATCATTAAGACCAACGAACACAACAGACTAGGCAGGAATGAAGTTAAAAAAACAGAATTAGAATATAAAACAACATCCTAAGCATTTGACATCTCACAGAGCACTTTTCAGTCCTCCATCAGTACTCTCTATGCATTTTATATTTGTAAATAAAGAGGGAAAGAAGAACAATTATCTTTTCTGATCACCTTCAGTTCTGAACTACTTTGCTCTGGATAACTGAGAAAAAGATAGATATTTCTTTGAATGTTCTTAATACTCTTTCATGGCTTGTAGCTTTAAAAAAAAAAAGTCAACGATTATCAAAAAGATCGTCGCTATTCTTAAACGACGTATTTGAGCTCTGGGCGTGTTAGAGTTACCTGTAGCGAGTGTCCTGTTGGGTTCATGCAGAAGCGGAACGTTTCATTGAAGGATGGCTCACGGTCATGGCGGCACACTCGGGTCTTCTTCTTAATGATCCTTTTCTGGGTGGCAATGTTCACCACATAAAGCTTCACGTAAAGGTCTGTGGGGAACAGAAGGACAGACATTGCTGTAAAGACCCCAATGCAGCCGTCTCCCGGTTTGCAAAAGAAATGACACGACTGAACGGAACTAATGGAAATAGTCTAGCGCACAAGATCCTGAGACTGTCAGATACAGAAGACCTAAACGTGTATGTACACATTTATTGTTAAAGTTTAATTTAATTGCCAACTGTTTTTGGAAAAAAAGAAACAAATGCAGTGGAAACCAAATTGAGCAGGGGGTCCAAAGAGCATCTAAACATTTCACAAAGTTGCAGACATTTGTATGCTACGCTGTAATGAGCTGTAATGTTCTGAGTCATTGAGCAATTGTTTGCACCGGGGCACCTATGATCTCAAAGGAAAGAGAGCTGCCAATATCCAGATCCCATTTGGAAGCAAATGCAAATTGCAGGAATGGCGGCCAGCTTGAGCGTTAAAACCTACAACAAACACGGCAAAAAGAAGCCACTGTGAGTAGCAATCTGTGCCGAGGAACTTCAACTATGCAAAACAGAAGCATTTGTATCTCCTGTTTGTACCAGTATGCTGTGAAACTCTCTTGTCACTATACCAGCCCATGCAAAATTAATTATGTGTAAATATAATAAGCGGTATGGTGGTCAAGATGTACAAAACATTTTTTAAATATTCTTGTAGTATATACTGTATTACTTTTACTGATTTCTAAGTCTATTTAATATATTTTTATTTACTTAGATAAAAAAAAAATCTTAATGGTGGTGTTGAGAGTATAAAGAAATGGCTTATTCTGCATTTAATATGTGCTGTTTGTGTAAGAGGAATGTGCATAAGCCTATAGGGGAGCCATGTTGTTTTTATGTACAGGTGCACTAAACCCGAGTGTTGGCTGAAAAGATTTTCACAACAACAGCTGTTGCGCCTCTGTAAAATGACCCAACGTTTAACGAGGACAACCAGATGTTTGCCTGGGTTTTCCAGCTTTCGGGTAGGTGTGAACGGCTGCGTGACCACGTGACACTGTTCAGGCCTGTTAGATCGTCAGGTGCGTTGTAATACCAGGCAGGTGGTCTGGGGTCTTGAACTTGTAGGTGATGTTGCGACACTGGAGGATCTCCAGGACCAAATGCTCCCCCTCTGTCCTCATCTCCCTCTTCAGAGCGATCTTGATCTCTCCCATCACCTGAGTCTTTCCTGAAAACAGACACAAATGAGGCGGTCATTCACAACGCCGGAGGTTATCTGATGGTAGACAACGTAGCCTGACCTCAGTAACTGTTTTCTGAATCCCTCTGCTGCCCTCTTGTGGAAAGTAATGTGATTAACAGAAAGCATGATCACTGGGTAACATTCATGCAGTTCATCAACATTTCTTGGGATAAAAAAAACATTTTACAGTGCTGTGAAAACGTCCTTGCCCCCTTACAGATCTCTTTAGTTTCTACTTTTTTGTAACACAAATGTTTGAGATTATAAGACCAATTTTACCACTGAATAAAGATAACCTGGGTAAATACAAAAACAGCTTTCAGTTTATTATATTCATTAGGGAAAAATGCTACACACACTGATGTGGTCCTCTGGGAACCCCTCCTGTTAAGTCATGCTTAAACTGTGATTAAACATTATTTAGGAAGCTGAACTCAATCTCTCAAGTTAAACCCAGGACTGATTATTCCCTGACCTGCAGTTGAATTAAATAATTTAAACAGGACATCTCTGAAGGCTGACAGACCTCAAAAAGCAACAAATCATCCAAATAATAATCAAACATAGTAGAAAACACAAAGTCAATTATGTCTATCAGTCTGGAAAGGTTTACAAAGCCATTTCTAAGACATTGGAACGACAGGGAGCCACAGCGAGAGCCATAATCCACATCTAGAGAAAACACATAGCAGCCGTTAAACCCTCTCAGGAGAGGCTGGTTACTCCAAGATTACTCCAAGAGCAAATCGACAGTTCAATTAAGAAGTCAGCAAAAAAAAAAAAAAAAAAAAAAAAAAAAAACGAAAACAAAACACAGAACAACATCTATAGCACTGCAGGCCTTTTTTAGCTTCAGCCAAGGTCAGTGTTCATGATTTATCAATAGGAAACAGAGACTGGGCAATAATGGTCCTGCCGACCAAAAGGAACATGAAAGCCTGTCTCACATTTGTCGAAAAACATTTCAATGATTCCCAAGATCTTTGGGGGAAAAAAATATGTGGACTGGGAAACGTTTTGGAAAGTAAATAGCACAGAAATGTTTGACCTAAAACCAAGACAGCGTTTCAGAAGGAGACCATCTAGCAGACAGTTAACATGGTGGTGCTAGTGTGGTAGCTGCGTTGCGTCCTCAAGCCTGGACAACTTGCCATAGTTGATGGAATCATGAATTTTGCTGTTTCTATCCATTACAGGATTTCAAGCCCAGTCATACTTTGCTTATGCAGCAGGACAATGATCCCAGGCACACTAGCAAGGCCACCGCTGAATGATAAAAAAATACACTTTTGGAGTGGCCTAGCCAAAACCTGCACTTAAATTCAATTCAGATATGACAATATTATCTTAAACTTGCTGTTCACACTCAAAACTCCTCCAATGGGGCTGTTAAAACATTTCTGCAAATGACAGTGGGTCATAATTTCTCAGTGGTGATGTTTAAAAACCCATTACTAGCTACCGCAAACTCCTGATATCAGTGTTTGCCACTGAGGGTGGAGTAACTATCTATAGTTTAGGGGGTAATTACTTTTTACGGATCATCACTTGAAAACTGCTTTTTGTATTTACTCTGGCTATATTTATCCGACATTAAAATTGGTTTGATAAACAATATTTATGTTTGACAAAAAGCAATAAAACCCTGAACAAATCCAAAATGGGGCAAATACCTTTTCACAGCCCTGTAGGTGGAATAAAAAAAATAAATAAAAAAAGTTAATATGGAATAATTAGATGTTATTCAAAGTAGTGAAAGCATGTGCTCAGTGAAAAACAAATAGTGTAGATGGTTAAAAGGACCACAGAGTGTGATCACATTGTTTGTTGATAAAAAGGTTGGCAAAATTTATTTTTAATCAGCTGACAGTGTAGAAATTGTAAAATGCAAAAGATGTGTGCAATATAGTGTATATTTGCATGTGGTATGTTTTATGTTGATGAATCAACACATGGGCTTATCCGACCTTCACCATCACTGTGTCCCATTGATGATTTGATGGCGTCTGTGCCGTTTGGGATCTTCCCACTGAAGGCAAGAGAAGAAGAAAAGAGAAGCAAATGATTTATTCGTCTGCTCATGAATGCTTCAGAAACCAATCAGTTATCGTTATCAGTCTAAAACAAGCAAAGGGCAGACGTTCTGCACATTTTGATCAAACGGTCAAGGTTTTGACTTCGATGAATCATCAGCTTCATTCTACTTTCAGCATTTTTTTTGTGTCTATTGCTGATATCTTGACATGTGACCCACATTCAGCGGAGATCAAGCTCAAGACAGATGTCCTGACATTTTCCTTTAAACGTGACATAAATCTTTCCTAATTCATTCATCACTGGCAACTATAAACAAGTCCAAAACTTTCACCTTTAGAATATTATTATATTTTTTTACTTTTTAAAACTTTAATTATTTTTTGTTTTTCTAACATTGCATTAACTCTTAGTTTGTTGAACCGGGGAGGCAAAAGCTTTTAGAAATTGTTTTGTAAAGCCTTTGCAGCAATTTATAGTTTTTTGAGTTATCAGAAATGACTGAAATCCCTGTTGTTCCTCAGATCACACAGGATGCTCACCCAATCCTTCTAGTCTATTCATGATATGATGAATAACATCAAACATTAGGATTCTAATGATACGCAAAATGTGGATTTCACAAGAAAAATATATGCTCTGTTATTTATTTAACCCCGATTGTGAGTTTATGGTGGAACAGCAGTTTTACCAAATGATTAGGTCAAAAATCTTGATCCAGTTCGCTGAGTTGATGAGACTAATGAAGGAGCCTCATTAATCTTCACAGTCTAGACCATTATTTCCGACTACACAACAATCATTGTTAAGCCTCCTTGGCTCAACTCCGTTTTACATATGGCAGAAATCCTATTTCAGAAGATATATAATCAATGTGTGCACATATTGATCTCAGAAGACGCAAGACATGGGCAGAATGGCATTTTCATTCACTGAGAGATGAGCCTGGGTAAACATATGGCCAATCATTATATTAGCAATCACACAAAAATATACAGCTTTTCATAATTAGGTACATTTAAAACAGAAGAGCAAAAGTTACTAATACTAATGGTGATGTTAAAATAAACGCGTGTGTATATATATATATATATATATATATATATATATATATATATATATATATATATAGAGAGAGAGAGAGAGAGAGATTATTATATATCATTACAGTTATAGATCTGCAACATTATTTTGTAACTTCCAGGCTTAGGGCCCCTGAAGGCCGTTGGCAACATTGCAGACGCTGTCAGACACTGTCAGAAAATAAAAAGTCTCCCTCCGTGTTTTGGAATCTGATAGCAGACCAGTTTGGTTCGGCACTTCAAGAAGTTTGATCGAGTTAATTGTAAAGACAAGGCCACATTCACTCCCCTAGATTAAATCCTATCAGAAAACCAAAATATATCTGATGAGTTAAGTGTCATAAATGTTTTGTTTTGATGTTACGGCACCTAGAATATGTCACGTAACCTAGAGCGCCGCTCTAGTTAACATGACCCATTCAGCAATGGATCCGACCCTCTCAAGTTACATAGTCGACTTATTGAGAAGGGCAGCCCGTACGGAGCACCAATACGCACCAAGTGCTGTATATTTACCTGAAAAATCATTTAATATATATCAAATCAACCTAATACTTGAGTGAAAACTTACATGATGCAGCTTTAATCTATTATTGTTCTTATGTCATATTAATGCTTTCTTTTTTTTACTTCTAATGTATGTTTATAGTTTGCAGTTATCTGCAGTGTTTTGTTTCAGTTTTGGTTGTTTTAAAACAGTTTATAAATAAAGTTGGTATGGTATTGTGTGCATCTCATTAAAAGGATTTTAAACTGTAGAAACAGTGTGACTAAAAATATTGGTGGCTTTAGCACCTCAGCATGCTTTGATACAGGTAAAAAAACCTTGCCTAGTGGAAGCAAAAAGTGGTTAAAGACTTTTATAACATGCATGAACAGACTAAGCCTACTTACAACCGAGGAACTTGGAAGATAGCACTGTCCACTTCATTTGTCTCTCCTTCTTCGTCCAAAAGGCTGTAAGCGCTACCGCTCAGGCCGCTGTCTAACGAGGCCGCAGTAACTGGGGCGTCGCTGGATCTGTAGCTCGACCGAGCTGTGCACAGACATGAGCACACCCATCACCACAGAGAGGAAAGAAGACCAACGCTGCATCCTTGCTGTGTCCAAAATACAAACTACAGCTAAGAAGCATTGGTGGCTATCTGCACCACTGTAAGTCAGTCAAAATGAAACACAACCTGTTACGATGCGGGCAAAAAGGAAGCTTATTTAAGGATTACAAGATCAGACAGTAGTGAACTGCGCACAAACGTTGAAGAGCAGCAAAAAGCATGTGGACACACGTTTACTTAAAGCCTCTCTCAGCAAAGACAAGACAGTGATAGCTTAAACAGAAAGAAATACCACATATATGATGATGCAGACTACGCAAGAGGCACGGAGGTGCTACTTTCGTTGTTAATCATCTGTATGAAATATTGAATGTGTGAACGTCCTAACCATGGCCGCTAATACTGGAGTACCGTGCTGTGAAAAAGAATTTGCCCCCTTTACATCGTTTTCCACAAATATTGCTCCAGATTATCAAACAAACTCTCATATCATACAAATATATCCAGAGTAAATGCAAAAAAAGCAGTTTTTAAGTAATAATTCTTTGTTAGAGGGGAAAAAGCAACCAAACCAACCTGGCCCAATCATGAGTCAGCTCTGAATAACTACATTTCTTGGGTTAAAGTTAATGAGCCTCCACCACACCTGATTACCACTTGACCTATGGAATCCATAAATTACTTGAAATAGAAAGAAAATTAAGAACAGATGAGAAATAAAGTCCTTGAGTCTGTAAAAAGTCATAAGTCTGTAGAAGATTACAAACCCATTTCTAAAGCTTTCTGACTCCAAAGAACCAACGGTGATGGCCATTATCCACAAATGTAGAGGAGGCCAATAACTTTTTGTCACAGGGTCAACTTTATTCAGATGGCGTTTTTCCCCATTATAAGCAAAAACATCACTTGAAAAGCGCATTTTGTGTTTACGCAGGTTATCTTTGTCTAAAAAACGCAAAACCAAAGAAAACGGTGTGGGGACAAATACTTTTATTCAGCATTGCGATTTTTTTTTACTTTTAGATCTAACATAATTTTTAAAGCATTTATAAAATTGTCCCTTTTGAGAAAAAACTGTTTAAATGCTTAGTATTTTATTTTAAATGTCTGAGCTGACTAGGCAGTGTGAGGATGAATGATGCCAGATGTGTGGTTGTGGTGCAGAAAAGGATCCATGCCAGCACAGCTTTCTTTCAGGCCACTTGACGCATCTTCAGCGTCTGATTGCAGACGTCTCCTAAAAGGAGTTTACTTTCGTTTTGGCATATCACAATTTAAGACCTTTCTATTTTGTTTCGTTTCCCTTTGACATGGATGAAGTATTTTGTAACTTAATTGATTCAGGACTGAACTGTGTTGGTGGCCATGGTGGAGGTGTGCCTCACTGCATGAATCTGGTGATGTGGGTGAGTGCAACCTTCTTTCTGCCTCCCTGTCTCACTCTTTGCTCGTTAGACTCCCCTCTTTCTTTCTGCAGGTGTGCGTTAGTAATACTGCATCCACTAGTTCTCTCACTCTCTCTTTCTCTCCTTGCTCCATCATCGCTTCAGTCACACGACAGAGGAGGGGAAACTCTCGGGGCAAACTCTCACCTCCGATGCTCTGCGGCCTCTCCTCTGACACAGCTTTCCTGAGGCTCAGGAGCCTGCCTTCTGCTCTGCTCCGTTTGGCCGACATGGTCGATGGCAGGGCAGGCAGCCAGTCAGACTGGGCTCTCTGAATGGTGAGAACACCCACTACGCTGTGTCTCTGGTGCCTTAGAGAGAGGCGGCTCCTTTGTCCTGGATGTGTTTGCGTTTTTCAGGGGTCAACAGCAGGAAAGAAAAGGTCACGGCATCGCAGTTCGAGATGTGAGAAGGAAGGAGCAAGATGGAGATTCAGAGCGCAGTTCATCTTCACCACGGCAATCAGATGGATTGAGAGTCACATGCAGCCACAGTGCGTAGTGCACATTCACCCTTCCCCGCGTGTCTCCGATGAGAGGGGTGCGCAGCATCAGCTGGGGTGCATTGTGGGTCCATAAAGGGGGGGTGGTGTACAAGCATGCGCAGCAAACTCAGTGAAGGCGTTTCAGAGAAGCTGGTCGTTGTTGAATTTTTAAAGAAAATAATTTAAAAATACTAAAATAAAGAAATTAAAATGCCAAAATACACATGTGGGATGTTTTTTTTTGCTACAAAAGCTGGATTAACATTAGAAACTCATGATTAATAATACATTTTACTGATATAGCACAATTCTTCTTAGACCTAGTGGGGATATTTTCTAAAAAAAAAAAAAGGTTTTATTATTGGAGAAAGTTGGGCTAGGGTTAGGGTTGCAATAGGGTTAGGGTTATGCAGCTTTATTACTTTTGAATTTGTACTAATCCCACACCACGTTAATTCAACTTAAGTAAAAAATCTAAATTAAGTAACAAATATCGTTAAAGTTTGAAAGTTGGTTTAGCCTTGGTATTTAGCTCTTAATCTTATGCTTCTTTGGGCTTAGTGAAAGGAGGTCGGACCTTTTAGGGAAACCGTTCCAGCGTGTAGGTGCTCATTCTAAACACATGTGAATGCATACAGGAGATACGATCACACACTAGAAATAACAGAGGAGGCCCATAATGTCTAAAAGTTGGGGAGGACTAAAAGTAAGGTTAAAAAAAGGAAAGTAAAGAAACCGAAAGAAAATAAATCAGAAGGAAAAAAAAAAGAGATGAGTGTGAGGAGGCCATGCTGCGTGGGCTCTATTTGCGTCTTGGTTTACTTGGTGGGAGGCGTTGTGGCGGCGGCTGCTGCTGTGACTGCTGTTGGGCTTCGCCCCGTGCTATGGCAGCAGATCCGCTGCTTCCAGTGCTGCTGTCCTGATGGTGCTGCCTTGCAGCGCTTTTGCTGGAGCGTGAAGCGCCATGTGAGCGAGAGTGCTGGCTGTGTCCGTGGCTTGGGCTTTGGCTCTGGCCCTCGGACGAGGAAGGCTTCGATGTGCCAGGACTACTGTGGCATTTCTCGATAGGGGCCACCTGTGTGTCTAAAACAATCAGATTCACCAAATTACCAAAAAAAGCTATTCTTTACTTCACTGAGCTGAAGAATCTGTGACCTGCTCTATAGCACCTGTGGGGAGCCAATGCACTTCTTGAGCATTCTCATTAAATTTAATGTTACTTGGAAGTTATTTGCAAAAAGTAGGGAGGCATTCAAAGCCTTCCACAGCCATGTTGCTCTCTGTGGCAGAGGAAAGATAGAGGGAAGCTAAGGCTAGGCCTCTGAGCTGGGTGACATCATGGCAACCAAGAAAACACACCATGAAAAAGCAACAAAGCATGAAGCTGAAGCTACAAGTGAGTGCATAATGGACAGCGAAGGATACTGGTAATACAAACAGATAAAAAAGACACCGAGGGAGGAAAACAGCAAAAAGAGAGACAAGAGAGGAAAGGGAATCACAAGGAAAAGGATTACCCAGTACAGAGAGGAGGGCTTCAGGAATAGTAGGGAAGCAGCAGGGTACGGAGAGTTGTTTGGAAATGACAGGGATTAAGTCAGGCAGGTTAGGAAAGTCATCATATCCTACCCTTGGCTGGATCTGGAAAGATCCCATGGCTTCGACTCTTGGTGACAGATGATTTAGGGGAATCCTGAATATCGTGTGCAGAGGCAGTGATTTTAGGGGACGAGTGCTGTGAGGAAGGTTTGGAGGAACTGTGACGGCCCTGGCCTGAGTGGGAACGTCTGTGGTGGTCGCCTTCGCTTTGCTCCTTAAGTGGGAGCCATCGAGGAATGTTGTCCAGCTGGGCTGTGTTGGACAGATCAATAAGAACCTGGGAACAGCCAAACCATGTTAGCAAATGTTGACAGATGTGTGAGTTGTTGACATTTTACCAAAAAAATAAAAACAAAACAAAAAATAAACAACTAAATTAATAAAATATTGAAAGCAACATCTACCTCTCCTAAGAAATCATTAGATGAGCCTTTGTCATAGTCCCAAACGCTCACTTCCAGAGTCTTCTTTCTCAGCTGGAACACATACAGTTCAAAATGTAAGATGCATCATTTCATAGCCAACAATGCTGGAAAAGGAACTCAGCAGGGAAAATGTAATATGAATAACGAGATATCTTTGAGAAGTGAGTTCTGGTATCTTTACTTGACCTTATGCTAATTACCCATTTTTAAATGTTTAGGATGCTGAAAAAAACTCTGGCTTCCTCTGGCTTCCTTGGACATAACCTAACAGTCATGTCCAAAAACATGACTGTTAAGTTAATTGGTTAGGTGTGGGTGTGTGTCCCGTATGTCTCTGTGTTGCCCTACGGTTGTCTGGCGACCTAGCCAGGGTGTACCCCACTTCTTGCCTAATGAATGCTGGAGATGGACACCAACCACCCCCCCCCCCCCCCCACCCCAACAAACCTTGCATGGTTAAGTGGATCTAGAAAATGGATAGATGGAAGTTAAAGACAGAGATTCACCATCTGGGAGGAAAACAGTAAATTTACAGCTGGAGCTGCAGTACAATTGTACGGATCAAAGCACATCCTTGTTAAAACGACTCCATAAAAGTCCAGATTTTGATCCAACTGGGAAACTGGGGCAGAATTTAAAAATTGATGTTCGCAAATGCTCTACAGCCAGTCCGACTTGGGAGTTATTTTGCATTGACACATTTTAAGGATCTAGATGACCAAAACTGGTATAAAAAATTCTTGCAGTTGTCATTGCGGCCAAATGTAGCTTGACAAAGTAGGGGTGCTGAATATATATGGACACAACACTTTTCAGGTTTTTATTTCCAAAAAAAAGTTAAAAGCAAGTGTTATTTTCCTTCCACTTACCAGATATGCACCACTTTCTATTGGCATACCACAGCCATCCTAATAATTCACATTAGCTTGTAGATAGAAGTAAAAAAATTAGAAAAGGTCTAAGGGGTATGAAGTTCTTGCCATAGCACTATAGTTGTAATTTGACCCTGAAGTTTGTTATGGTACTGTTAAATCCATAGTAGCCAAAACATGTACAAAACCTGTTGTCAATTATGGAGCAATTCAGTGGGAAATCGGTAGATCAAAGTAATGCAGTGACCCAAAAGTAGTGTACTATGAAACATTGCTGTCCCCCGGCACAAGCCTGCAATGACTTGCAAAAGACCGGCAATATCCCAGCTAGCAAGTACCTGCTCCAGGTGGATGTTTTTGTAGATGACCGTCTGGTTCCACTCGGGATTGAGGCTCCTTCCTGCATGTTTGGATTTCCTTTTGTTTTCAGCGCTGTGGGTAAACGTCACAGAATATGCACTTTGTTATCACTCAGGGCTATCATACAAGTAAGCGCACCACCAAACTGCGACAAGGGCAAGTAGTTGGGTTAAAGGAGGGCACAATGTGATGCTTTAAAAGGAAGGTAATGAGAGTGATGAACACTGTTTTGGATGGTTAATAATGCAAAGACCTACGTGCATGGAAGGAGAGGACTGATGTCAGGGTTTGCTGCAAAAAAGTCCATTTTGCGGTCCATCAAGTCATTTAGCCTCTCAAACTTTTGACGTCCTACTGCGTTTAAAAAGTGTCAGCAAAATTTAGGTGGGCCGTGAGGAAATGAGCTTAAGAGAAGTCCACTTAATATTTGCAAAAAAGCCCGGAAGTCTGGAAATAGGTCAAAAAGATGACTTACTTTGATACTGTTATTGAACCTCTTAAGGAAGAAAACAGAAGCTGAATAAATGACTTCTTCACATGGATGTTTTTTGCAGAGTATAGGGTTTGATTTAGGATCGTTGGGTATGAGATTTTAGTTAGTTCGGAAACGACAAGAACAATCCACTCTATGCAAAGTCACAGGTGTATTGAGGGTGTCATATGACACTAGAGACTAATGTTGGGATTTATAGAGGGATTTTTAAATGCCATACAAGGACAAACTAAAGGGGTTGGAGCTCAATGTTTGGGTTTCAAATTTTGATGGTCAACAACGACAACAAGCCATCTGTCAGGAGAGGACAAAAGCACTCCGAGCTATTTGGTAAGAGGCAAGGTTAAGGATGGCAAGTTATTTTTTTTCTATCACCAAAACTTCAAGATATTAGTGAAGTTAAAGAGAAGGAAACATAAAATGAAGAAATACAGCAGAATGAAAGGAGTTACCAAGACACTGAACTAATCAACCACAATCCTACTAAGTCAGCTGCCAAACTGACAACCAGTTGTTTTTTTAAAAAGTCACATACCTGGCATTCTGGACAACCATGACCTGACTGAGGGGTCCAGCATGCATTAAATATAGAAAACAACATACAGAAACAATAGTCAGAGGGAGGGTGGAGGTTGGAGCGTCTCTGTGGACTGTGAAGGCTTCAGGGAAGGGGCCTTTAGAATAGATTTGGGATTACTTCTTGATTTATTGTGTGTTTTGAAAGTAAAAAAAAAAGACACTAAAGCAAGGATCTGTTGTGGGTTAAGGCACCTGTTGCTGGCAATACTGGAAATGATTCACCCATTAGTGAAAGTGAGAGCTTCGGTTCATTTATTTTTCGCTGAACGCTTGGTACTGAATCTCTCATTAAAGTGCAAATGCGCAAATTCTTTGTTCATAACTGGTTATTAGAATGTTACACTCATAACGTGTAATGCACCCACAGTGAGCTACAGATTGCAGTTCTAATTTGAAAGCAATGTGGTCAAACTTCAACCTTTTATGAAATTGCTTTGTTGAGTTCAATAGAACAATCCGCCAAAACATTATGACCACAGTCAAGAACTTATCTTATGTTCTGCATATGAAACTAGCTGGAGAGGTGGGTTGATCCAGCCAGCTGGACATTGTTCACAGTGATAAAAATGTTTTGTTTGAATTGCTTTAAATTGCTAAACTCGGCTAAAACTGAGAAAACCATATGACTGGCCGTCAGCTTTGCATGGCTCTGAGGGTTTTGTCACTTGTGCACAAATTTACTGATAACTTACTGATAACCTTACCTCCAGAAAAATTCAAACTGTCACTCTAACCCTTTTTAGCTCGCTTGAAACTGCTTCTGGTCTAAATTCAGTCAAGATGGCAGTTGATGGATGTTCTGCACAGGCCAAGGATTGTACAGATGTGCTCTGCTGCCATCAAGCAGCCAAGGTGTTGATGGCATCTTGTTGTGGTTATCGTTGGCTTGATCCGGACTTTCTGTGATGATGGACCACAATGGTTCCCACACAAACATATGTTGCAACTGAGTTTTAAAGTCGCGTTTACCCATACCAGGTTTTGTGAAACATACAATACACCTGGGGGTTGGAAATTTGTCTAATTACAATTTCTACCAATTATGGCCTTTATTTCACTTTTTGGGATCATACCTACCAACCTAAGTATAATGTATATCTATCGTATGTGGTATATTCAATCAAGCAATCTTAATTTAATTCAGCATCATGCCAAAATCGCTATGTATTTACTTTTTTGTAGAATGGTACTTTAATCCAACCAGTAAGGGGTAAAGCAACAGCCTTTGCGCACAGCTGCACTGCAGTTGGTCTTGTAAAATTTGTTTTGTTATTTGTAAATAACATCTTCCAGCCTTCAAGCTCTCTTCAGAACATTGTTATGGGTTAACTAAAAGACCTAATTTACCATTAACCTGCAAACCTCCACATGCAGTTGGTCCATGATGATTGATCACAGCGGTTTTGGTGGAAATTGTTTTACTCCAAAATAAATCTGTAATCATGACCTTAAGGTAGTTTAGTTTTCACTTATTAGAGGCGATCCACTTATTCTGGATAGCTGAAGGTCGGCGGCCTAATGAAAAGAAATCCATGACCAACTTTTGCCAAATCAAAATTGATTTTCTTTCTTTATTTTCTGGTTGCTGTGCCTTAAGTGATTGTTCTCAAACAACCTCGCTTTGGTTGTCAGGAGATCTGTGATGGAACTACAAAGTCTGCGTGGGGATTTCAGGTGGTGCCAATAGCTGTGAAAATTCATGTATAGCTCAAAAGCATATACATGGGAGTGTGCACAAGGGTTTATGTCTTCAAAACCTCTCTCAGTTTAAATGCAGTTGTGCCCAGCCCTGCTAATTTCAAAGTCTTTACCCTGGCTCCCTGTACAATTACACAGTACTCTCTGCATCTACACATATTTGAAGCGGAAGGTCTTAGATAGCATTGGCCAATTTGCCCAGAGCTGTACTTTATCATAAATGAGCAATGGTAAAAAAATTAAAAAACAATATTCTAGAGGTCTCCTCTCAGGAAGAAGAGGAGCTAAAAGAGTGAAATTGCATTACCTTGCTATCAGAGTTAGAGGAAAGCCATGGACTAATTCAGGAAGCATGGATCATATTGCAGGCAAGTATGAGAGATATTGATTTTGTCTGCAGATATACCTGCAGCATGGCATCCATCAACAGTTTGAACACATGCAAACACTTTTAGCCTCACCTTATTTACATACATTGTTTAGCAGTGATTAGAAGCTGATAGTCTCTGTGAAAAAGGAGTTAAAATGAAACCTAGTTTACCATACAATCTGATGGGCTCTATGTGTCATAGTGATGTGGAAGGAGCATGTGCTGCACATGGAAAGATGCAATGGTAAGCCAAAATCAATTTTAAATCGATTTTAAAATGAATGAAAACTCAATTTTGTTTTGAACAGAGTGGCTGTCTGTGCAGCACTGATGGGGAAGTATCAGACAGCAAAAAAAAAAAAAAAATAGTTTCAGTCACGCTCTTAATCTGAATAAAATGTGTGATTTTTTTTTTTTAATCACCACATTTCACACATTTTTTGTTCTTTTAACATGTTTGTACCAAAAAAATGTATCAGATGATAACCGGCGATCCTGACTGACTTGGCTCCCTTTCTGAACCAGCTATGGTGTGATCTGAAGCTTCCACATCGCTGACTCACCCTCTCCCTGGTAGCAGATACACTTTTACAAATGGATCCGAGTAGCCATTGTTGTCCCTCGGCGCGAGGTTTCTGGCTTGCAGGACGTGAACTATCAAGTTGCCAAGCTGTTTGTCATAGTGGATTTGAAGCTGTAAAAAGAAAAATGAAGTTGAAAAGAAAGAGAACGTCCCACAAATAACCCGAATAACCTTCATGTTGTCTTGGATTTAAAATCTTTCAAAAAAGCAAACAAAAACTGTGTAAACAGAAGACATTTATTTCACAGACCTGTATCTCTCCAGAGATGGGGTGAGAGTGGATCTTGGAGCCTTCTGTTGCCTATAAAGGATAAGAACAAGATGCTAAGACTGTGCTGGATAAAAGTGTGTGGGTTGTGAGTTTCCTGGTGGGTGGACCTGTGGTACAAAATGTACAGTACTGCGCTGCATTTGTTGCATTGCTTGAGGCACAACTGGCAGATTATTTGCTATTAGAGTCTGATTTCAAGTTCATGTCTGCTTACTTTCCTGCCTTTTAGGAGATATGCACAAACTGTACAGCATCTTAGTAAAGTATTTCTTCCCCTTGAACGTTTGTCACATTTTGTCATGTCACAGGCACAAGTCTGATGCATTTTAGGAGGATTTTATGTGACAGACCAAAACAAAGTTGCATCTAGTTCTGAAGTTCAACCTATTCACAAAAGATTTTTGAAAACTGTGGCACGTAGTCATTGTTAGGCTCCTTTGCACTGATATAATCACAGCTTTGAGCAACGAATAACCTGCAGATGCCACCTAATAAATAAACAGGATCCAGCATTTAATTTCTGTTAGAATCAGCTGTTCTGTGAAGGTAGACGATGTGGCAGGGAGAAGTCCACAATCCCTTTTAATGGACTTGTCTTTGTTGTGGAGAATTTTATTGACGTATGCAACTCTGATCATATCTTGTCTAGATGCAGCCGCATAACTTTCCTGTGTGAAAGAACCTCTCATGCTTACAGATTTACTATTGTCTCTTTATCCAAGGACGCAGAGAGGAGTTGTGTTAGTTAGGTACTGGATTGTACCAGTGGGTGCATTCCTCTGAAGATTACTTCCACTTTACCATGTTAACCCAGAATGTATAAAGGTTTAGTGTGTCTTTTTCCTTTTGCTCTGTTTTACTGATTGCGTTGGGGGACAGAGATATTCAAACGCTTCATGCCTTTGATTTAAAATTTGCAAATACAAAGATGCATCTTTCTCTAAATTAAATGAGTGGCGTGCTTGCTTATTTGATAATCATTAATATCCACCACACCTTGCTGGAGTGGCGCTTCTTGCTGACGGAGGGGGATCCGGGCTGACCGGGGCTGGATGTCGCAGAGGTTGGAGCGGCCAGGCTGGAGGTTGATGCGGACAGGGGTCCCTGCTGCTGGGACACTTTCTGCAGCTCGGCCGCCAGCTGTTTGGGATCAACGCCTGGAGACCTGGGAGGTTTTTCCCCTACAAGATTTCCATAGATAGTCTCAACAGTCAGTTAAAAAAGACAAAAAAGCATAAAAACACAATAACACAACAACCTGATGTAAGTTAGTAAGTTTTAAATTCTGACTGACTACCACCAGAAGAGGTCACAAATAATATTATATTGAAAATTGGTTAAACATTTGACATAACTGTCAGGAAGACTGTAGTGATAAAAATTAGCTTGAATGAGCATATTAGGATCAAAATTAAAAAAGCACCATGCATCACCTTTGCTGTGCTCCGGCAAATCAAGGTGCTGAGAATCTTCAGACTCAGCCAGCATGTTAAGATCACTGAAAGAAATTACATTTCATTTAGCTTAGAAAAATGTATATGATCATAGTTGAAACTACAACAAATCTATAACATAAGAGGTATAATTAAGTTAGTTAAACTAGAACTCAGAATAACCTCTAATGGTAACCCCTCATCATTGTCTTAAACAGAACTGCTAAATTATTTAGAAAGTTAAAGGCACCAGAATGGACTGGGACAAAGGGAGAGAAAATTCTGAAAGTCTAAGAGAAAATTAAAAGAGTATATGAAAAAAAAAATAAACACAATCACTGACAAGAGTGGAAGAGGTTCTACTTACAGTCTGACACACACTTCTGCCTCATTACACAGCAGTCCAACCAATCCTTGAACTTCCTCATACGTTTTTCCCGTCAGAAGAACACCGTTCCACTCCAAGACTTGCATTCCTATGGAGGATTAGAACAGGGAGACACCATCTAAAATGCTGCATTTCCTGTTTTTACTTTCACAAGGTGAAGATCAAAGAATGTCACTTCAAACCACAACAAAAGAAACCAAACCTTGAATGGGTCTTGTTGACTAATAAAATCTAGATGCATCATTAGATCTGCATATTTTTTCCTTTAAAGTCTCTGAAGGTGAAGTTTATATATTGGTTCAATTACAGACAGTTTTTACACACATTAGTTTTTGCAATGGCAAACTGAATGAAATTAATCCAGTCAACACAAAAACCCACAGCAATCTTCCACCCTGCACACATGCATGGACATGACTTACATGGATTGAAGCAGCTCATCAAGAGGGTCTTGGGTTTGCGACGATACTCACGAGCTAAATGAGTGTGAGTGACAAGGAAGCTACACTGTCAATTCTTAACGATGTCAAATTTTAGCAACCACTGATCAGACACCCAGATTCATACACATTTATTTACTGTGACACTAAGCTTCAGTGAATTCCCATATTTCTCCATTCACCAAACAACAGTGAGGCAGAACCAACTGCTTTGCAGCCATTGTACTTTGTGTCAGTTGTGATCTTGTGTTTTTGTGAATTTTTTATTTAGTGCCCACCATAGGAATGAACAGAGAGGAATATGTTTCATATATCACATATAATGGTTCATCCCTTAACAGTTTTTTTTTCGGGAATTTGAAAAATTTATTCACATTACCATATTATTGACAAACAACATAGAAATATGACAACTGCCTGTAATGGCACAAGACTATACTTTTCAAGCAGCACCCGTTTGTTTGGATGTTGTAGGTTTTACTCCTCCCTGGGAAAAGTAGATGGTGTGTCCTCCTCCTCCTAGTTGCTCAAAAGAAGAGGTGGGAATGGACAATAGCATTCTGGGTAAAATGGTCCTTCCATCCTGAAAGTTGTTAATACATTATGTATGCACAAAAAGGAGGTTAAAAAATTATCTGTGGGAGCTGCAGGCCTGTAAAACTCTAACCAATCTTTGCCATTTGGTCCAAAGGGCATGTATTTGTCAGAGTTTTGTTCCTGCTCTCACCCTTAGACATTATATACTCACCCCCTCTGTCCCTCAAGTTCTGGGTGTATCAACTTATCTATTGGTTGTCCAATAGATAATACCAATCATTCTGACACGCTCACATAATGGCAGTGTGCATGCTCGTTCCTTCTGAGTTTCTGCTTGCTGGCTGCGACTGGCGCACTTATAGTGTTTTATGTATCCGGTTAGCTTAGTGGCTAGGTTAGCAGATAGCTTAGCAGTTAGCCATTCTTTGTAGCTCTGCTGCTCTCACCATAGAATTTGAATATGGCTGAGAGTCACAAGAAGCCAACTTCTGAGAGGAAGAGGAAGGCCTCGGTAGAAAGAATAAAGACCAGGGTGGATTTGGGAGATTTTCTTTCACATGACCCCCTTGAAGAGCGGAAGAGCAAGTTAAGACGGTCTTGCGCATGCGCAGATATTTAAAAAGGAACTTGGGGAACCTTCTGGAAAAATCACCGACCCTAGCTTTAAGAGTAATGCTTAGAGACAGCGACTCTTTAAAATTTGTGTCTTGCTTTTATATATGTGAATTTAAATAAACAGGATCCAAATGTCTAATAGGCTTTGGCCAGCAATTTACAATGGATTCTAACAGGTACTCTTTAAAATAGGAGATTCAGTCTTGTATATGTTGTATTATTAATGGAGGAACTTTGCACGGGGTCCGCACAAACTCTGGTGGCAAGACCACCCAGCTCCAAGGCTTTTTATGCGTTTTGGCCTTTCATCCACATGAAATATCTGTTTTACTTTTTCTTAAAAACGATTAATTCTGAAAACTTGGCATGTTTGAAACAATGCTCAGTGGTGAACTGGTGTGGGTTTGTGTGGATGAAAACCTGTCTGAAAACGATCCAGTGTGTACAAGGTTATTTTAAAAACGCAGTGGGGGAGATCATTATTTTTTATAAAGACTCGGCTATGTGTGTACAAGGCCTTAGAGAAGGTCAGAATTTCCCCACATACTTTGTAACAAATAGGGGAGATTGCATCTTTGTCTGATGGTTGAAAGCGAAGAAACCTATCAACTACGTTGGTAGGTATTTGGGATGAGATGGACTTATCTTCACTGTATGCTGTGGGCCTGTTTCTCTTCCAAATGCTGAAGGAACCTTATTAAAGCACATGGCATCATGGCGTCTTTAAATGCTGGAAAATTTTAAATTACAATGTGTTGGGATTTCCCAGTGAACTGGAGTGGATTGTCATTGGGTCTTTCCGTTGGACAATAATTCTACTGAAAATAAAGGATGAATTTATTCACATTTTAACATATTTCTTCTGGCAGTGTTAGTCAGGATATGGCTGGATTTGATTCAGACACTTTGAGACACAAGCCATCACTCAGGGATTTGCCTGACTTGTCCTAGCAGATTGTCATTCCTACCAGAGGGGAGATTTCTGGTCAGCTAAAACGTCCTTGCATATCCTTATTTTTCTCCTAAGGGGCAAGTCTCCCTGCATATTACACCATCATATGTGTATGCCTATTTATGATTGAAAAAGTTTTGTCTTTTCTTTGGTTGTGTATTAAAAGATTGTACAAAATGTTGACCCATGAAAGGCATTGATTTTGATATTAGTCAGTCAAGTATACTGTTGACTGATACAGGTCTACCTGTATCAGGTTTATGTTAAGAAAGGATGTTAGTTTCACAGGACATAATGCAGAAAATGTAATTTTATGTGATTAAAAATCTAAGTTGGCTCGATATTATTGTTTACAGCAGTGTTAATACCATACACAGTAAACATGATGATAAATGTCCCAGGAGAGTGGTGTGCAGTCAGGTTGTACTTCACTGTAAGTTGCTATTGAACTGTATAAATTCAATAGCACTTAAATAATCATAAGCAGTAAGCACTTCATACATTTACTATATTCCTTTCACACTTTAATGGTAAAGGTAGACTTTTAATGTTTTGTTTTGCTTTTCATATACATGTGAGAAACTACAGGGGCTCTATAAAGCTGTGTTTACTTTATTTCTATATGCACCTGCAGGATAATTTGCTCCATCAAACAAATTGTTGATTTTCTTGTCCTAACTTCTGTGCAAAATGCTCGAGTAACATTTATTTCATGAGAACTGGAATAGATAGTAAATGGGTGCGGCACTAGTAATTTTGTTGAAAAATGTTCTGTGGTGGAGAAAAAATCCATCTTTATAAGTGTATTTCTGATTTTTCTGTTTTTTACCCCATTTAAGATCACATCTTTACCAAAGGTGCCTAGTTATTTTGAGACACTAATGAACATGGCTACCCAGGTTTCTCTAATTCTACACATATATAACATATAGTGTCTTTGCTTTTTAAACATTTTTAATACAGTTATAACTCTAACTTCTCTAGTAACTGATATTCTGAGACCTATAATATGTCATTTAATATTTGTAGCTCTGAACAACACCGTAATTGGAAGTCTTTGGGCTAAATTAACTCAATTGGTAGCCTGTGGTTGCTGGTATATTCCCAGCTGCGGTAACTGTATGGTCACAAACAATTTGTTTCTTGTAAATAGGGATGGATTTTTTTCAAACACAGTGTTTGAAAAAAACTAAATGATATTTTACATTATGCTTTCAATTTGGTTTTACTAAAAGAAAATACATTTTTGTGAAAGATCTTACCTTCAAGAATTTTTCCTGTTTGTTCTGCGGCTCCACCAGGTAGGACTTTGGCAACGTAGGCTCCAATGTCCCCATTCCCACCTGGAACCTCCTTTCCTCCAACTACACGGATACCCAAACCATTTCCTGTTTAGCATAAAACAAGAAGACAGACCTTGTTAGTTCATAATTCACGTGATGTTTTCAATCAGAATAAAATGCAATATAATTCATGAAAAGTGGTAAAGAGGTTGATATTTTTGAAATATTTTATTTAAAACATTAACAATAGAATAATCAGTTCATTCAATGGTGTATATTGCATAGATTTATTTGAAAAGTAATTTTCAACTCAGAATGTACCCTTAGACGTTTATACAGTGTTCATTTCTTTCTAAAAGTGGCAGTTTTTTTAGATGTAAAAGAATTGTATCATGAGACCATGATAAAGAAATTCAAGTTTTCCACTGTAATATAACATATATCCTTTATATTTCAACTAAAAAAACTAAAAAATCTGTTGGGAATCATGTTTAAAGAATGAATAAGGTGCAGCAATTTGGTTAAATCCTTAACCCAAATATTTAGCCGAAGCATCTTTTGTTTCTAGTTCAGCAGTCAGTCTCTTCAGTAATAATGAGACTGATACACCATTGGAGGATTGGAGATTGGACACTGGTCAGAGAGGTGCCAAGAAGTGGAGAGCAACAAAGAACTCCATGAATTTCTGGCAAGTCCTGGCTATATTGGACAAGTGAGAACTATCTTCTGTATTTTCCATCATGTGCTGGACAAAGGAGTAGAATTGCAAGATATTTTAAATTAATTCCAAAGGAAGCTTCCACACCTTGTTATAATCTTCCAAAACCTTGCTGAGGAATATATTATTTTCTGGTGAAATATACTATTCATGTTTGTATAGTAAACTATATTTGTACGATACACTCTACACGTTTGAACCTTTACTGCAATATAGGCTTCACATTTATAACACTATAACAATTTTTTTACATACTTACAATATAATAATTGAACATCATCATTGATCTCACAATGGAGAAATTCCCTTCTGCATTTTAACCCATGCTGGGCTGCCACTGTGCGGCGCCCGGGGAGCAATCTGGGGTTAAGGGTCTTGCTCAGGGACCCAGAGTGCAGGCTGTGGGGATCGAACCGGGTACTCGCAACCTTCTCAGAGCGCAATCGCACTGCTCTAACATGAAAATTGTATTGTTTGAACAAAGTTTTCACAAGACGACACGATATTTGTATTGTTGAAATATAGGTTTACCTTATAATTAAGTTAATGACAGTGCAGATACTTGGATTGCTCTTGGAGATATTTTACTGATATTCAGCAGCTTGTGCAGTATTGTGGTAGTCAAGCGTACACTGAGAAGTAACTTAAAACACATGGGGCTGTACACAGGGAAGAATGAGTCTGATCCAATTGAGGTGGCAGCAATTCTCATTGACCAACTGGAGGGGCACGGTTGGCTCCATGCAGACAAGCTACACCACCTGAACTGCATTCGCAGGGAAAATGTTGTCACATAGAGTACTATGAGATATTTGCAGCTATATCTGAACCCATACTGGGTTGAGAAAAGACAAAATTGGCCAAGAAATTACCCCAAATTAATGTGGCATCTTTACTGCTATGACAAACGCCTTTTGAAAAGAAAAATTTGTGCTAACGATATATTTTTGACGTTTGCACAATAAACAATCATGTCCATACAACATAAAGATATTGTAAGAACATGCATTGTTTTTTTTATTGTAATAACATGATAGATTGAAATATTGTGCAAACATGAAACGTCTGTTGCAAGAACACTAAAGTGTTTTCGTTATAACTTGATATAGCTCTATAGACCTGTAGTACAGAATAAATAAATTAAAAAATGTTTCTAACTACAAATTTCCTATAACAATGTTTATAGCTAAACAAAATGTACTGTTCACCTTTACATGAAATGTTAAACATTACATTTCACAGTAACAGTGAGAAATTCCCTATCCTTTGTCTTGAATCCGTGTCACTTTATTGGTTTAATCACATTCAATTGCTGATTTCTTCCTTTGTGAAACGGTTCAACACACAAATGGCATGATTTTTCCCACATAAAAGAGGCTTTAATACAGACCCAGAACCTTACTCATTTAATTTTGTCATACAGTTGTATATACTAATTAAAGCAGAGAAAAATGACTGAGGTAAAATAATTCTGATCACCACCAGCCACTTGTTAACAAAAAGAAATACATCTTCCTTCATTAGCTGTTTGTTAATTTCAGTAAGATAATGCATAGTGTGAGGGACATGCTATTTTTGTGCAGGGCTATAACTGATGGCTGTGAAGATGAGCCAAATAAAAAAAAGAGCCAGTACATGTCTGCCATCTTTGAGCCTGAAGGAGCTGTGTGATGTGTCTAGCTCCTTTACTGGGATTTTTATGAGTATTGAGTAAATAAAATGCATGACACTTATCAGTCATGCTTTGTAAATCATCATTTATGGACTTATGGATTTTATGGACTTAATATCGTTTTTTCAATAACCCTCATATAATACTGTTATGAAGGAAACATTCTTATTCAGTGACTTAATAAAAGCAATATAATAAAAGGCTGAATATGGTATATTTGCACATCTTATAAATAATTAGCTTGCTTTACTCTCAGAATATAAGTCTTCCACCTATCTTTGCACATTAAAGCATTTAGCTTTATTAAACCTGTGTTACTTTACCTGTGACACTGCGGTCTTTGAGATCCCTCTGCAGTTTGACCCTGAGGTGAGGGAACGGATAGTATGGGCCTTTTCCCTGTTGTGCATACAGAAGGAAAGTAAGTCACTAATTATCTGCACTCATATTTCATGTAAGGTATCCATTTCACTGGATATGACTGACTGCGTTACGTTATTATGGCATCTTTGTAAGCCAAATATGTATGTATTTTAGACCAATACACATCGATTATAGTAAAAATGTAAATGAAATAAAATAGTCCTTATCATGTCTTCGGATTACTTATTAATTAAATAATCCTGAGATGAATCACATGGAAAAAACAAAACAAAACACAGACCTATTACTGACTGAGCAGAATTTAAACCAAAATGATAAGGGAAAACTCAATACACCCTCATTACTCACACAGGAATAATGTAGATAAATAGAAGTCAGGTGTTGCTTGTTAAATACAAAAGAAAACTTAGGCTAAACAAATGTGATAATGTCTATATACAGTAAGTACAGATATATTTCTGGTATGGTACATCACATGTTTTTGGCAGACTGGGATGCACATCTAGATTTCATTAAGATTCATTAAGATTTCATTAAAATTCAAAAAAGGAATTCATCTACCATAGACCTATTAGACAGAGTGTGATATATTTGAAGCATTTATGTATTTTAAGCTAACAAAAACGTTCACATTTTATTTCTCTGACCAATAATAAAAAATCCATGGTAAGCCATAAAAGTTCACAAGTAAAAAAGGTGGCTATTCGCATAATTTGGTATGCAAGCACACGAATGAAAAGTTCAATTGGATGGAAATGTGTATTAGAGAGATGCAAAAGCAATAAGGATAACCACAGCACTGAAGGGGCAATGTGTAACAAATTTGGCTTTTTATTAGCAAAAATCAAGTATGGCTCTCATAAATACATATTCTGCCAAACAATTGCATCAAAAACGAAAGCATTCTCATAGCTTAGAATTAGTTATTTATAAACACATAGATGGCAGTGCACCCAAAGGAAGACGGCATTTTTGATTACAGTAGTAAATTGTCCCATTTATGACACTCCGTGGCTTCCATAGTAGTTATTACGCACTTAACAGTGAGGTTTTTTGTAATTCCTTTAGCGCCATGACTAGTTGGGAGTAAACTTAACTTTAAAGACTGTGAGGAAAGTGCATTCAAGAGCTTGGGAGAGATTTACAAGACATTAGTTATGGAAATATATGTGTGCCACCACACACAGATTTAAGAAGGAACTGTAGAATTTCTGGTGCTAAGCTGCTCCTGAACCAGCCACAATTTCAAAAGTGTTTTGCTTGGGCTAAGGAGAAAAGAAACTGGACTTTGGGGAGCGGTACAAATTCTTCTATTCAGATCAAAGTAAACCTTGTATTTCATTTGGAAGATCAAGGTTCCACAGTCTAGAGGAAGAGTGGAGAGGCATAAAATCTAAGTTACTTAAGATCCATTATGAGTTTCTCCACGCAGTGATGATTTGCAGAGCCATGTCATCTGCTGGTGTTTGTCCTTTGGGATTTGCCAGCTCTAAAGTCATGCAGCTATCTTCAAGGAAAATTTAGAGCCACTAATGGTCCCTCTGCTGACAAGCTGATCTCATTTTTAAGCAGGACTTGCCACCCGCCCGCACTGACAAAAGTACCAATACCTGCCTTGTCGAGAGGAAATGAGAGACACCAACAACCAACAGTGCAGATAAGCAAAGGCTGTGATAAAAGCAACGTGGGGTTCCCCAACACCAAAGCAGTGCTACAGGCTTATCACCTCCATGCAATGTTTCAGTTATGTTGCAATTCATTCCAAAGGAGCCCCAAGCAAGTATTGAGTGAATATTCTGCACAATACATGGGCATCATTTTTGGGTTGGCTAACATTACTGCATTAAAAAGACATCTTTTGGTCTTATGTATTGTTCTGATTTTCAGAGAAGCTGTATTTGGGATTTCCGTTACCTGTATGCCATAATCATCAAAATCAAGAGAAATAAATGCTTGAAGACATATCACTGTGTGCAATTCTACCATACATTTTACCTTTTCAATTGGATTACTTTTGAGTCATATTCCAATTTATTAAGATGCACTTGTATGTGTTGATGTTCACTGTTTTTATCGTTTCACCTGTCTCTTTTCCTGTCCGTTCTCTGGCCGTCCATCTCTTGGTTTGTCAAACCAGTCTGTCTCTTCTCGTCTGAGGTGATAGGCTTCAGGAGCAAAAATAAGTGCTTATTCAAAATCATTCTGAGTCAGGACAGTTGCATCTTACACTGTAAGTTAAGTTCAAGTTTGTTTAAATGGGATTTCATGCTATCAAGCACAGAAAACTATGTGAATGGCAAAAGAAACATTCATTGTAAAATTAAGATGAAAAGTAAGGCAGATTGTGGATTCATTAAACAGGATAAGTGTGTATAATATCATACTAAAGGGCAAAATAACCTGCTATGAATGCAAATGTTGGGTATTCTATCATTATCAATATTCCCCAATTGAAAGCAAGTATGTTTATGTCTATTACATTTGCAAAGATTCAGATTAAAAAAATAGTTTCAAACCACAAATAAAGTAGAATCTGTTTACAATTTCATTTATTTATTTCCCCCCAACATTTATTCATAATGTTATGGTGAGGTGTACTGTATTTGTGATGCAGGTTAATGTGTTAGCTCATGGAAGACTTTAGAACTAAACTAATACTCTACCATTAGTTGCATCGTCTCTGTTCAAAGCCATCAGGGAATCAGATAGGGCTGTAATCAAGGCAAATTGGTTGACATTGCAAAATCATGGCAATTACTATTTTAACCAGACAGAATAAAAACAACTCTTAAAGAAAGATTGTTCTGAGCTTCAAAACTGACTTTTATTGGAGGCTTTTTTATCATATAATAAGGGCCTATGTGTAAAAGTCCAAAAAGCAAATGAGGTAAAGGATTAAATAATGAGCTTTAGGAGAATAAGAACAATGAGAAAAACATGTCAAGTACATGTGATTATTTTTTGGTTTTTATCACTTTTGACATTTCCTTTCTTCTTTACTAGAACAATTTGAGCTTTACAATGAAACAGAACAAAGGGCTGCGTACACCCATGCAAATTGTGATCACAAAAGCTTGCAATACCCATGTAATACCAGATTAAAATACACAAAGAAAATAATAAATGGCATGCTGTACACACATTTCAACTCAATTAAACACCCACTTTAACCTAAATGATGAACAGAAAGGACAAGGCATGCAGGTTTTAAGATGTGAATTTAATATGCAGAAATAAATGTTTCCATCAAATGTAATGCAATTCTACAGTGACAACAGCATTTCTTTTTTATCTGAGAATTTCCTTGATTCCAAATAATGTCATATACAGTAACTTTATAAACTGTTACATTATATTTGATGGGAGTAGCCTCCATAAATATAGTTGGAACCAAAATGAGATTGCCATGCAGACAAAGAAACAGAAGATTATATGTGGAATGTAACTAGAAATGTTGTACAATACACATGCAAGCAAAGTGAATAAAAAAGACAAAGGCATGCATGCACCTCAGAGCTTAAAATACAAACTAGTTACTGAAAGATAATGGAAGCTTCAGAAAGGTAGCAGAAAAAAAACTTAGACAACAATGTCAATGTTGAGCAGAAGAACAACAGGCATTAACATAAGCATGCACATTTTAAAGTATTAATCACAAGTTAAATATTAATGTATTGCATGTTAACATGCAATGCAGATCATACCAACAAACTCTTATTCATAAAATAATGAAAACTGAAAAAGAGGCAGGCTTAGAAGTTTGTTTTTTACCTTCACTATCAGACATTGTGCCCTGAAGATCATCCAGCGGTACATAACTCCTACCCCTTGTTGGCTCTTCTCTAATATGTTGCTGCTGCTGGGAATCTTGTAGGGACATGCAGGAACCAAACTGGTCTCTTGAGTCAGCTGAAATGGGTGGCAGAGGACCAGCTGATGCACGAGCCATACCCATTGGTTGCCCAACAGGGCTCAACGGACTCTCTTCTTCTGAGTTTTGTGCCACAATAGGTATCCGACCACGGCCACTTTGCACAATGGGAAGGCTAGTGGGTTTGGTGCGACCAGAGGGGGTTTGGTAACTTGGGCCATCTCCAGATGATTCTCCATCTCCTTTGAGCCTCAGGGAAGAGCTTGAAAGGTCCCTTTTGATTGACAAGTCCAGACCGTAGCAAGATGTAGGTCTGGAGGAGGGTCTTGACCGGCTACCACTAGGGTAAGCAGAGTCTAAGCCCAAACTCTGGCCCAGATTTAGGGAACCAGCTAAATTTGCTCCCAAGGTAGAACCAAGATACTTCTGTTGCTCTGCAATATTTTTACGAAGGCCAAATGTAATTTCATCCTGCAGCAACCTACTGGATCTTGGGGATGCACTGGTAGATCCCAAATAGTTATAATCTGTTTCCACACCCCTGCTGTCTGTAATAGAGGAATACTTGGAGGAGAGTTTAGGATCTAGTAGTGGTGTTTTGTGTTTTTGGTACAGCACTGATGCTGGGAGTTGTTTTGCTGCCTGCTTTTCAAGAGTAAGTCGACTGATGCTGTATTTTTCTGACTTTGGATAGTGTCTTTGGGAGTAACTAGATACACTAGAGCTTGGAGTATAATAGTGTTGGGAGAGACCTGTCAGTTGTTCTAAGTTTTCTGTCCCACCTGTACTCCTTCTAAACTCCTGCTTGAGCTGCTGCTTCAGAAGTTTTAATTCATATGGTTCCTCCATTGTATCCTCTTCATCAGGCGTCTTGCCAAAAGTATGGAGCCTAGAGGTGGAGCCCAGATAGTCAGTAGACCCTAGATCTGCAGCACTTCTACGCAAAAGCTTTTCCGCCTTAGCCAGCTCCCTCTCAGCTAGACTATAGGAAGAAGACAGACCTGTGGACGTCTTAGCTAGCTCTGCAGCATCTTCCAGTAGCATGTAACTTCGAGGTGTGTGATGTTCCACCTCTGTGTAGTACGAATCAGAAACAGCTGACATTGGGCTACCTGCTATACTGCCCACTTCCAGGGCTCTGAGGTCTAGATGGTTACCATATTTGTCATACTTGACACCAAGATAAGCTGATGACGTGGGATCAGGCTGTCGGCTAATTACATCATATTTAGTTGCATCGAGCTCTGACAGGAGGGCCACTTGTCTGGCAGCTTTCTGCTGCAACAGGAGCATCTGCTGGTAACTCTGCTGTTGGGCGGTAGTGAGTGAAGGAACAGAGGAGTAGATAGAGTGAGATTGGTAGGATTGTGGAGTCTGATAGATAGAGTGCTGGTATTGACTTTGAGGATATTGGTACTGAGAGTATTTTCCATATTCATGCTTGGTTTGGGGAGGAACAAAATCATCAAGTTCAGAGTGAGGAGCTGTCCTGGGGCGCTCAAGACCATGATCCTCAATGTCCTCATCTTCTGCACCTTCTCGAACACTCCTAGTCTCTCGGATGTTACTGACCTCACTGTCTGACATGTAGTCTCTATCCTCTGCAACACTCTGCAAGTAGGCCCTTTCTCTTTTCTCTCTTTCCTTTAAAAGTGCATCTTTTCTACGATTGATTCCCATCTCCAAATATCTAAGCTTAGCATCAATCTCTTTCTCCTCTTCATCTAATTCTGCCTGTCTTTTGCGGAGCTTGGAAGACTCCCGCTCGACCAGATCTAGCTCCCGATCAATGTCTTGAAGGATCTTGGCACGTGCCATGTTAGAATTGCGACACATTCTTCGACGGGCAGAGTTTGTGGTGTATGCTGTCTGTCCACTTGTTGTAGACTCTTCCTCGGATGGGGGATTAGGAAGAGTCCTTTTCACCTTCTTTTGAGTGCCCGTGGGAGTGCCGCCTGATCCTTTGCCCTGTAGAAAATAAAACAGCAATAGAAAAATCAACCAGTTAAATCATTAAAATGAGGAGCCCATGCACTGATAGGATCCATTCTTCACTCTAACTGATAAGGAATGTATTCTCATTAAGTTTCTATGAAAATCTAGGCACTCATTTATCTGCATATTCATCTTATTTTACCCAACAGTTTATGAATGCATGAGATTATCTGTGGTGACTTACCCATGGGAAAAAATAGCTTTCATATTTTATTGAAAAATGTGCTGCAGCAAAAAAATAAAAATAACAAAAAGAGCTTGTATATATAAAAAAAAACATTTAAATCAATTTTGCTCATTAAAAACAAATAAAAACCTTAAATACCAGTAATGTGTTGCTGCTTTTCAGAAAATTAACAAAATACATTTATTTACCTTTGTGTTACTATCTTACGTTTGTACAGGAGGTGGTAGTACTCACCGGATGGCCATCATCATATTGGGTGCCAGATGTTGCTCTTTCTTCTCCTGTTGGACTCATGGGTTTTGGATCAGACATGGATCGCTGCATGGTTTTTGGTCCTCGAGGACTTGCTGGAGAGGATTTTGATGGATCCATACTTTCTCTTAGCTTTTGTGGGCTTGTATCACCCAGGGACTTGTCATAGGAAACAAACTCAAGGGATTTACTAGGTGATATACATGGAGATACAGGAGAATAGAGTACTTTGGGGGATTTAGGGTGGGGTTGAAGGGAAGAATATTCTGGTTTAAGGTTTGCAGACTGGGTTATTTCTAAGGGAGTAGGACGTTTCTTTGGTGAGGTCCTCTCTGAGTCTGATAGCTCCATTCTTGTGTCCATCCGAATATTCCCCTCTGTGTCCGTTTGTATGGAAATTTCAGTGTGGGCTTGAAGAGACATCCCTGACTGCCCACCCCTATCACCTCTGGCAGTACGAGGACGACTTTGTCGGCTTTTCTGAGTCTCCCATTCCTCTTGATCCTCATCATCAGTTTGCACACAACTATCAACACTCTTTTTAACACTTTTCTTTTTTCTCCCTGCTGTGTAAGCTTTGCTCAACACTTCATCTTCCTCATCAGTCTGACATCCACTATCAGTAATTTTTCGAGAAAGCACTGTGCCATCAGGTCCTAAGACAATGGCCTCCTGCACACCGTGTCCTGGGATGTCTGCACCTGGGTACATCTGACGAAGCTTTTGCTCTTCTAACTGTAATCGCAACTGTTCTTGGAGTCTTTGTATTTGCTCAAGCTGCTGCTGTTGTTGGGCATAGGTTTCCTTTTGCATCATAAGATGAGCTTGTCTTTCCTCTTCTTGTTGAGTCAGGATCTGCTGCTTCATTGCTTGCAACTCTTCCAATTCCTTCTGTACCAGGAGCTGTTCTTGTTCACGGAATCTTTGAATCTCCTGCCGCTCCCATTCTAATTCCTCTGCCAAGCGTTGCTGCTTTAGCTTTTCCATTTCCAGCCTCTCTCGCTCTGCCAGATACTGGCCATCTCCAGGAACCATGGGGGAAGATAGAGCTTCCAGTGAAGCAGCTATAGCCTCCAGGGATGCATCTGTATATGTGTCAAGGGATAATGATGTTGTTGCTGTGGTTGTACCATTGACAGCAGTAATAGCTCCCTTGGAGATCTCCAGATTAAGAGGAGCATCTCCTTGTTCTTCTGTTGTGGAAATGGTTGAGAGAAAACTTTGAGATCTAGTAAGTGGTACATTCTGGAGATTGGACAGAGAAGGCATGGTGTCACTTGTGTGCATACCTGAAAAGGTATTATATGCTGTACTAAATATGGATCCTGGCTGAGTAGTAATTGCATAAGTTGATGGGACTGGTGCAGCAACCGAGGAATAGACCACTCCATTAGAGGACCTTAAAACACTGCTTGTGCCAAAGAGTGAACTGACAGCGCTTGTGACACTTGAATGGGAATATGGTGGGATTGTCATTCCTGAAAAACTTCCTTTCTTAGAGTAGTCAACAGCTTCACCTGTCAAAAGTCAAAAACATATTTTTAGTCCATATTTTCAGACTATTTATGCTGACTTAAATCATGCCTTCAGCAAAAAACAGAAAAAATATTGCCAAAGAAAAAAATGAGACAAGCAAAACAGGCACAGGCACATGCAAAAATCTGATGTTGAATGAAAAAGAACAAGGTCCATGCAAAATAAAAATAAGGAGAAACAAAAAAACAAATTAGCCATGAATGAGTGGAGGCAGTTCAAAGTGACATTTAAGTGACAGGTCTGCAATGTCATTGCACTGACCTGCATCTGATATCTTTGCTGAAGTGAGATCTACTGCTCCATCTGTCGTGACACTGAAATTATAACTGTTCTTACTCTTGTACATGAATAGCCCAGCTTCTGCAAGATTGGTGTCTGACATGGAGGGTTTAATGCCGCCAAACCCTCTCATACCATAAGGTGTCCGGTCAAACTGATAATGGTCATCCCGATATCCAAAACGATCTTCAGGCAAAGGTGTGGTAGGCTGCTGAGTTGTACAACTTCCTGCAAATGGCAGCTTGTACACAACATCACAGCATACAGCTCTCTTCCCTGCTGTAAGATCCACTGGTTTTCCATCATCTGTGATTATGCTTGTAACCATATCTGCAGATGTCATATCAACTGAAACGACAGTATTGAAAGGTTTTGAGGTACTAAGGTCAACAGCTCCTGCCACTGTGGTTCTTCCTGTAGATAATCCATTGGCAACACTGGTTACAACAGAAGGGGGTGCAACAGTGATTGGCATAGATTGGAAATCTCCTACACCAGTATTTGATCCGACTGAAAGGTTAATTGGGATTTCTGTAGTACCAAAAGTGGATGGCTGAGATTCAACTGGCCGATACACTATTTGAGAAACAGGTTCAAATGCCTTGTTTTTGGTTAGCTGAAGGGGCACTGAAGAGGCTGGAGTTATCTCTACATTGTCGCATTGCTGGATTGTGGCAGAACAGGTCACAATAGTGATGCTGTCAGTCAGTATAGAAACAGTGGATGATTCAGTGCTAAGGTTGACCACAGGTGATTGAACTGCACTGGTGTGACGACTGACGTCACTTACAAAAGACTGACGTCTTGAATCTGGGCCAGTGGACAGATCAACACCATTCATATTCAAATCTGAATCCACCTTCACAGTTCTAAGATCTACCACCTCAGAGGGTAGAGAAGTCGTTTCAGTCTGAGCTAGTATGGGAGACTTAGGTTTCTCCATTGACAATGGGACACCAGTTGCCCTTGGAGCCGGTACTGGTGGTGGTGTTTTTTCATGGACAACAGAAACAGTGGTTCTTTGAACTTCAGTAGTAACCACTTGAGATATGAGGTTAGGCAAAACAGATGGTTGGGCTGAAGCAGATATAGCCTCAATTATGTGACAAGAACTAGAAACATGTTTTTCCGGGCTACAAATCTCTTGTTTTTCAATAGACTCTGTGACACGTGTGTATGCCAGAGGTACTCTAGTTGTCTGAGGAGGAGGAGTTGGTTGTTGATGTTGCTGAGGATACGATTGTTGAAGCTGTGGTTGATAATAGCTTTCATGCTGAGCTTGCTGTGAGGGAAATGCTGGTCCAGGGCCAGAAGGGGCTTGAGTTGTGACATTGTCAACTGGAGAGCTAGGCTGTGATGGCAGTGTGATGACTACATATGTATCACGAAGATTGCTGGCATATCTTGGAGAAGAAGGAGATTTTGGTGAAGGTTGAAATGTCTTGCCCTCTGTAGAGGGGCTCAAATTAAGGACTGAGTCATTCATACAAGTGGGAAGTACAGTAGGTCTTGTTGGTAGAGGGGCATGAGCAGGTGAAGGTGGCTGTGAACCAGGCTTTGGTGCAATTGGTGGTTTTACACCATGTCCTGGTCTGTGACTGTCCACCATCCCAACAGGAATGGCTGGCTTTGGAGGAACAGGAGGTGGAATATGAGGTTTGTACGTTGGAGTGACGGCTTGTCTGACAGGTGATCCTTGGGGTGAAGTCATAGCCACTGGCTCGGGTTTTTTCAAAGGTGGTGAAGTCTGCGGAGGGAGTGGAACTGGAGCTTTCCTGGGAAAAACTGTGGGTTTTGGTGGGGTGGGAGGAGGCTGGGATGGTGCAACAGGTTCTTCTCCTTTTTCCTGAGAATTAGCCCTGCGCAAAATATTTGGTTTAGGGGGAACAGGGGGGGCTGTCGACACTACACTAGATATACTAGGCGTGTACTGGGGGACTGTTGGTAGGGGAGACACATTAGAAATCACAGGAGCTGATGATCTTGGAAAGGTACTTGAAAGGTCCACAAGTTCTGCCTGAGATACTGAGGTTTCAGGCTGCTCTTCTGCTCTAGTCAATGGGGGAGCCTCAGACACTTCTTTCATGGGCTCAGATTCCTTTGCTGATGTCGTATCTGATATTTCCATGACCTCCTGCTCCTTTTTAACTATACTTTCATCATCAGAGGATAACTCTCCAGAAGAGCACTGTGTTACCTTTAAGTCCGGAATGGGGTGAAGAACCTTTTTTGATGAAGTAGTTTCCACTTCTGGCTCAGGCTGAGTTGGGCTTGTTCCTGGTGTCAGAACTCTTTTCATTAGCTCTTCATACGCAGCTTCAGCATCTAACAATGGCTTCCCATCTTTACCTAATGTTACTGTGCTGCTTTCGGGAAAAGTATTCTCAGCAGGTTGCAGCACGATTTCTGGATTGGGGTTTTCGTTTTTCGGCTTTATATTTTCATATTCCTGCTCTAGCTGCATAAATTCCTTTCTTTTCTTAATCATGTCCTCATAAACCTCATCTGGAGACCTCAATCTTTTAGGTTCAGCAGGAACAGAAATTTTCTCTGGCTCTTCCCGATCAAAAGAATTGTCAAGAAGGGATGGATAAACATAGTCTTCAATAAGCATGCCTCCATAAACAGATTCTTTCTCTGCTTGAATTTGACCTTTATCAATTGTTGGGGATTTAGCCCTTAACATGATTTCTTCATAGGCCTCATCAGCAGATTTGAGAGCTTTTTTCTGAGATTTATCAGGGTCTTGATCATCTGTTGGGGAGTGAAGAGATACAGATAAAGGCAGCTGATATGTCTTTTGGACTGCTGCAATCTTTGCAGCATGGATCTCAAACCCTTCAGGATCTGATTCAATACTGGGGGAAAAATCAGAGCAGGACGACCGTCTGATCTCCTCCATTTCAGCTTCCTGTCTCTGTTCTTCAGTTGGTGAAGCATCTTCAATTGGAGAAAGATTGCTTGGAGGTGTCTTTGTATGCTCGCGCCTTCTTTGGGCTCGAATCTCATCTTTGTCTTTTTTGGATTTTTTCCCTGAGCCCTTTTGTTTTTCTTGCTCTCTGAGTAGTTCTTCCTCCTCCCGTAACTCTTCCTCCTCTGACGAGTCTTCAATAGTTGGCAGCATTTGCCCAGCCTGTCTGTGCTTGGCCTTTCTGTGCTGTTTACCCTCACCAGTATGGACATGACTGGGACTGCTGCTGTCACTGTCCTCATCGAGGGACGAGAGAGATGTTGGTGATGTTCCTGGTGTGAAGCTAGACGCATGTAGACTAGATGACCCCTCTCCTCTGGACCGATCATCTGGAGAGTCTGTTAGACTTTCCATTTCAGGCTCTCCATCTGCACTGGGAATACATATAGGGCTGCTGGTTACATTCAGCTCAAAAGTTTGTATTTTGCGAATGGCATCAATGGTCTGAAACTCTTCTTTTTGTTTTTGTACATCCTCCTTAGATTTATCTACTGAGGCTGTGATTTCCTTAACATCTTCATCATCAGGACTGATAGTTGTTTTCTTAGTTAATCGTCTTGTTTTTCCTGGTGTGCTTTTCTCTACAGTCTCTTTCTTCTCTTCTTTTTGCTTCCTCTCATCCTCTCTGATCTTTCGCCTGACTAAGCTTTCCTCATCCGATGGAGAAGCATCCTCATTCTCACTCATTTCTATTATCTGTTTTCTGATAAACTCCTCATCATCTCCGGACATTGGGCTTTCTTTTCCAAAGCTTTCGCTGCTATCATCCAGGGAATCTGCCTTTATATCCATTGGCACAAGAAGCTTTTTCTTTGCAGTACTTTTGGTGTTCTCTGAAAGTTCTTTGACCTCTTCGGAACTAGAAGAATCAGGCGAGAGAGGAAGAACCTCCAATTTGCGTCGGTTCTTTAATGTATCAGTCTGTTTCTCCTCCTGCTCTGTGTCCACCTGGGCCTTTAGAATGGGAAGCACAGAGCTTTCTAGTTTTGCAAGGTCTGAGGGACTCATGGGACTGCCTTCTTTAGCCTCCACTTCTTTCATTCCAGGCTCTTTCAAGTTATCTTCTGTTTTAATCTGAAGAACAAAAAACAATACCTTGTTACTTCTGGCAATAAACATGACAATATACTTAAGAATGTTTTTTGTAATGTGCTTGTGCACTGTCTCAACCACAAATATATGTCCAGAAAACATTAGATTGGATGTATTAAAGCATACAATCTGCAATACCTTATTATCAACGCATTCAACCATATATTGAAGGCTTTAGGTATTTTCCTCTATAATAGAACATTGATAAGTAATTATATTTCATACTTTTGGTTTTACACCCAAAATCATTTCATTACAAAAAGGGAAGTATAGCAAAAATGCAAAAAAGTTTTAAGGATCTACTGCTACGCTTGCTAGACATTATGGTCACCTCAAGAACTGCATCGTCATCACCAAGATTTTCCACCGGCTTAGGTTTTGCTTCCATTTTCTCCTCCAAGCTTTCTTCCTTCGAGCCAGAATTGTGCTCAGCAACTACAGACTGGATTTTGTATTCTGCTAGTGGGATCGTAGGTACTAAAGCAGGCACATGCTCCAAAGCTTCATGCTTCTCTGAAATAGAGCTCACTTCTACGTCAAACACTGTAGTGCAATCTTTGTCACATACCGCACTTGCTTCAGATACTGAAATAGCTTCTTGCAGGCTGCCATCGACAGGCTGTGACTCATCCTCTTTCTTGTCAGTTTCTGTCTCCCTATCCTTGACTGATGGCTCAACAACTTTCTCTGGCTCGTTTTGATTTTCTGCAGCACTCAAACCAACCTCTGTCTCACCCTCAAAGTCTTTCTCCTCACAGGTCTCATTGCTTGATTTTGTTTCAACGACATCACCTGAGGATGGCACAGATTGAACACTTTCAACTGGCATCTCAACAGCATCCGCTTCTTGCTGTCTTGATTCAACAGATGGTGGATCAGTGATATCCAGTGCTCGGGCAGACTGTTCATCCGCCTTAAATGTAGTATCCTTCAGGCTCTGGTGTCTTTCCTGTGATACATCCTGTGCTACTGTCGAAGAGTTTTCATTTTCTCCTGATTTCTCTAAAGATGATAGTGTCTTAACAGGGCTTCGTTCAATAGCCTCAGATTTTGTTTCTTGTTGTATATCTTTATTTACCTGAATGTCTTCTTTTGGCATTTCCCCTGGTACAGTTACGGCTGCTGTGCTTTCGTTTTCTACCTCCTTTTTCTCCATTGGAAAACTTTCTGTTTCATTGTTGCTGACTGCTTCAATTAAGCCTGCTTCATTAGCATGTTTACGGAGGACTTTTTGGTCATTTTCGTTCTCATCGGTTTCCTTCTTAATTCCTTCTTCTTTTAATGAATTCCCTTCATCTGCTTTTAACTCTGCTGCTCCTGCTGTGCCTACATTTATTTCAGTGTCAACTGCCACTACGCCACCGTCGTTCTCAGTTATTTTATCGACAATGATTTCCTCGTTATCAATAACTTTCGCTGAGTCTTTTGAGTCATCAACATTCTCTTCATTGGCTTTCTCTGGAACATTAGCTTCTTCCTCTAACGGACCTACAACAGGAGGAGGAGTATTTGCTAGATTATGTGGATCTGGCACCGTCTGTTTCTCTATAAGCTCATTTTTTGTTTCAGTCTCTTGAGTGACTTCCTCTGAAGCAGGAAAATTATTCTTATCTTCTATGACCAAAGAAATGCCAAATTCTTCACCGCTTGCTGGTATTGCTTGTAATTCTTGCTCTGCAATGTCAGTTTTAGGAGCATCAACTTTGATAGAAGTTATCAACTCGGTTGCTGACATATTTTCTGCAGTAACATCATTTGTAACACCTAGAGCAACAGTGTCTGCTCCAGATTTTTCAATGATGTCTGTTTTGTTGATCTCTAATCTTGTGTCTAATGGAGTTAGCTCTGCCTGCATGTTTTGGTGTTCATCTGTTGAAACTTCACATATTTTCTCCTGATTTACATCTGCAGCAGCAGAATCCGGCTGTATAGGAATCATCTCCTGTGTGACTCCTTCAAGAGTCGTGGATGTATCTGGCTCAACTGTTGCTTCAAGGAGCCTTTCAGGTGTTGTCTCGACATTTTTATGATCTTCTAGGGGAGCTGCGGCCTCACTTTGTATGTTCTCAGTACCCAGCCTAGTTTCGTCCTCAACAGAGGCTACTGTGCTGTCTAAAACTGCATTTGTAGTTGGATGTTGTGCTTCACCTTCCACATTCTGAGAAAGGCTTTCTGCCTTATTCTCCGTGCTATCTTGTTGCTTCTCTACTGCTAGGATTTCAGTGACAGGTGCACACTGTGTTTGTGTCTCAACATTAGGCAACTGTGTGTCATGTCGAGGATGATTCTCTGCTGCTTCCTCACAGCTACTCTGCTGTTTCTCAGCTGCTGGAATTTCACTGACAGTTGCACTCTGTGTTTGTTGGTTAGTGTCAGGTAGCTCTGTGTCAGGAAGAGGACCGTCCTCTGCTTTATTCTCAGAGTTGAGCTGTTCGCTCTGAACAGCTGGGATTTCTGAGTTCATCTCAGCTAAAATATCTGAATTTAAAAGCAGTGGATCAGACACTGATTTGTCAACTAATAGCTGCTTTAGTTCCTCTGACTCGGGTGTTTCCTGAGGGATGTTCTCTATAGGAGTGGGTGTGTGTTCAGATGAAACTGGTGCAGATGCAGTTGCTACCTTGATCTCAGAAGTGGGTGGGGTTGGATCTACTGCTTCAGCTACAGGTTTGCTATCTACAGCAGCAGGAACAGGGGCAGAGGAGGGGGCAGAGGGTGGAGCGGGTTCTTGCTTCTTTAGAGAGGCCAGGGATGGTGGTGGAACATCTCCCAGCTGGCCTGACATTGCTTTTTGAGTCTGACAGTTCAGACAAAGCCATTCTTTCTGCAAAACAAACATGAGAACAGGTTTTCAGTAAATACAAAGATCTCAAATTGGCTTCAGAGTAACTATGAAAGACCTTGTCTAATTAAATGATTCAACAGTGCTGTACAGATTATCAAAAACTGGGTTTGCTTTAATTGATGGAACATAAAAGATTTCCTATTACAAAAGAATCAAACGAGATGCATATCATAATTAGTACCAGCAAAGCCCACACTCAAGACCCTTATAACAACATTTTTAAGACATACTGATAGCATTTGTTATATGTCTTTTAAAAATATTATTTTTAACAGTTCCAGTTAGGATCATTGGAGCGATACGTTGGAAGTGGAAAGGGTCAAATATCCATATGACATAATAGTCTTCAGGTGCTCCTTGCAGGATTTATTATAGTTTATCAAAACATTGATCAAGAGCTGTTCAATGCACTCTGCTGCCATTGTCCCTGTGTACATTCAGTATAAAACTCCACTGGTAAAGAAAAAGCATGTTGAGGCCAGATAAAGTTTGCTGCAGAACACCTGGATAGGCTAATGAAATACTTTATCCAAATCAGGGGTCACCAACATGGTGTCCACGGGCACCAAGTAGCCCTCAAGGACCACATGTGGTGCCCACGAAAACACAATCCACCACCAATACTTTATTTTATTCCGTTACACTTCTTGTTTAATCACACTTGCATTTATATAGATTTAAAAATTACAATATCTATAACAAAGCATGAATAATGTGTTTATTTTAGATAAAGTTAAGGTGAACTTTGACTCTTCTAGTTCAATGGTCAGTACTGGTAGCCATTCGTATAACACAACACCAATGAAGTAGCTCTCAGTTTCTCAAAAGGTTCGTGACCCCTGGTCCAAATCTTCTTGGGTGAGTATATTCTGGTCAGATGAGACCAAAATTGAACCAATCAGGTATCACTGCAAACACCATATTTAGAGGACATAAGGAATTGCACGTCAACCATCAACACCATACAAACAGTAAAGTTTGAACACAGAAATATAACAGTGAGGGTCTTTCTTTTAGTTTAAGGGACCGACAGACTTATTATAATTTAAGAAAGGATAAGCAGAGAAATGTACAATGTAATTATTGATAAGAATCTGAATATGAAACTGGTTAATTCACTGATGTTGTGCAAACGCCATGTGAGTTGGAAACAACATGAAATGTGAGACTTTTACAGGCCCCCAGGGAACTGCTTCTCACAGCAGGGGGGCTCACTGTATAAAGACTTGCTGCCCAGGTCTATCACCCTCTTTTGTCCACTGCTAAGTTGGAGCAGCATTGGGGAGAACACTCTCATCTTCCTCTGCGGAGGATCCGACTGGAGTTCGGAGAACCGCCACATATGCAGGCTGGATCGGAGCTAAGTCTGCAGCCTATCTTCTGCGTAATCAGACGCCGGAGTAAAAAATCTGTTTATGTTGAAACCAGCCTTGTGATTTTACTCAGGTGTTGCAGGAAAGCTGAGTATGCTGCAGCCTCCACAGAGAACAAACACAGTCACACCAGGAAGGATCTGCGTCCCCGACCAGGGGCGGAGCTAGACATTCTCATCATCAGGGGCTTAGCCCACAAAATATTTAATCATTACGAGGGTGATTTGGTACACCAAAAAAGTAAGAAATTATTTAATCTGTTGATGTGATCGTAAAATTTAAAATTGGCCTTTACATATCTTGAAGTTTAATCTGCTGTTCTTTAATATTCATACTACTATATACCAATAGTATATTAATGTTCTCATTTGAATGATGAAATGTACAACTAATGTTACAATTTAGTCTTGGTGTCACCCATCTTACTCAAAGTACAGAATTGGGTCCTCCATGCCACCTATGTATTAAGATTTATTGGACATTTTATCATTATTGACAACTCAATATTGTTAGGAAAATAATTAGTTGTCTGGGAAGATGTAGGTAAGGAGGCAGCCTTGGTCTGGATGATTTATGCAGAAGTTTATTACCGGAGCTGCAGGACTCAGAGACACGAAAAACAAAACATTGTGTATAAAGAACTACAGAACTACATTAAAACTAGTTACAGCCCAGGATTAAACCAGGATTTATTTATGACAGAACTAGGTCAGAACCAGTTAGACCTCATTACAAAATGAAGTCTCAGTATGGGCAGAATTTTAACAAAACCAGCAATAAATTAGCAGTTGGCAGGACAAAAATGTCACTTTAACTTCAAAAGGAAGTACACAAACTAGGAAGTGTGTGACAACAATTTCAAATCTCTCCCACAGACTGATAACCCCAATGCTCTGATGACTCCTAGGTTGGTGCTTGTTGGAGAGCCAAACCAGCTGCTGCAAACTGCAAACACCATTTAAATGACCAGATATCTGGGCTTCAAACTAAGCTTTAAAATAAGACTAATTAATCAACTGCCCTTTAAGACATTCATTCATTTTCTGACCTTAGCTACAGTGTTATTGCAGCTAAGGTCATTTTTGAAGTGTACTGTATATTGTCAGCAACCAAACAGAATTTTTAGTCAAACATCCAGAAACAGGCCTCAGGCAGCAGGTCTTGTTTTCACCATTTCTTACCAGGTTCTTGTTCCATCTCTGTGTCCTCCTCATTCTGGCCTGTTTCTCTCTCTCTGCCGTCTCTCCCTGTTTGTGCTACATTCATACATCGACCAGAGTAAATTATTATTATCCAGTGTTATATGATAATGTGAAATTGTCTCTAGTTGTTCTCTCACCTGAGCTGTTCTACTGTCTTTTTAAATAGGACCTGATGTCCATGGTTGGCAAATAACTAAAAAAGAAGTATATATACACGTTTCCAAATTAAGCAATATTGGAATTAATTATAATAGGTTTAACACTATTGGAATGCATTCCAACACCCCTAAAACCTCCAAAAGGGATCATTTTTACTCCCCTTGCAACAGTGCCAGTGATCACAAAGTCGTGAAGTGAGTGTATATTTTAACAGAGATACAAGTAAAAATTATCCGCTATGCGGTTTCAGTGTTAAAGATATTATTGGGCTTAGCCCCTCACTGCACTTTTTTCATAAACCAATTCTTATCTATTCAAGTACGTAATAAAACTCAGTGACACCATATTATCACATTCTATCACTAAGCACGGTCATTCATCGTGTTGAAATACACATCTGTGCTCCCTGCATAACAACATAACAACATCTGGATGCTAGTAAGGATCAGAGATAGCAAGAATTACAAATAAGGTAATACACTTGGTGGGGACACAAGTGCTGCGATCCTCACGTGCAATTTAGGGACTGAACCCCTACACACAAACGAGCGCGTGCGGGGCTGACGCGCTGAGACAGGTTTGGACCAGACCAATTTTAGGGGGTAATTACAGCGTGCGAGTGCCCCCTTTTGGTACGTTTTGCACATATTGTAATAGAGAATGATGTTTTAACTATAATAATAGAAAAATACTCAAAAGATCCGGGGCTTTTGAAAAAAAAAAAACATTCCATGCTTATGCCCCCAAGCTATTAGCTTCCCAGATAACATTAGTGCTACCACCGAGTCAACGAAACTGCAGTTTGTTTAAACATGATGGTTGTTTTTGTTTCACTCTGCCATCGTTCAATAATGCTACGAGCATTAATGTTGATTTAATGGTGTTTTGTTTAACTTTAGAGTTAACACATCACGCGACCAATCACTACAGCGCTCCCTAGCTTCCCGAAGGAATAATTGCATTAATAAAATCAGGTGTCCTAAAGGCATTGATTGTCACTGAGCAAATCATTCTTTAAAATGTAATTTTCTCGAATAATGTTTAACTCAGGATTTGCATTATGAATGGGTTGAAACACATATCCAATGTTGTTCTAAATTAGTTAAGATAATCTCATTTCACATTCTTTAAGATGAACTTTAGTTCTGTAACTTGGATCTGCAGTGAACAGGATTCACTGAATAATTCTGATGATGGTTTTCAACTATCTTATTTGTCCTTTTGTTTCTTTTGTGTGTACATAGTTTCTTAGCTTATTTTTATCATAATTTTACTTAGTAGATAGTTAAGTTTCACTAGCCTAGTAGAGAGGACTTACAATACAATACTGTTTATTATAGCAATACTGTTTATTATATAATGAGGTTCTCTTTCTGTTAATAAATTATTGAACTTGAAGAGAAGTTGTCACTCCTTTATTCTATATGTGTGCAGAGTTTGCTGTTAAAATAACACCAGTGCTCAAATCATTCCTTCAACTGTTGTCCTAATATCAGCTGTTTGGGCTGATATTCACCAGACAATACCTACCAGAACGGGAGTTATTTATTAAACATTAAATAACTTAAAACAGTGCGTAGCATAGCACAACACTGATTTTTCAAATCATTTATTGAATTATTGGTGATCATTTATTCGTAGTTGGGTTGCTCCAAGTATCCGGTGTGAACTTTTTTACAGCAATGTAAAAAACATTGCTGTAAATATCAATAAGGGGGAAAAAAAAGCTGGTGTTCTTCTTTGTATTCAAAAGGCTTCTTTGACAACATGGTTTTGTAAGAATGTAAAATTCCGTTTCAAGGGAAGCTCTTACATTAGTGCGACTTCAGAAATGGGCACATGCATAATGCATGATAATGGTACGGAGGGTTAGCGAAGCATGTCAGATGGGGTTGTGTGTCTTGGGACATTTCATATGAAAAACATCATGGACAAAACATGTTTGTTATTTCTGATTGCATATTATGTGCAAATATGAAGCTGTCAGCAGAATTGCAGACGCTGCATTAGAAGCACAGACTATGATTCTAATAATACACTATTGCTTTAAGTACAATAGCCTCTACAAAAAAATGTTTATAGCCAAGTTGTCATGTTACAGCTGTTTTTCTTTTTTTTTTGGTGTCGCCTATTCCCTTGTATTTGATTCAAAACAGTAGTCTGGAGGAAGATGCCTACTGTAAACTGAATGCCCTCCTGTGTGCTTTTATCCCAGATCTGGCTCCATTGTTGGTATGAAGTGTCTCATGCTGCTTTGCTAAAGTGGAAACAGGATAATCAATACGGTGGGATTGGAGAGCAAAAGATAGCGCAGACATGCGTAGAACTGCTCGTTATATTGTTGTCTAGACGCTACACATAAACAAATACCTTGGTTCACGGTTTGACTAATGCGTTAACATTGCTCTATAGTCTTCCTCAGCACGATTTTGTGCTAAATATGAAATTTAGAGTCATGCAGCCCATCGCTGCACATAGAGAGATGAAGACACAGCGAGACAGGGGGGAGGTGGAAGATGATGACAGAGAGGGAATTTAGGAGCAGCTCAGCTTTGATTAAATAAGGCATGAACCGCCATGTTGTAGCCCATGCCTAAACGGTAGAACCCATGTACTATAGAGAGACTGACACACCTGCATGCAGACATCTAATCTGCCATGAAAATGATGGGCACAGTACAGATCTGCACTGCTCCTTGTGGTGGTGTCAAAAGCACCTCCTCTTTCTGGCTTAAAATGACTAGAAAGCAGGCACTGAAAGGAGGAGAGACGGCTGCTGATAGAAATACTCACTCCAGCCTCCTCAGAGCCTGTCATCACTGACATGGAATCACAACAGGAACGCATTACTAGCCCCTCACTCAGTCACCGTCTTTCCTAGAGCTACAGAGGAGCTACAGATCTCTCTTTTTTCCCCACCAAAGAGAAAGTAAGATCAGGTTTGACTGACTTTGTATATAGGCAACAGATACTAACCAGAAAATCGAAAATACATGCCTCATATTTCAGGACTTATTTAGTAGAATGGATATTATTCCATGGGTCACACAAACAGTCAGCGGTTACTTTAATTTGTTTAGTTTATTTTAAACAGGATTGGAAAATAAAACAATAAAAATAATATTAGATGATAACAAACAACAATTTTCATACTATTTACAGTATTACAGTTTCCAGTAATTTACAGAAACCTATTAAATCTTATCCCAGTGTCACAAAATCAGAAAGGTCCTTTTCTCATGTTGGTCATTTGGAGGGATTTCTGAATCAAAAAGAACCTTAATTGAACTTTAGACAGTATATCTGTTATATGTGGATTTCAACTAATTTGATGATCTATTGTCACAACCAACATGTATTTTCATATACGGTATTTATTCATCTGGTACATTACGTACTTTAACATTTATCTCCATATTCTACTACTGTTTCCAAAAAAATATATATATAGTTGTATTGACAATTGGGACTAATTAATTTGTTTCAATCAAAACATCTCATTAATTCATGTATTCCTAGAGTAACCATTTCCAAAAGCTGTTCTAAATCGTCCTCAAACACAAAATATGTGTTGCAAAGAGTACCAATCTAATTTTCTTTGATTCATTGCAGATATAATTCATTTAATTAACTCCTAAAGCTTTTGATAACATTAAAGTCCAAACATTGCTGCTCTTCTTCTCACTGATGAGTTGCCATCGTAATTATAATGCATTGAGCTCGTAGTGGAACATTACAGTCTCAGCTGCCTTGTGAGCCAAAAAAGATCTTTGCCTGTTATGGCACTATGTCTGGTTCAGTGGGCCGAATTCAGACGTGTCTTTTCATGCACATATACATAAACTAATTCTAATCTAAATACAGGAAGTAAACGAGTAAGATGACACTGTTGTCTTTCATCCCAAATAAATGGAAGGAAGTTATCTTTAATTGCCATAATGAAGCTTTTCAACTCTAAAAACCAACGTAGGACAGAGAGAAAATGAAAGACAAAATAAAGAAATGTCCCATTATAATGCACACATGTAATTAGGCAACATTTCAATCCAACAGATCTTGCACAAGCTATTTTTCAAAATATGTGACATATCTCAGACTCTGATCGAAAAGTGATTTCAAGCATCAACAGGCTGCTTGGCACACCTCTCCCAGATAATTTGACAATCGTACAGATTTGGACCAGACCAAATCTGGTAAAAAATTTTGTCAGACAGAAAATTTTACCAATATGTGGCTGTGGAAGTGACTCACAGAAATGAGTCACAACTTCTAAGACAAATCACAACAGTCAGGTTGTCATGCTCTGTTCTCCTTACGGCTGCAGAGGAAGATACCCATATCTTTCATGACACCGCCTTCCTACTCTCGCTCCACCCACTTGGCTTCCCTTCTGTTGTCACAGCAGCTTCTTGTCTTTTCCGCATTTCCCATGCCATTGTGCAATATTTCCACTGGTATACAATTTAATCATTTATTCCATTAAATGTTAAAGATTCCACCTTATATCTCACCAAATTAGGCCTCACTCATTCATGCCTATTATTCCAGAGTTTGAACTTTTCCATAATCCAGGCTGTATTGTTAAGTCTCTCATGTAGATATAAAAAGACAAAAAAAATGTGATGGGGTGGGGGGTAGCGACCGTCAGGATGTAACAGCCTGTACTAACACGATGAGGCTGATGCCAGAACGTGTGCGTTTTCCAGTCTCAGTGAGGATCCGCCTGCCTTTCCTCCACTCTGTCTGATGAAGGCTCAGTGCTGGCATGTTTGAGGCTTTGGCAGTTTTCCCCCCATTTCTTGGCATAAGATGCTCAGTGGCTAAAATGTGGCTCTGGCTTGAGCATGCAGAAATTAGTAAATTAGAAGGGGGATAAGGGAAAAATCATTCAGGTATGGAGCTGGAGAGCTAACCATCCAAAACGCTCCTTGCAAAAGCTGCAGGTTATTACAAAATGATTTATGCTCATTTAAGATTTTCACACTTCATGTATTTTGGTAAGCTTCATGAATTAAACCAATGCAAAGGAGCATACAATTTTGCTACGGGAAGTAAAATAAATGGTTTTATTTCATTTTTTTACAAAAAAAAGAACAAAGACAGAATCTGGAAAGAGGAAAAACAGGGTAATTCTACATAAAAATCTATTAGGGGCTGCAAAAGACTTGAGATTATGGGGAAGGTTCATCTTTCAGCACAACGCGGATTCTAAAGTTGCAACCAAAGATGTAATGGAAGTGTTTCAGATCAAAGCATATTCCCATGATCGAATGGCCCGCTTGATGTCTAGACCTAAAACTAGGACTGCATGACATAAAAAAACTAACAAACTCACAAAGCCCTTTTAGCAGTGTCCAATACAGCCCTAAAATCAAATGCGACACCACCATATCTCACCCACTCTTTTCTTTTCCCTTACATCATCTCAATGGTCCTATCCCTTTGGGAACTTTAGCTTCACCGAGAGCAAAACTTCATCTTAAAGGCCAACTACATTAAGATGATGCAGAATGTGAGTGCATAGCCTTTGAAATAAAAAGCAAAACAATTACCCAATTAAACTAAAGAAAGACACAAAGAGAGTGCAGGTCATGAGCTATTTGGATGTTCTTCAAAACCATGCACCCATTATTTTGTTTTAAATCCCGAGTTGTGCAGCGGGACCAGCCTGTTTAAAATACAACAGTCGACTAAATACCAAATCCCAGCAGTTCTTAACAATTGCAATTTTACACATACTGATATTTCATGCAACTCTACCTAAATCCAATTGAGAATCTGTGGCCACACCTAAAATATTCTATTCACAGATGCTCTGCATCCAATCTGACTGAGTTTTAGCTATTTTGCAAAGACTGACGGGAAGATATTTCAGCATTTAGATGTGCAAAGCGGGTAGAGACCCACCACAAAATCCTTACAGTTAAAACTGCAACAACAACAAATGGTTCTCCACAGGATTGTCCACGAATTATGAAATACAAATGCATGATGCGCTTTTCAGGTGTTTTATCCAATCATTTAAAAAATACTATATTGTTTTCCTGTCACTTCAGAACAAAAGTAGCCATATGTGTTCGTCTATTACCCAAAATTCTTTTAAAATATGTTGAAATCTTTTGTTTTAATGTTATACTGTGTCACAGTTTAAGAGGTAATAATACTTTTTCAAGACCCTGCATGATTGCCAAATCAAAAAAACTACAAATACTGAAACTATCACCCATTTTCAAATCAAAATATTTCAAATTGATAAATTACACCCCAAATGAGAAGGCTCTGGGGGTTACCATAGAAATATGCTGTTAAATAGGGTGATATGAAAGAGAAAATACAAAAAAAAAAAAAAAGATTGTGGGAGTGGTCTGCCCTTAAGTCCCTTGTGTTCTCCCCTCTCCAGCCTTAGTGAATCTCTTTTGTGGCTGTTACTATTTTTGTACACATCAGGCTCCTGGCCAAGCAATGGTGAGAGCTGTGAGCACTGCATGGAGTGAATACAGATAAAAACACACAAATACTGCAACAGATCTGCTTGAAGATGGAGCTGTTCATGTAATGTTACATAAGGTGAATAGATCAAATATACACATTTTTAAAACAGTAATGAATGTTATTGATAATAAAGCCATTGTATGCAACGCATTACTGGCCTTCATCTGCCTGTGCAGATTCCAGGGAGTTAAGAGAGACCAGATGTATGGGCATGATCACAGAATGGCAGTCAGGAGGGAAGACATGGGAACCACCACTGCAGTCAACGTGAGCATTAATACATCATGCTTTTGAGAAGGGAAAGAACAGAAGAGTAAAAAGATGCATGAATAACCATGAACTCTGGTGGGGGAAAAAGGGTTTTAATGTTAAGACTTTTATCCTAATGTAACAAATTATTAGTGTTCTGCATACTATATACTACTATAAGTCAATCAAGGTCCAAATAAATACACAGAGACAATGAAACACAGACCGTTCTGTCAAAATGTTACTTTAAATTTGAAATAAAATGTGTTTTCTATTGTAGATATGGGAAAGTTAAAGTGAATAACTTTTTTATAGAAACACCCTGACTTGTAAAGATCAGCACGCATCTGCCCCACTTGAACAGCATGTTCTCTTGTCTTTCCTATTTAGAAGAGGGACTGAAAGAAAAGGGTCTCCATCTCTTGTCACATTTTACCCTATTAATGTAACTCAACACTGATCAACTTAAACACAGTGTATGTTTAATTGCATTCGTTTTACAGATGTTTTAGTGGGTTTTGTGGCAGGGGAAATGATAAAAATGCTTAACCATTATTTCCTTATGTAGATAAATGTCTATTTCAATGTTATATTTTTTTATTTTTCTAGTTTCACAAAATATATTTTTTCTTTCAGCATCTTCATTACGGGTGTCAATTAATGCATAATTTCCATATTTAAAAATGGGTTTCTTTAAGGTATTTAATGCTCTAGTAAAAATGGACTGTTCCTTTCAATCTCATTCACCCTGCCTTTATTAAGTTTATTCCAAGAGTGCCGATCACAAAATATGGCTTTTTGGAAATCCATGTCATGCCAGCAATAGAGTTGATAAATGATTTATGTCCAAGCAAGCAATTCTATGTCACAGGTTCAGGTTTTAAAGGTTGTGGGAGTTAGACCCAGTTGCAAAGTATCATGATAAAAACTGAAATATACCTGTAAATGTTAATCGGTGCTGGTGAAACGAGATGAAATGGTCCAACTCTTTGATTTGTGCTCGTTAGCAAAGTAGTGCCGCTCCCATCTTATCTAATACTCTTCCAACATGCGCTCTCATTACTGAAAAGGCCAACATGACATGCAGCCTTGAGCAGGAGGAAAACTGTTGCTCAGCACCAGACATACGTTAACAGAAGCCTTCGACATGAAAAGGGGAGACGATGAGAAAAGGAGCAAAAAAATAGATAATCTGCTAAAAAAGATAAATAACTAAAATCCTAGTTTACAGATTTAAAAAAAAAATAAGACAGTGTGAAATGATAGGGTTTAGAGAAAGTGTTATAAAACTGCCAAAGAGAAGAAAAAACAGCTGCATCCTTGTCATTCTGGAGGGCCTTATTTTCACAAGTTGCATTGTCGGAGATTAGGCAGGAAGACCACTGCCTGAAATCAAGCTAGAGGGGGGATAACAAGCATCCCGTTGCCTTTTAAATTGTTTTAGGAAACAGAGATTATTCCCCTCACACATACAAACACACGTGTTGATTTGGCCATATGGATGCACACTCACTTTGATTTATCCCAACAAAAAGATACCATGTGAAGCCTACCCACGTGCCGACAATAAAGCCGCTTCACAGTAGGGGAGCTGTCACCAGTCAACATCTTCTATTCAGTGGTCCATAGCTCTGCTACTAAAAACCTATGTTTAAGTACCCCAACTCCTATTCCTGCCACACGCATTCACAGCAGTACACTCACATGTGCCAGCAGGCAAACCTTTGCTGGCAGTTGACATGATGACGGTGAGTGACACAGAGGTGACACACCATGTGGGGGTTACATGGCTCAACAAAGGTGTTGTGTGCAGAGCATTCTGAACGTCATTCGTGTTTCCCAAGGTAGTTTGGTCAGATTTACTAGTTTTCAGTTCAATATCTGCCAGATTTAATTATGCATGTGGGAAAAGGGATGCATTACTTCCATAGGTAAGCTGACGGCTTGTGAAAACACGATGGTGGTGATAAAAAGCCTAATTTATTTCCAATTAGCAGGTCCATAGTTAGGATGCCCATCATTGTTATCATGAAATTTTTTATGCGCTTCCCCTCAATTAAGTGATTCATCTGCTTACTATCCCGCCAAGCATTTCCGCTTAGAAAACCTATTTAAAAGGATTTTTTTCTACGTGTATTAATGCATCTGCAGAGGAGACATTACGGGCATAGGCTTCAAATGGAAATTTTTGGAGTCAACAGCACATTTTGTTGTGTAAAATGCCTAAATAAGAAAAAAAATAAGGCTTTTTGTGAAATATTAGCTAAAGCATGCAGTTTAAATATTAATATATGTTTAGATTGCGTTTATTTGTTCAGCCCAGTCCCTAAAATGCATAAAGAGTAAGGGTAATGAAAATCCATCAACCTGACAGAATATAATATTGCCATGTACTTTGTGGATGCATGGCCTTTTAAATATATAACAGTCATCCAGGAATTTTATCCAAGCAGTCCTTTGTGACTATAATAGCAAACACACTGATATGCAGTGATGATTGGTGTTCAATATATTGTGCAACTGTTTACTTTCTACCCAACATGACAGTGGCCTGGTCTCTTTGGGGAAAATGCTCCCTACACAACAATGCAACAATGACAAAAACAGGTAAATGTTGGTGGCTTGGTTATTCTTTTGGACCGTTACTAACTTGGCATCCAGATTAAGTTACATTTTAGAAGAAGAGCTCATATTTTAAGTATTCCTTCCTCCTCAGCCCACTGGAATGGACCAATCTGAGATTATTGTGATGGAATATCTTAACTAGCATGTTTTATTTTTAATAATTGTGCAGTCAAGTTTTTAACCTTGTCTGTACATAATTTTTTTTGCTTCAGCTACAGATTGCAGGAACAGAGGAACACATTTTGCAAATGCAGTAATGGTCGACCATCAGTTTTGTAATACTGAGGATTTTTTATTTGGCAGCTAAATAGTGTTGGTTACAGTGATTGGCCCCTGTTAAAGATGCCCAAATGCAGCAGGATAATCTCACACAAAAAAAAAATGTTTTGGTACAGCACGACAAACCATGCATGAGCGAGCAAGCCACGTAAAAGATTTACAAATGCTTTTCATACCATGACTTCACAAAAAGATTGTGAAGTGTTTTGACTTTGGTGAATATTCACCACTAGGGAGTGTTACAACTTTTATAAAAACAAGTTACAAAAAAAGGTAATCAGATTTTAACGAATCTTTGCGAATCTAGCCCGTATACAAAATATGCAGTATGATGATGATTGAAAACCTTCTAAATAAATAAAACTGTCAAAAATCAGATGTTTCTCCTAATGACCTCAGATATTTAGGATATATTCCTTAGATGATCTTGAACATTTGATGCATTCTCATATTTGCCGGATCTCGTTGTCTGTTGAGATAGTGTGTTTTTGGAAAATCTATGTATCTCCCACAATCCTTTGAAAATCCAGAATTAATTAGGCACAATGTTTAAACACTTGCCTACTCTTCCTCCTCAACTGGCTATGGATCTGTGCTTTTTTGCCTCTTCCATAGAACATTAAACACTGAACCTGGCTGTCAATAAGTCATAAGGTAAATGTGAAAAATGAATTATTGGTTATTCAGGAAATCTTTTGTCCAGATGCCAGATATTAGTGAGGCTTATACCAGAAGAAAAACATAAATTTACCAAATTGGGATTAAATGCTGCGTTTGCTATCAAATGGGAATAGACATTTTTCTTAAAAAAAACATAAGTGTAAGGACATGACATTTTCATAACAGATTCTTGCTCTTGCAATATTTTGAAAATTTAAGGACAAACATTGGATATTCAATATTTTTCTAATATTCAACCGATGCTGTCAGATTGCCATAATGCATTGTGAGCGCTAAATCTTTAAGGCCGGAGTGTTTCTGCAATTTTGTCTCCAATTTTGTTGATTAGGCCATATCATTTAAATCATTATCCTATTGAAAGACTCAGTGATGGCCAAATTTTAGGCTTCTGGCAGAGGTCAAACGTTCATATTTAAGATGTTTTAGTATTTCAAAGTGTTCCTCGAGCCTTTGGAAGAGAACCAGACCCACTGCATCAGAGATCATCCACCATGCTTAACAGTGAGCATCAGAATGCTTTTCCAGTTATAAAAAATACTAGTTTTAATTTTCCAAATTCTTGAGTGTGAGGGGAGTCAACTGCAAGAAATAAGCAATTCAAACATCAATACCATAAGGGCCAACAAATGTGTTGAGATCTTTATGTCTCATTATGTAAGCTATGTACAATACCAATGCATAACACAGAAAGCATACATTTCCAAGTACCAGGTCTTCTAAAAGACTTGCAAACCAACGTAGTTGTTAATGATTAAAAAAAGATTGGCAGCTGCTTTCTGGATGGGAGTGATAAATGTCTTAATTCCCACTTAGATCTTCTTCCATTTACAGAAGGATTGTAAGACACCTATAAGTATGCGGTAGATTACCTAAAGACAAAAATAAAATTAAGAAAGCAGTTGCCACATGCAGCTATTTACCAAACTCAAACATCAACTGTGATCACTGCCAGTTACATATATGGGTAATAATAAATATTGAAGCATATTATAATTCTTGGCAGGATTGGTAAAATCCTGTTAGACGTTAGAGCGCCCACCTGTATCCAAGTTTCAGACCTCTGACCTATGTGTCCCTTTAGATAAGAGGAAATTGGGATTTTCATCAACAACCAAGACTCAAGTCATAAACTGGAAACTTCTTCGACACCAGCATCCCTGTCCACAGTGAAGCCAGTTTTATATCACAATAGACAAAGAGGATACTGCTTAAGAAATAAGTTCCTTCTCCAAAATTGACACCTTCAAGCTCAATTGTAATGCAAAACTGCCCTCATGAAGACACCAACTACTCCCTGGATAAAGGTTTTAAGGTCAAGGAAAACAAAGATGAAGCTATTTGGCAACAAGGAAAGAAATAATATATGGATGGATCAAAGTAAGGCTTTCAAGCCTAAAAAACACAGCATAAACTGCCAAGCATGGTAGAGATAGAATCATGCTGAAGTAATGTTTCACTGCAAGTGGTAAAGTAATATAATAAGTGTTTGGGACATTGAAGACAGAGGACTGCCTTCAAATTCAATCACTTCAAATCAACAGGTAATTGGTTGGAACTTGCTCTGCTGTTCCAACAGGACCGTGATCCTGAAAAACAAACTAAAACTGTTTATGGGACAGCTATAGCAGGCAAATATTACACTTTTGGATATAAAGGGCATGCGGCTTCTCTGTAACAAGCAAAAAATACCAAAAAAAGTATTCATAGGGGTGTATAATCCTTCCACCATATACAAAAACCTGATCCAAACCAACCAATAAAAGGCTGAAATTAATGAGGTTCATGCTGATGATAAATGTATAGAATCCGCTGACCCAAAGCGTTGATGCAGTGCACTGAACCATGAGATAAACATGAAAATGTCTATGAGTTTTTTTTTTTCCAAGTGAACTGATGTACTTAATTCAGGTAATCAGTGTCCTGATAAAATAGTGTTTTGATATTCTTCATGGATAAAACAGATGCCTGAAAACTTCTGGTTTTATCTCTGTAACGGCCAGTTTTAATGAAACATCCAAAGGAGTGATCTATTTATGTGTAAAAACATTTAGAAACCCCGGGAATATGTAGCATGTTTAGAGAACAAAGAGAGTGATTAGGGTGGAAATACTTTTTATTAAGTAAATAGCTTTCTTACCTCTCCTAAATGAGGATTAGGATTGAATCCACAGAGATTGCAGACTTTCTTCTTGCATTCGGTGCACAGACTGTAGTTGGGGGCGTCTGATGAGCCAATGTTCAGCTCCAGGTTACACAGAGGGCAGTTTCCCTTGGCAACTGAAGCTGGAGCCTGAGCAGAGTCAGCGGCTGGGGACTTCTCTTCCTGCTCCACAGAGGTGTGTCTGGGGGGCTTCTTGGACACAGCAGGCGGGGTGTCAGGAGCAGAGCCGGAATCAAGTGGCGATCCAGGGGCAGAGAAAGGAGAGTCGGGAGGGGAACCGGGATCAGAATCCGGAGGAGAACCTGGTCCAGAGTCCGGTGACCCAGGTGGAGACTCTGGTGCTTTGGTTTCCTCTCCAGAAACGAGAGTGGTGGCGGAGCTCAGCAGCGACGAGCCGAAGCTGAACATTTGAGATGCAGATCCAGGCGGTTTAGCTGACTCTGTCAGCCCCCCTAAACCCCCAAAGAGCTTTCCAGCCACAGATTCCTCTTGCTTTGGTGCAGCCTTTGCAGGAGGCTTCGATGACTCCATCAGTCCACCAAACCCACTGAATAGTTTCCCTGTAACAGACTCTGTGGCTTGTGCAGCACCAGCAGGGGGTTTAGCTGAATCTGTTAGCCCTCCTAAACTGATACCACCCAAACCCCCAAAGAAGCTAGATTCCTGTTTGGCTTTAGCTGGAGACTGCTGAGGGCTGGACCTCTGCTGAATGGGGCGCCCTGTCTTAGGGTCGATTTTGGGCGACCCTGCCAATGAAGAGCCTGGAGAAAGGGGTCCTGGAGATGAAGGACCTGGGGATTTCTGCCTTGGTGTTGTTGGTGGCGTTAATCCTTGTTCAGATGTGCTCTGCTGCTTTATGAGCAGTTTTCCAGGCTTGCCAGGTGCTTGTCTCTGAGGCGAGGGAGGGCCTGAGCCTTGCATGGGCTTTGACATTCCAGGGGGATCCATTCCTCCCATCGCTCGCTGCATCTGACAGTTCAGACAAAGCCACTCTTTACCCTGAAGACAAAAACAAAAGAAGATAAGTTAGAGTTTTTATAAGATTGTGTGGCTCTTGAGGCCTTTGTTCATTAGTAGCTTGACAGGAAGAAGGGCAGAGAGAGTGGAACAAAAGGCAAGAAATGGCACAGGATCAGGAATCGAAACCTGGGACGGCTGCTTCTAGGACCATAGCCTTCATACTTACAAGTCTTAAAGAATTATACCATGAAAAAGTTCAATACTTTTGTCGCTCATGTTAGCAAATTAAACTCCTTGTATAGATTAATTACAAATAGAATCAAATATTTCAAGCCTTTATTTCTTGTAATTTTGATGGAAACAAAACAGGATTCAGTGTCAATTTTTTTTATTATTTTGATAACATTAAATCCTGGAAAATTCATGGTGTCACATCCTAATCAGCTAATTAACTCAAAATACCTACAGGGGTTTCCTGAGCCTCTAAATGGTATCTCACTATGGGTCAGTAGGCTATGCAATCATGGGGAAAACTGCTGACTTGAAAAATGCCCAGAAGACAGTTACTGACAACCTACACAAGGAGAATAAGCCACAAAAGTATAGTGCTACAGAAGCTGGTTGTTCACAAAGGGCTGCATCAAAGCATGTTTATAAAAAGTTAAGTGGAAGAAAAAAGTGTTGTAAGGAACAGTGCACCAGCAACATGGATAACCACAGCCTTTTAGAGGATTATAAAGCAAAATCCGTTCAAGCTGAGGCTTGAGTCAAATACGCACAGACAAACACACATGGGCTTGTCATAAGCCACTCCTGAACCAGAGACGACATCAGAGGCCTCTTATCCGTGCCAAGGAGAAAAAGAACTGGACTCTTGCTCAGTGGTCCAAAGCCCTCATTTTAGATTAAAGTTATTTATTTGGAAAAATCAAGGTCCCAGAGTCTGAAGAAAGAGTGGAGAGGCACAGAATCCATGTTGCAAAATGACGTTTCTACACTATAGTCATGATTTGGGCCATCTGCTGGTGTTGGTCCACTCTGTTTTCTAAAGTCAACACAGCCATCCACCAGAAAATGTTTAGAGCAGTTCACAATTCCTTCTGCATACGAGCTTTATGGAGATACTAATTTCATTTTCCAGCAGGATTTAGCACCTGCTCACACTGTACCAAAAGCTGCTTCAATAAATGTGGTGTTGCTGTGCTTGATTGGCCAGCAAACTCCCCTGACCTGAAGCGCCTAGAGAATCTATGGGGATTTGTCAAGAAGATGAGAGACACCAGACCCTACAATGCAGAAGACCTTGAAGGTTGTTATCTAAGCCATCTGGGCTTCCATTACACTGATCTCCTCCATGTCATACCACACTGATGAAGTAATTCATGCAAAACAAGGTCCAACAAAGTATAGAGTGCGTAGAAAAAAAACACACTTTTAAAATCTTGATATTTCTGTTGAAAATATCCTTATCCTTTTAAATATTAAAATTGTCTGAGACACTGAATAATAGTTTTATTATCAGCATGCCCCTCTATGTGTAAAGAATCTATATACGAGTTTCGCGTTTTGAAATGAGTAAAATAATGTCAAACATTTACACAGTATTGTTTTTTTCAGACATACTTGTATATGGTGCTGTACAACTTGGCCCCCTGCTAAACTAGATCCAACCAGATCACATTTCACACTGTTGTGGGATGAAATGAAGTGTGTATGTACATACAGTGCCTCACAAACACATTAGTATAACATTCTCAATGTAAAACCACATACGTCAGTGTGTGTTATTGGGATTTTAGGTGATATATTAACACTAAGTGGTTCACGATTCTGAAGTGGGAAATATTTTCTTCAATAGTTCCATAAATACAAATGGAAAGAATGTGGTGTGATACCCGATGCCCCCCATTTAACACCCGAGCAACCAATTTCCATGAGAAGCCGCCTAATTATTAAACAGAGCCACCTAATTATCAAATAGAGTCACCGGTGGGTAATTGAATCTCAGTTTAAATCCAGCTGTTCTGTTAAAGCTTCAGAGGTTTGTCAGAAAACACCAGTGAACAAACAGCATTAGGAAGACCAAGGGCACCGCAGACAGGTCAGAGACGATGTGTAGACGTTTAAAGCAAGTTTACATTATATCTCAATATCCCAATATGTTAGCATCTCACAGAACGCTTTATGAATCATTCAAAAACTCAAACTGGAAAACCTACCAGGAAATGGCTGCCAAACTAAAACGACAAGGTGACCGAGCGAAGCATTAATAAGACAGGCAGCCAAGAGATCCATGCCAACTTTGGAAAAGCTGCAGAAATCTAAAGCTATGGTGACAAAATCTATTTGACATCTATTATAGTTGGGAGTTTGCAACAAGCCATATAAGGGAAAGGGCAAATATGTGGGAGAAGGGGCTCGGGTCAAACATGTCGGTGGTAGCAACATACTGTGGTTGGGATGTCGCTGGTCAGACTTGATAGGAAGATATGTTTAGCTAAATGCTTGGCCATCATGGAAGAAAGCCTGCATGAGGCATGAGACTGGGATGGAGACATACCCTGAAAGGCTTGCAGCTGTAACTGCAGCCAAAGGTGCTCCAGAAAGACTTAGGAGGCTGAGCACAAATGTGTAACACATTTCAGATTTCTATATGCATAAAAATCTGAATTCACTGTACACTTTATTTTCTTCTGCTTCACAATTATATGTTACTTTGTACATGCTTATTGCATAAAATTCCATTAAAATAAATTGAGTTTTGCGGTTCCAAAGTGACAAAATGTATAAATGATCCAAGGGTATCAATACCTTTGCAAACATCCGGCATTGTGTGTTAAATATCAATTTAACACACAATGCCGAATGTTTGCAAAGGTATTGATACATTGCATTTGTTAAAAGAGAGAAACTACTACTTTAAATGCAACAGTAGACATTAGCCTTCTCTTTCCAGCCTAATCTATGGGACCTTAGTGTGATTTCTGACCCAGCAATGTCCACAGAGTGCCACTCAAAACAGTTACTAACAAAACTGCCTCATCTCTGCAACATTTGAAAACTAAAGTGTCCTGCTGAGGTACTGTTTCACTGCCAGTAGTATAGCTGTACTGCACTACTTTTTATTGAGTTTTTGATTCTTATTGCCAGTGTGTTTTATCTACTCTTTTTGTGTTTCGCTTTCACCATGAATGATTTTGTAACAATCCTGTGTGTAAAGGGCTTTATGAATACAATCCACCCCATAGGATTACATAGAGTTTGATTGTGTCTTTAAATAGCCAATATTCTTTTTAAAAAAAGCAATTCAAGATTACCAAGAGTTCCACAATTAGCCAGAAATACTAAGTTGTCCCTTGTAAATGTTGATAATACAGTTGTTTGCTTTCATAGTGTTTACTTTTGTTATACCAAACACCCGTTGCAAAAAAAAAAGACATTGGCAGAGCCTTTTGTTTGGATATCTCCTTTGTTTCCACAGCATGTCAGGCACAGTGTTTAAAAAGCCAGCTGTTGACAGTTTGATCCCCATCTAGAAAAGGAGCAATGCTTGTGTGTGTAATCATACTTATGGCCTACTACGTATGCTGCAGGGCTTATTGTATTGAAGTGTAAATATAAAACTAACCTACTACAATGTTGATCTACCCAGGTGCTTTTGGCTCCTTATGGCTCAAGCGCCCGCCCTTGTAATTAACAGGTTAAAAAAGAAAGAAAAAAAAGCTCAAGAAAAGAAAATATATTGTGCTAGGTTTAATCCTTGCCCATCAGCACTTTCAGTTTGTGTGTGAGTGAATGTCATCACTTGCTGGCAGAGTTCCTTCCTGTGGCCATGATACGAGTCACCTTGGTCAACATTCCCTAAGTCCATATGGTCCCTCTGCTCCTCAGCCCGTGTGTGTTGCTCTTATAAGCAACATGCCAGACTCAGGGATGACCAATATGCTGTGAGCAGGCTAGTGCTGCATTCTGCTCTAGTTTGAAAACAAGCACCTGAATCACTTTATTTTGTACTTACTATCTCTAACACTTAATATGTATTCTCCAAACAGGCTATTTTATGCTGTTTTCCTTTTTTTCCGATCTGACCTGCAATTTCAGGCTGAATAAGATTCTTTTTCCTTAATTGCACAAAGAAATGTGCCACTGGTTCCACAACAGAGGTGTTCGTTTTGAATTAAAACACGAAATTGAGATACAAAATCTTTGTCCATCAAGTATCAAAGCAAATGGATCTACTTTCTGGTTTTTTTTAGAGAAATCAAAAAATTGCAAACTGCAACATACTTTCATAGGCTAAAAATAGTGGAAATTCTTAGGTTGGAGGCAAATTTAGTATAGGAAATATTTTTTTTCAATGTTAGTCTTGCCAATCAGAACACAGAAAGAAAATATTCAGATTTCAATATCCGGGTAATTTTTGGTGCAGCCTTAATTTTAAAATTATGGTTGCTTTTACATTCCTTTATGACCAACAATTTTAGCATTATGATAAAGCTAGCCTCAAAAGGATATATTTTTGTACTTTTTGGGGATTCTGTTTTGCTTTCTGACATATAATGCCAATAGCACTGACAGTACACGACTGAAGATTTTGTTTTGTTTTTTAACAGAGAAGCACCAGAATTGAAGACTTGCAGCATGACCCACATTAGTGACTTGTGTACATGACTCAGTATGAACAATTGTGGTGATATTATGTGTGAACATTTGATAACGGGACGTCTGACCTCTCTACATGTAAAAAACAAACCAAAAAAAAAAAAAAACAGCTGGCAATCAGGGTCTTACCGCGGAGTCTGGTGGGCTGAAGCCACACATGCTGCAGACCTGGTTCTTGCACTCAGTGCAGGTATTGTAATTGGGTGGGTCCTTAGATCCAGTGTTGAGCTGGGTGGTTTTACACAGCGGACAAAGTCCAGCTGCAGGCTTTCCAGCTACTTGCTGACCGGGAGGACCAGCACCCTTTGCTGGCATGGGGCCTTGCTGCCCTTGAGGTTTTGGTCCAGGTTTTCCAGCTTCTTGTTGTGGTGGGCCGCCTTTTTGTTGGTAAGGTCCCCCTTGATCTGGTCTGGGTGACTGCTGCCCTGCAAGTCCTTGACTTTGCCTGGGGGCCTGCCCAGGGGGTCCTTGATCTGATTTGGGCCCTTGACTTTGTCTTGGTCCTTGGCTAGGAGGACCTTGACTGGATTTTGGCCCCTGACCAGGTTGTCCTTGCCCTGGAGGACCTGATTTGAGTCCCTGACCTGGTGTCCCCTGACCTTGCCTCGGTCCCTGACCAGGTATTCCTTGCCCCGGAGGACCTGATTTCAGTCCCTGACCTGGTGTCCCCTGACCTTGTCTCGGTCCCTGACCAGGGGGGGCTTGACCTGGCTTTGGACTCTGCCCAGGAGGGCCTTGACTTTGTTTTGGGGGTCCTCCCTGCTGTGGTCCCTTTGGTCCCGGCCCCTGTTGGGGGCCCTTCCCTGGTGGCTTCCCTCCTTGCTTGTTCTCCACTTTTGCTGATGCATCACCCTCCTCTTCATCCCCAAACAGTCCAAACTTGGGAATGTTAACGGCATCGCCCATAGACGAGATGGAGGATGTCATGGACGACACAGCACTGAGGGGGTTTGCCCCACTGAGGAAGCTGGAGCCAAACATGCCGGATGATTTAGTCTCTGGGCCTTTTGGCTCCTGCCGGAATCTGGATTCAAAGAGGCTCAGGGAAGAGGGGCTGCGGCCCGGCGTGGGTTTGCCTGGTGGACCCTGGTTGAAGGCATCTACAGTTCGACTTTTACTTAAACCAGCTGGGCCCCTGGAGCCCCCTCTTTGTTGCTGAGCATCAGATTCTGAAGGTCTGAAAGAAAAAAACAAAACAGTCCTTGTTATGGCCATGTGTGTAGAAACAACAAACATAAAACACTGGACTGCATATAAAATGTTAACAAGTAAAACCGGTCCAACGGTGCATCTGCGCCATATGTGTTATAACTGGGACGCAGAATTTAACATATGGTATTAAAAAAAAATTCTAACATCTAAATAAACAGCAATATGTTGTTTCTGCTGAATCATTCACACATGCCTTGACAGCAATTCACATCTTCATAAATTAGGCTCAAGACTAAACTGATCTACAGAAAATGGTCTACATAACAATCTCTCTATTTTTTAACCCCAACTTGAATTCTTTAACATTTTGTCTTCATACTCGAGCTGAATAGGATTTTATCTGATTGACCAGCACACAGTAGTGCATTGTGGTGAAGTAAATGAAAAGGGTAAATGATCTTCAAAAATATTCAAGTAAAAAAATGGAAAATGTGGCATGTGTATTTCCCCCCTCACAGACCAACCAATTATTCAGGGAACCATTCAAAGGGCCCTAGGTGTCTTTGAGAGACGTTATGCTATGGGATGTTTTTTTTCCCCCCTCAGCAGAGACAGTAAAAGATGTTCATCTTTGTCGATGAGAAGACGAGTGGAGCTAAATACAGGGTAATCCACGAGGAAAACCCATTAGAAGGTGGAAGAGGCTTGAGACTGGATTAGAAGTTCACTCTCCACAAGAACACCACCTCTGAACATACAGCCAGCTGCAGTGGTATGGTTTAATTCAAAGCCTAGTCATGTGTTGGAATGGTTCAGATAAAGTTTAGACTTAAATCCAATTAAGAATCTGTGGCAAGACATGAAAATTGATTTATGACAGAAGCTCTCAATCCATTCGGACTGAGCTTGAGCTATTTTGCCAAGAGGAGTCAGTAAACGTTTTAGTGAGAGACTTATCCTAAAAGACCAGCAGCTGTAACTGCAGCTAAATGTGTCCCCACAAAGTACTGACTCAGGGAGGTTGAATACAAATAGATACCACAATATTGATATATTTTTTTTAGTCGCAAACAAATTGAAAACAATCGTTTTTCTATTAAGCAACTTTATGACAATATGTGGAATATTTAGCGTGTACTCATTTGAACTGTGCTATGTACATTTAACTCTGTACGCTGTTCTAAATGTATCCTTATTGTGCTCATGATACACAGGTGCAGCCATAGCACTCTTTTTAGACTTAATCAACACATCAGCAAACAGAAAATGGGTAACTTGTAGCCTTGGGGGTAAAACTAGCAGAAAGATGACTACTGAAAAACAACACAGAGTGTAGATTGTTGACAAAGAACGAGAACGAGAAACACTTAGCTATACGCTGCTTGTTAGGTCAAAGTGAAAGGGCAGGTACACACAACCTGCACAACTAATAAAGCACATGCCGACTGGGTGTTTGGAGAAAAGCACTAGTGCACTAATGGACCTACTGGCTGCCATTGGTTAAAGTATGATGCTGCATGTCCATAACACACACATGTATTGATGCTGTTGCAAAGGTCCCTCGGTGCCGTAGTATATTTAGATAAAAATTATTAGGCAGTTAAGTTTTATGTTGCAATGAATGTAGTATGTGATTATTTTCCTGGCCTGCATAAGCAATTTCTTACTGTAAAGGATTGCAGGCAATCAACGAGGGTAACACTGAACTAGGGATAAGCATTTAATACTGTTGTTTGCACTTATTGTGAAAGATTTCTTATGATAATTTGGATTTGTCAGACTTATTTTAAAATTGTCTAAATTTTGAAGATTATGAAATATAGTTACTATGGGCAATTTAATGTTGGAAATCCCCCTTATGTAACTAGTGTTGTGGAAAAGCCCGTTTAAAAATAGGTATGTTATTTAAAAGCAGTAATTTTGTTTTTGCAGTGACAGATATACAGTTGCATAAGAAACTGCAAATAAATTGTAAATATTTTTTTATAATCACTTTTGTTATCACAATAAATATCATAAACTATATTGCCCACCCCTTGACTAAACTAGACTAAACTATGAGGTGACTAAGGAAACTAATTCACATAGTTCACATACCACAAAATGCAAAAATTAAAGAAAAACATTCAAAGCCAATAATTATACTAAAGCAGTTGTAATTTAAAGCTAAGTTAGTCACTATCACTGCTTCTTTCTTGGCTGAAAATCCCTTTTGTGAAAAAGATTAGCAAAATAACAGATGTTCAAAAGGGATTCTTTTCTGAGCCAAGTCTCAAGTCTTCTACAAGGGTGACTAAATCAAATCTGACGTTTGTGAAAAGTCCAAGTCAACCCATGAATCTGAAATCCAAGTCAATTCCCAAGTCCTTGAGGTGCATGTCTAACTCAAGGACTGATCTTTTGCCAAAAGGCCAACACATGCTTCAAGTCTGATGAAGAAAAGTAATTTTCAAAATTGGATGAATGAGATCCAGGCTGCCTAAAATGTAAGAATTGTTTAAGGTTATGAAATCAAATATTTATTGTTGGGCTCAATTTAACACATCGACATTTGATATCTTCATCAGAACATCCAATTAAGGATACAAAAAACTATTCCCTACTGTGAACTATTTGGTAACTACTAAAGTATATTAGGCATATATATCACACTAAAAGTTTTAATATGTGCTGATGCTCAAACTATTATGGTACAAATCAATCACACTGGTGTTGAACTTCTTAACGAATAATATGGGATAGCATTTTATTTTTATGACCTGTTAATTATATTTATTGATGTAGTTTGCAACATTTTAATCTTCACATTGAAATGATCAACTTCTTTCTATATAGCATAATATATTTAGGGTTGTTTTTCTTTTTCTTTCCAGTAGCTTAAGGATTTTTCAAATATTAGGAGACCATGTAGTAAATCTGCATTCAAACCTTTTGTTCAGTTTCCACAGGACATGGGTTCCAGGTTCAGCAGTAAATTACCAAGCATAAAACGAGATGCAATCTACTGACTAAAGTATCCTAACTCTAACCTAAAGTATCTGTTTAATGACACAAATAGCTTCACAGCAAGAAAATTTAGTTTTTAAGCTAAATTAAGTTTGTTTGTTTTCAAATGTCCCAAAGTCAATATATACATAGTTCAGTTTCTTAAACATCTGTGTGGTCAAGAGGGTGTGTGGATGTAAGTCACAGCGACCATCATTTGCTTACTTTCTTTAAATGTTTGCTTGATAGAAGCACTAAATTAAGACAAAGAAATCTGTGAGCCTTTATTTTAAGATATGCTTGCGAAACATTACAAAGAACTGACTATTACATGTTGTTCTAGTGTTAAATTATGTATACATAAATTGAGAGTCTACTTGATTTTAAGGAAAGGTTTGTCATGTAGCTTTGAGTTCAACTGAAGTTGCAGACTCAGTCCCCATCACTGAAGCAAAAGCCCCTTTTCCACGGTCGGCTGTCAATGCAGCATTATACATGGCTCCTCCTACTCCTTTCTACTGGGTTCAGCTTGCAGAAGGCAAAACATACAAGAGTTTAAACATGACGAAACAACAAAAACAAAACTCAGGCACAATAGAGAAGTGGCTCTGTTATGGTCCTGGGAGAAAATTTTGCTTGGGGCCTCAAAAAAACCTTGGGCTGACTGTCGGCAAACATTAATAATTGGCGTAAAAGCGCCGCAGTGAGTACTTTCAGCACCACGGACAGCGTTGAGCCTACTACCAAGAGATGGAGCACAGCTTCTCCTACGGGGGAAAAACACGAAGAATCCGGCAGGAGGAAAGACATTGAGACAGAAAACATTATAAACATCAACGCCTCTGTTCTATTTATAGTCATATTAATATTGATGCACCCCCCACCCCCATCTCTAGCTCGGATAAAAATAAATTTCCCCCAGTTGAAGCCAATTAACACGGAGGCGCATCACTTCATCCGACGCCTATGGAGAGACATCTTCCAGTTATAAATAGCCAACTCCTAATATAATTAGCTGGTTTTTCTATTCTTGAGACGCTACTTAGGAAAATATTCAACTATCCGGGATTTTCACCATCAAATAATGGTTGCAATATCAGAGTGGTTTGGTGTTAAGATGTCGTTCAAAATGCAGAAGGTGGGAGGAAAAAAAACACGCTGGACACGACATATTTCCTTACCCAGCAGGCATTTCGACCATTTCTCACAAATAGGCTACTGGAGGTGTGTCTCCTCTCTGATTTCACACAGAACGGCCGATCAAATCGGACCATTCTGGTGACTAGGACGTATTCATTTAAAGAACGGTACACTCTCCGCGTTCAGAACAACAACTAACCTCGTTTTAAAGCGGATCTTGTCGATTCGGTCAGAAAAAATACATTTTATTCGGGTGCTGTCGACTATTCTTCACAACGACTCTAGGAATAGATTGGGGTTTCTTGTGCGGTTTGTAGGTTTTGAATAGGTGCAGCTCCTTATTGCAATATTCCCTAATTACCACACACACATCCACCCACGCCTCTCACACACACATGCTTGGTCAATATAGATATTTGATGTGCATTAAATTGAAATCCCTGCCTTCGTGCGGCTGCTGGACCTCCAGGTTGCCTGCCTTGCGCCCTTGACATCGCAACGGCCAGCTGCCTCTTCTCATCCTCGCTTAGGCTGACCGAAGTGCCGTCGGAGACCCGAACGAAGCCGCCCTTCCCGTCAGGTGCCAGCCCCGCCGGCAGACCAGACAGCGGCCCTTCGCCTCCTTCCAGGCTCGCTTCGTTCCCCATGATCGACCCCTCCCGTCCCCCCCAGTTCTCAGATGAATCCGAGACCCGTTTTTTTAAAAAGATTTATCTTCGAAAACGGTGATCCTTGGAGTATCGAAGCATCACGGATTGTTTATATTTCTGCGGTTATTTTCCTATCCGGTCGCGCTTCTCCATTTCCTACGTTTCCCGTTGTTTTTTTTTTCTGTGCCTCGCAGCTCTTCAGCTTCAAACCACAGTTGCCACAGTTTTCTGTGAGGGGGAGCCTCGTTTTATTAGTGCTCATAACCACTGAAAGATTTCCGGCACACTGCACAAAATAAAATTCCTATTTTTATTTATTGGTGTATACTGCCATTACTCCTGAATTCGCACAAGCCTAAAGCGAAATTGTTCCACTGAAAGCAAGTCATGTAAATATATATATATATATATATATATATATATATATATATATATATATATATATATATATAAAGAGATAGAGAGAGAGACAGACAGAGAGAGAACATATATATATGGACATTAGTAATTAAAATTGAGATAAAGAAAATCAGAAGATCAAACGTAGTCTTTGTTGTTCCACGACATTTTATGTATTATTCCGCCGTTATATTGCATGAAATTAGTTTGTTCCATCTTAATTGAAATGCACACGGTTTTAACTTCAGTTAAAATTAATTAATTTCATTATGGTTTATGATGTCAGAGACAACATCACCAACCCTAATAGCCATGTATTACAACCCATCATCTGAATTTGTATTTTGCGTCACAAGAATTCAAGGCAAATATTCAAAACATTGAAAAATAATCTGCCTTTTTTTATATTTAGCCATAATCAAATCAGTATTTTTTTAACTGAACACTGCCTGCTTTATTTTGAAATATGAACTTCCGTTCCTCTCTGAATGGCTAGTTATCTTAATGCAGGTTGTCCAAACACATCCCGACCCACTGCGCATGCTCCACCTTACAAGCGATCCCAAGACATCAGTGGAGGAAAATATATACTTGAAGGCGACAACTATCATTGATAAATATCTTTAGGGTGGCCGAGAAATCCAGACTAAGAATTTAACAGAAAATACTCTAACTCTGAATATACAAGAAATGCCTTTTCCCCAGTCAGTGAAGAGCAGATGTAAATAATAGTTTGGGGTCAAGAATCCAGGGTCCTGGGATGAGCTTACAGTGTGACATGCAATAAAAAGAGCTTTAGGCAAAAGTAAAACATCCGGCATCATGATTACAAAATCCTACGTATCTAATTTTAGAGGAGTATGCCATCATTAAATATTCAAAAACATAGATAAGACATCTGCAAAGGTCTCCAGATGACTCATAGGTTGAATAATCTCTTTTTTTCTTCAGTTTGCGGCTTTTATCTCATCCCTATAGCCTTTGTCTTCTCAGACAAATTAATGTGAGGCTGAATACTGGCAGATACCTGTGATGAAATCAGGTTTCACTCATTGAAGCCAGATAAGTCACATTGGATTCTTTATCTCCTCCTCCTCCTCCTCCATTCTCTCCTGCTCTCTCTCCGTCTCTCTGAAAATTCGATAGCTTGTGTGAATGAGCACTGCAAATGATCAAATGGTTTTAAAATAGAGAGGCAGCAGAGAATTCCATCTCCAAAAAGACGACCCTGTTTAGGCACCCATGTGAACCTGTAAACAGTCATCAGCCCACATGCTACAGATCTAACCTGCAGCGTATTTAGGACTACTGTTGTGGGAGTGTGCACAAGCAGGAAGCAGGATATTAAAACCAGTCGGCTGTGCTCTACGTCAACGGGAAGTGTAGCGATATGACACCAAGTGCTCATTTGCCGTGTTGTCTGTGGGAGCTGACGGGCAGATGTGTCCTCATTGGAGCTAACTCACAGCCTCGAGCACCTGGACGGGAAGCTTCAGAGTAAGAGCATGTGACAGCATAGATCATCATCTGAGCCCAATTTTAGATGTGATGACAGCAGCCAAAAAGTGTGATGCTGGATATCTGGCGATCACTGGATATCTGTGGCTTGTGATAAACCTCGCATTCTCGTGAATTACTGTTTCAACGTTTCTGACGCAACGCTGTAGGTACTTTTGAGGACGATTGCATTTTAGGCCCTTAAAACAGGTATGTTTGGTATTTTCAGATTTAAGGAAATGGTGTTCAGCTCTACCATCTATCATCCACATGTAATTAAAAAAAAAGATTCTGACCTAGTGAGCTAATTCCAGGGCTGTTCTACAAATTGTCATAAAACAGGACAGGTATAAAACGGCAGCTGTTACACTTAAGAGATGAGGACAAGCTTTACATTTTCCCTTTATTTCACGCTTCCTCCATTGTTTTTGGACATATTTATAATCACTTATTTTTTCCCTTCATCCCACTTCCATCTCCTTGACCTTCCTATGCAAAGGCATGACTCATTGCTTTACAGTTGTCTTCCCATTCACCCTTCTTTACCCACCACACAGTGAGTGTGCATGTGTAGGCAGAGATGCATTTTGGCGACTGTCTCCAGTGATAAATGATGGCAGTGTAATAATCTCTCACTGTTCCAATCCATTTTTTTCCCTACTTACTGGGAAGAAGCTCTTTGCAATATTCTATGCCGCGAGGGCGGCCATGCAGCCTCTGCGTGGAGGCTCTTTTTGTGTGCATGCGTAGGTACGAGTAGAGCACTGCCATGTTTACATGACGCCGTATTAGGCACACACAAAAACAAAGGACACCCACCCAAACAGAAAGACAGCGCATGAAGCACAGACCAGGAAAAGTGCATTCAAACGGAACCAACATAATTACAGCAGGTTTTCTTGAAGGCAAAATCGTCTTTCATAAAGCTAAATGCATTTTCCTATGAAATGGTGTTATAGTTAGACCGCTAGATTTTAATGAATTTAATCTAAAAAGTTTCAGATCTTACCAGTTCTAGCTTCAGCTGTTGTTAAAAACACAAATATATTTTCAGCTCTTTCAGTCTGCTGCCTTCAAACTGAAGAGGGTAACCAGGAATACTCAAAACGATGAGTAAACACTTCATTGTAATTCATATTTCATTTTTAAAAAAAGCTCATCACATGTAGTTGTTAGGTGTTTTTTTTACCTCGCAAAAATATTCATATGCATCAACTTTTTCCACATTACAACTACAGGCTTTAATGCATCTTATTCAAACTTTTTGATAGAAAAACACACCGTATGCATGATTGCAAAGTGACCTTTTACTCTCATATCATAAAGTAACATCCAGTGCCTTAAGAAGTCACCCAATTAAGCATAATGCTGCCACTATTACGTTTCACCAAATATTCAGGGTGCATTGCAGTCTCTGTTTTCCACCAAAAACAGAATTTCTACATAGGCCGGAAAGTTCAGTCTTGGGCTGCGTCCAAAAATGTCTAATGTGGAAGGACTCTTCAGCCAAAGAGGAAGCGTTCGCCAAGGTAAGTGCTGTCCAAATAGTGCAGTGAGTAAGGAAGGACGTAGAAAAAGGATTCTGTATGTTTCCTATCATAGTTCCTTTTGCACTGGAACTTTGCGATGTCCCTTACCAGCACTTTTAAGATTATTAATCTCCAGATTCACAAAAATAACCGAAAAGACAAATGAGTTAAAACTGTTTTAGTTACATGGATATGATATGGGTTGTTCAGGGGTACTAAAGAGAAGTAGAAAGAAAAGAAATGCTGAAATGGATGGAATGAACTGACCTGAAGCCCACTGTTGCAGTTCAGGGCTTGAAGGGCACAATTCCTGTTTTTATTGAGTCTCTGGGTAAATTTAAAAAAATGTAATTCGTTCCAAATATTTAAATGTAAATGCATGAGTACTTTACTATTTTTGCTGTTATTATTTTGGATATCTTTAAAAGGGAAGCTCTTTAACAATCAGGGTAAAACTAAAGTACCCCCTGTTTCATCTCTATGGGTTTTTACATTTAAAATGACAAAAGAAAAATATTTTATTCTAACCTCAGGCATACAAAAAGACTGATTCCTCTATGTAGTTGGACTTATATGAAGCAGAAACAGGAAATGGAAAACTACATGGACCCAAACACAACTATATGTTAAAAAACAACATTGAAAGCCCTAGAATTATAGGGGCTGTAGTTTCTTTTAAAATTGAATGTAACAGACACAAAATTAACAGGTCAAAGCTAAGGGTTAATGTTCCTGTGCTGTACTCAAGTTTTACAAAACAAATGCCAGACAAAAATATTTAAATACATACTTTTATCTTGACAGTTAAAACAATCCATGCTATAATTTATTTTTAAAAGACTGATCATTAAGTCTCAAGACGTTTCCATATTTGACCCTCAAAACTGCTAAAATGCAATCGCCTCCTCTGATGACATCATGAATTAGCAGTGATTAAATACATTAATAGATCAATTTCACCAGCTACACCCAGGCCTGATTATTGACTGACCTGTAGAATCAGGAGGTCATAATGAATGGAGTAAGTTGACCCAACTGTTGACAGAATGTCTCATTTTGAAGTGAAGGTTTAAAAAAAGAAAAAAAAATTGAGGTGGAAAACTGGCATTAAATAATCTGAAGGGCATCTGACAGAAGCCAATGTACACATGTACTGTACATTGAATGTGACTTGAGTTATGCTGCAGAGGTGATCAGCAGGACAAAGGCCAGGTGAGACCAATCAACAGACGGCATGGCAGCTGGGTCAGGACCCCAACACATGTGGTGAGGTGCCGTCACAAAGTTTGGGCTCCATGACAAAAAAAAAAAAAAAAAAAAAAAAAAAAAAAAAATATATATATATATATATATATATATATATATATATATATATATATATATATATATATATATATATATATGTTATTATAGGAATTGGCCTAACTTTCCCCCCCCCCCATACGGCGCCATTGGGGGGAGACAGATGACCAGTTATCACAGAAAAAAACACAGAGGGATCTAACACAAACGGATCTAGCTTAGCCAAAACCTCCACACTAACACTGAAATAAGAATCTACTCTAATATAGTGATGGCCTAATTAACCTTTTGGGAGCGTTAAAGTCTTTTTTTTTTTGGAAAAACGAAATAAAATTAAAAATCATTCCTGTAAGATTTTCAACAAAATTCTCTTTAGTGACATCTGGTGGACATAGTTATGAAACGCAGCTTGAATGCGCAATTTAAAACGAGCGGCTTCGGCAAAGTTTGCTTCCGTAGTACGCTTACCCTAAAGGCTCGAATTGTTTGTTTCTCTTTAGTTATCGTGTGACAGTTTGTCTGATATTGACCTATCATTGTTTTTTTGTACGTTCATTTCTTCAGGGGAAAAAAAATATGTATTTTCTAAATAGGTAGTTTTGATGAAAAATGTAAATGATTGACCATCTGCAATAACGTGACCCCCCCCTTTTTGTGAAATCTCTGTTTTCTGAACACAACATATTAAGAAAAATGTATGTTTAATATAATCTTATTTTGGCTAGAGAGACGTATGAGGTACCTAAATCCACGTGGTTATGCAGCTAACTGACCAATGGACTGTATGTTGTACATATCATATTCTAAGTTTGATTTAGTGCAGCACTGCCGTTTGGACATGGGTTAAGATGTACCTATGAGCTGGGAGGTCAAAAATACTTGTGAACTAGTAACACAAATCTATATATGTGTGTACATTATGTTTCCTTTACATTTATGTACATAGGTAGGTACCCAAGATAAAATATCTTATCTTCCCTGATTTCACCTCTGTCGATATGTTGCTCAGTGGTTCACTATCTCTTGCACAAAAACGCTACCAACGCACGGCACTAATCCCCCCCGATGATTCACTTTCCTGCAAACCGTTGAACCAGGTGCCAAACTACCAACTCAATAATGTCCCAAATGAAGCTTTGGATGTCATTGATTATATGACTCTGGCCAAGTGAACTGAGCTCTTACAAATGACTACAACACCTACAAAGCCCTGTGTAGTTTATTTAACACCTGCGCTGGAGCTTTAATGTCAAGTGGACTGTGTATTGAACACTGTAACAGGTATCAAAAAAGATCCTAAAAGTAAAGTGATGAAAAATACAAATATCAGATGAATCCAGACAAATTGAACCTGTCAGATAACATGGTGTAGCGACACATCATGCTGGGATTAAAAAGTCTCTGTCTTGAAAGGGTTACAAAACCAATTCTAACGCTTACTGTAAGCGGGGACATTTATTCCCATATGGAGAAAACATAGAACGTCTGCAGGGGGGGCTGGCTGAACAAAATTACTCCAAGAGAACATCGGCGGCTCACTCAGGAGGTCACAAACAAACCCAGATAAAGCAAAAATGTGTCAGTGTTCATGCTTCAACAAAAAAGAAGAGATAGATTACAAATGGGATTCCAAGGCCAAAACCACTGCTGACCAAAAAGAATAAAAAGGCAGGTTTTACACTTTTTAAACAAAACATTGATGTCTCCAAATATTTCTTTTTTTTATACAATATTATGTGGATTGACAAGACAAAAATCAAACATTTTAGAAGGTGTGTCCTGTTGCATCTGGCATGAAGCTAACACAGCGGTTCAGTCAAACGAGGTGGGAATATTATGGTTTTGGCCTTGTTTGGTGAATGAAGTCCTGCTCAATTCACTGTGTTTGATTAAATCATGAATTCACACACAAAAAGTCTGAAGAAAAAGGCCTGATTGTCAGTTTGTGACCTTGAGCTCAAGCAGACTTTGGTTACGCAATCGGACGATCGCTCTGAATAGCTGCAGAAAAACAAAATGAAAGTTTTGGAGTTACTAAATTAAAGTCTGGACTTAAAGCCAACTGAGATGCTGTGGAAGGACCTTTTTTTCCTGCTATCACAAAAGATTGATGACAAAATTCAGTGGAATGTACAAGTTTGCAATGACAAATTATGATCATGATGATGACCATTAAAAAAAAACGCATTTTGTGTTTAGTCAGGTTATTTTGGTCTGATATCGAAATTTGTTTGCCCACACCAAACATAAAATAGCAAAATCTGAAGAGGACCAACACTACAAGCAGATTTTAAATGGAGTTAGAAAATTTTGCACTTTTTGAGGGTAAACGATCTGTTTTTCTACCTATTTTATATGAAGTTCAGGGAAAACGGATCTAAAAAATTGACATATTCAGGACTCTGCGCTCAGTTTATCATTTAATGAACCCTCCTTCTGGATTTTCCTGTGCTTCAGGAGTTTGTGTGCTTGTGAAGCCTACCCTCACTCATGCAACTTGAGTCTGGTAACCAGATAACACAGACTGGGCTCATTAAATATGAATACTCATTTGGAGCATGAGGCAAGATGCAAACAAAGGCAGCCTCTTTTTCTCTGGAGATTGGGCCAAATAAAAGTAGAAAACTAACCAAGCTTTAAAAACACACCAAAAACAGACACTGACACTCTGGAGAATGAATTTGCAGGTACAAGAGCCATTCGCCTCAGCGATACGGTTGTTTAAACAAGCTCCTTGAATCTTCCCCTGGGAGCTTTAACTCCATAATCCAGTTGTCTGTCTAACAGAATGTGTAAAAAGAGGGAGTTACGTACCAGTCGTGGTCTCTGAGAGTGTGCTCTTGTTTGTATCCTCCAATTTAAAGAGTGACAATGAGGAGAGCCAGTTCCCAGGTGACGATATTCTTTCAAGTGACGTTTAATTTCTCATACATTAGGGCTGAGCCTCTCTTATCCGTATTAGCATCCTGGCACTCATCCAAGGGTTGTCCCAAGGGCCAGTTCTCCTCTGTCCGTTGAGTCACTGGGGATAAAGAGCTCGTTTTAAAAAAAAAGTCTCTGAGGCTCTGCTTGCTTTCCTCACTTTACCTTACTATCCGCATATGCTCAGATCTGCCTGGGTGCACCTGCTGCAAACACACACACACACACACACACACACACACACACACACACACACACACACACACACACACACACACACACACACACACACACACACACACACACACACACACACACACACACAGACCAGGAAGGGTGCACCCATGCGCAGACTTAGAGTGGCCTGTCTAATCCTCTTTTCTTCTGAGAGATAGGCCAATCAGCCACTTTGCTTTGCCCTGTAAGCTGTTTTCACACAGTCCAATGTGTGAGTTGTCCAGCTCAAGCTTGCTGTTAAAGTTGAGGGTCAAACTGGCAATCAGATCACAAAACCAAGCAGGAAACCTTTTTATTTCTTTTTACAGAGATACATTCTTTTGTGAATATATTGCACCACTACCTATTGATCCCATTAAAAAAAACAAAAAACAAAAACAAGATAGAAGCAAATGTGATGTACGGTAGCCTAGCAGTAGAGAAAACATTCGCACATAGCATTTTTGAAGAAGTGAGACAAATGTCTTTTTTTTTCCTGTGCAAAAGGAGGCAGTTTCTTGCCATAGTAACTGTGTGACTAACATTCTCACTCCCCGAGGACGCACAGAGACATCTGATTCTAACTCTCCAAACAGTGAAAGGATGCGTATAACTCCCTTTGCTTCGTAAAAAAAGAACTCAGAGCAGCACAAACAGAAATAAATGTGCAGAGCGTGTGAAGAGCTTGAGCAGAGCTCCGTTTGGAACATTTATGGCTGAAAATGTGTCAAATATGAACTGATACTGAAAAACATGCAGTGCATTTAAACGTTTGACCACTTTTCCAACCCGAGTCATGTGTCGTCACTCACATCTTCAGATTGCGATTGCAAAGATTTAAATACTACTTGGATTCTTAGTGCACATGAACCAAAGTTGAATGTGAGCAATCTAAATCAGCGTGTGCAGGACTTATTCCATGGCAATGTTAGGATTCTCAGCGGAAGGACAGGGGAAGGGGACTTTGGGGTGTGGCAGGACTCTTAATAGGATTTGCTGGTTGTTGTCTGGAGGCCAAATCTCCAAAGCCAAGAGTTCTGCCGCTGATTGATGTAACAACAGGACAGGCCATTTGCTGCATAAAGCAATAATGGTGAGGAGAGAACCCTGGGAAACATTAGGCAACCACAGTTCTCACTTCATGCCTAGCATGTGGCAAAGTCTTATCATTTGTGCAGTTTCTTGTGAAGTGCTTTTCGTTTGAATTTGTCATTCATTTCTGTGTTTGCTCTAAGTAGATGCTTATAAAATGTTTCGCTGGGACCATTAGAGAAATCAGTCCTATTCAATGGAAAAATGCAGCTTAAAAACAAATGAGTGTTTTCTTTTTGTTAGAGGAACGAAAACATGAAAGAAGGTGTTATAACCTGGTTGCATAAGTGTGCACACCCTTAAACTAACACTCTGACAAAACCCATTTTAACTAAATTTGAGCATTTCATTGCTTTGAGTGCTATTTGTTATAGAAACCTTGATTAGCCTGATATAAATGTCAACTGTCCTCGGGTCACAGAGGGGTTTTCAAGGATTAACAGGACCTTATTGTTTAAAGGTATCAGTCAGGACACTGGTACATAAATATTTTACACAGCAGTCCATACGTACTATGACACAGTAATACAATTAATCACTTAATGGATTTCAACCACTACTGATGTTGGCTAAAATCTCCAAGTAACTGGTGGGAGAATGTGCCACGGTCTGGCAAAACCAAAGCTGACATTTTCACCTGATGACAGCTTTGGCACACATACCATGGTTGCCACAAAAAAAAAACAACAAAAAAAAAAAAACATACCCACAGTGAAACAGATTCATTTTCTGTGGTTACTTTAACAGATTTTAATCAAGGAGGATAAAATTAAACAACGTTTTTCATAAGATTCCAGTTTTGTCCAAAATCCTTCATTCATCTACTAAAAAGCTGAAGATGAGTAGGAATATCATTTTTAAACATCACAGTGACTCTAAGCATGAATCCAAATATACAAAATATGGCTTCACCTGAAGAAAATTGAAGGTTAGCCAGAGTCTTTAACTAAATCTGTGGAAAGAGAGCCAGACAAGAAATGCCCCCCCCCCCCCCCCAATCTGAATCCTATCAATGGAAAATATTTTAAAGGATTTATTATAGTCATCGTTTTTCATACGAAAACCTGGCATTTTAATAGAGGTGTGTACGATTTAGAGCAGAGGTCACGGATTAGCGGACCACGGTCCGGATCCGGACCCAGCTGCTACCTAATCCGGACCCAACCTCATTTAAAACATTTATATATTACTGCATGTTGTCCAACGACAGTGTCTAACTCAGGGGTTAAAGTTCTCCGTCGCTGCGACGGATTTCCGTCATTTGGAAATTGAGCGCAAAAAGTCCCGTTTAGACTTTTTATTCAAGGTTATAATCTGAAGCTGCTCTCAACCAATCAAACCTGGCAGAGCCGGGACATTAGCCAATCAGAATGAGAGCAGGGCGGGTCTTTCCAAAGCGGACATGGTCAGTCTGTGGTTTATCGGTGTTCATCATTTTAACCTTTGGGAGAGCATTTTAAACTGGCCACAGATGGTATGAATGAAAGTAGCGGTGGTCAAAGGTTTTCTTTGGATTTATGCAAACCAGCAGGTCAGAAAGTTCAGCAGCTGACAACAACTTCCCTCGGTAAATGCGTCAATCTGCTCCGGCTGTTAATTAATGAATTATTTCCACCTGTGGCCATGTCAGCGTTTATTCCCTCGCTGATAAACGCGGCGATCAACCAGGGATCTCCTCGTGATTCGCTATTATGTTTTATTTAAACACAAAGAAGAGTAACGCGCTAGCTCAGGCTAATTTAGCATGACCCTTGAAGAACAAGAGTCGGACTGTGAAACAATGTGCCGCATTTGACTGGGTTCGATTCGGAAAAAGTTAAAAAAAAAAAAAAAAAAAAAAACCTGCGCTGTTCTGAAACAAAGAAGGCAGAGCTGCATCGGCTGTCGGTATGCAGCAGTGTTCACCTGATGAGCAGCTGCGCTCCAGGATACTAAATAAAATGACAAGGATTTTGATGCTTACAGATTGTTAAGAAAACTACATCAAAAAGATAAAACAAATAAACTGCAGCTACAACATGGACTGGCGAACGGGTTCTAACTGGGTGAGGCCAGAGAAAGGCGATTCTCAGAGAGTTTTTTTATGAAGTTAAAGTGGAGCGCGGACACAGGGTTCATCCTGGACAGGTCTCCAGTCACTGGGCTAAAATATAACCATTTTATTAAACTTCAAAAAAGTTAAATCATGCCTTTTTATAAACTGTAATGATTAATTGGTGAACAATTACGGGCAAAGCAGAGACTGAATTATTGTCATGTGCAATCTGTGTCAAATTAAAATGTATGATGTCATGATAGTGTTGGTGATGTGTCCTGCATTTCCAAGGCTGTGTTTGCCTTGTATGATCGTAAAATTGGTTTATATTGAATGTGACAGGGAACCAGTGGAGTTGATGTACAGGCGTGAAGTAGATGATGTAATGATGCAAGCTGCTTGAGGGTTTCTGGAGGACAGAGAGGAAAGGGAGCTGGGATTGTAAAGTGGACTGTGGACCAGTTTGTCAACAGTGTGAAGGAAGAACTTGATGCTGCAGAGATGAAAGTAACCCAGATGATGATGTGGATGTGGAAAGTGATGGAGAGGCTGTCCAGGATGACGCAAAGGCTTTAAAGCTGAAAGGTGGCAGAGATACAGGAATTTTCAAAGGATATTTTAAAATTACCAGATTTAGTTGACTTTGCACACTAAGCAAGTGAGCCAACTAATGCGGCATGATGTCCACGGCCCGGGAATATATGGGCTTGCGAGAAAATGTTTTCAGTCAAACATTATTTTTGCTTCAACCCCTGTGCTAACTTCACTTGTTAATATGGCAAAGTCCTCCGGAGCGTTCCCAAACATATCCGCTTGCTCATACATACGGAGAAAATAGCTGATTTAAAGGCGCAGAACGAATGAGCACCTTGATATGTGCTTGAGGTTGGCTTTGTTGCCAATCAAACCCAGGTGTAAAATCCTTGCAGGGCAGCCTAAAGCTCACTTCTATCATTAAGCCATAAAAAAGAAATTAAAAAAAGTTCAGGTGTTTTATAAAAGATGTGAAAGTCAAGAAATTGTCTATATACCAAACTGTGAAAGATTGTGGTTCTCTATTTCAAAAAGCACTTTGGATTTTAAAATAGAAAAACGTTCTATTTTTATGTTATTTTTTTGTTTAAAAAGTCAATGTAAAAGGTGGATGCATAAACATTTTATTTCGGTGTTAAATACTGTTTAAAGTAACGGATTGTAATAAAAAATGTGTCCGGACCTTTACTGGTTGTTGATTTTCTTTATTCGGACCCCGTTGATTTTTAATTAGTGACCCCTGATTTAGAGTATGGATGGCTCCTAGATGTCATAAGCACAAGACAAAGGACCCAGTATTCAGCCAGACAAGAGGATAAAATTAAAGAAGGTTTATTTAAACAAAAGGGCGGGAGCAGGAACCGGGATTTAACAAGCAGGCAGAAATGACGGGCAGGGCAAGACAAAGCTCGTGGTTGATAAACAGTCCAGGGTCGGTACACAAACGGGCAGACTGGCTAAATGAGGTCAGGCAGGCTCGGTGGTCAGATAACAAATCCAGGTCGGTACACAGGCGGGCAGGTAAAACAGGCAGGGATCAGGCAAGCTCAGAAAATCCAAAAACTGGCTAGGTCTGGTACACAGGTTAACAAGCAGGAACAGGCAGGAAAAACAGGATCGGGATCAGGCTGGCTCAGAAGTCAAAAGGCAAATTGGATCGGTATCAACAGAGCAAGCAGAACAGAATATGCTGGATAAGACTCACCAAAAGAATTGAAATAAACTGGCACTGCTGTCTGGTCTGGAGGGTGAATATATACTGTCATATGCAGGTGGAACAGGTGAGCGGTAATGAGAACAGGGCGGAGTAAAACAGGTGTGTGAAATGAGTGATCAGACCAGGCAACAGTGCCGAAATCATGACACTAGAGGGCTTTATAACTAATAGAATGTCTCAATCTGTTAAGGGTATTCGTAACAAACACAACATTACAACATGATGTATTTCATGTGCATAAATATTGGTCAAAATGTTGAAAGCCGTCTGCTGGTAATGCTTAGGTCGCGTCCCAAGCAATCATGCATATATTGACATAAGACGGTGATCACGCTGGTCTTTTTTTACAGCAATGACCTTAAAATGAACACAATCGTAGTCATTGTGTAGTATTATATGACTAAGCTCTTGGCCACTTGTATTGTGGTATATACTTGGGTGTAATTGAATTTTCTTTTATGCCATTTATTTTATGATATGTTTATTTTTCCTACACAACTCTAAAGTCTTGGGTCACCAGTAACGCTGTTTGTTCCCTTCATGCCTCTCATTGACTTTAGCTGACGCTTGTGTAGGATCTAAACGGTGATTCGTCATTAGAAGAAAAGTAGTCCCTCAGGGAGAAAGGTCCTATTTTAGGAAGACGAGTGAGAGATAACACTAAAGCGGTGCTGCTTTGTTTGCCAGTTAAGTCATATACTCTCCCTCGGTGCTCGTGAATCTGTAAAAGCCCACACCTGTCGTCAACGCAGTGCGTCACAGATCGAGGCATCGTCAGGTTTTACAACGAGGGGGTAAGTCCCCTGTGCGTGGCCGGGCCAAACAAAGATGAGCCACAGTGACGACAAAGTCAAGAGTACGCATGCAACACAGCCCATTATGAAGCTAATGAGAGGGTTATATAAAATACTTCCACGCCTCCATTGGCCCAGAGATAACGTTTCCAAGTCCTGATGCAGCTTCAAATAAAATCTAAAATGACATTTGCGCCATAGAGCTTTGGCATTCCTGAGAAAGGATCCCTTGAAGCCAGCCTTGGTTGTAACCCCGTAGCGAAGTGTGATTCAGTCCCTCCTGAGATGGACAGGATTAGGGCTTTGACCACTCCGTCAATCTAAAATAGCGTTTCAGGGGGAGGAGCTGAAAGGCCGGCGCTTGTCAGGGATTTCTTATAACAGGATGTGTTCCGGTAGTCGAAGTTAAAAACGGCAGGCTCATACAGTACCCCAAAATAGTGATCACACCGGCACAAATCCAGCCGACCTTTCACAGTAAACAACAGTCTGGAACAGACTGGCTGTAAATGGAGACTCAAGGTTTTTTAAGGTGAAACAGCCATGTTGGAGAGCTTTGTCTGCAAAAAAAATGCTCAAGCTCGGTCAGCTTGGAAGTGATTGTGAGCAGAAGTTTTCTAGCCTTGCAAATGATTCCCAATATAAATACAGCTGTTTTGTGACAATCTCAGACTTTGAAAGTCTCAAATAGCTTTATTCAATCCATTAACTGAAAATTGAACGAGTGTGGCTCAACTGAAAACTTCGTAAGCGATGGCCGTCCACCTAAACTAATTGGCTGGGCTAGGAGAGCATTAATCAAACAAGCAGCCATGAGGCTCGTGGCTCTGGAGGAGCTACAGAGATCAGAACCCATTTGATACAATATGTCAGTTTTGTATGACGTTAATCTGGGTTTTATGGAAGAGTGGCAACAAGAAACTTTTAGTCATGTGAGAGCAGGTGCTCTGCTCAGACGAGACCAAAATCACACGTTTTCTTTTGGTTTGCATTTAGAAATCAATTTGACCACATATCACCTTCAAAGACATTTTCCTAACTGGAGGGAAACTAAATACATGGCTACACCGGAGGAAAACCTGCCTTAAGTTCAGCTCACAGCAGGACAGCAATCCTAAACATACAAACCAGAGCTGGATGGAGACAAAAGATAAAAGCAAAATGTGGCATTTGAGGCATTCTGAATCTAATGACGAAGCAGTTTTGGAAGGAGAAATGGCCAGAATTAACAGTACATATAGTGGCTATAATGAATTATGGCAATTTATAATGTGGATTGTTAAACTAAAATAATGTCTGGTTTTTCAACAAATCCTGAAAAGACGATGCTCACAAGAATAGTGATGTTTCCCCTCTGTGCAAAGTTGAAACATCACAAAACGGCATCTGCACAAGACACAGGTTTGGCTTTTTCCTTTGATTTTGATTTTACTGTCTATTTTACTACCATACTTCTCAACATAGGTTGTTGCAATCAACATAAAGCTGCAAAAACCAAAAAAAACAAGTGCACCTGGAGAACACAGCAGGGTTCAGCATGAATGGAAAATGTCACCCGTCATCTGGGAGCGCTGCTCTTTCCGAGGGTCCTGCTCCAGTCGCTGTCGATTCCAGCACAGCTGGCGCTCACCTGCAGGGTTGCTAATTACAGGCTGCCTTGAAGATTACAATAATGCATGCCGCAGTCCCCCTGGGGTTGAGTGCAGCACGCATATATCTGCAGACGTGCAAGCGTTGGTTCACACCGAGACGGAGCAGGTGATTAAGGGCGAAACACATTTACAGATGCTTTAACAGCAGCCAGATGAGTTTCTGCTCACAAGAGTAAGCGAGAAGAAAACGGGAGAGAACATCAGAATGAAATCATAAAATGAAGAGATGAAAATGTGTAAGGATACATTATTGCTTACTTAACGCCATAACGAATTGAGCCTGCTGCTGATATCATATCCTTTCGTGTCAAACTCAATCTCCTCTCTCCTTGCCCATAGCCTTTATTTCCCACAATCCCTCAGGCTGACTCCTGGGCAAGATGGAATGAGTCAGAGCTTCTTATTAAAACCCACTTTCAAGACTTTGGAGCAGCTCTGGTTGTGCAGACACACGGCACGTACTTTGTCAAAGTAATATGTCTTGAGTTCCCAGAAATGACTATGCATAAGCATACAGAGATATTCTGAACTCCTCAGGGTGTGGGGGTAAGATGTAGCAGATTGGTTATCTCATGTTCACTAATCTGAAAAAATTGGCTTGAGTAATTCTACCAGCCAAAATGTTCTAAAGCGTGCCATTATTTTAAACGCAAAACGCCTGAATATGCTTACAAAGGCGGAACGAGGAGCCAATATAAGAAGAAAGCAGACAGAGCACGCTGTAGAAAAAGAGACTAATAAAAATCTGCTGCATACGGGCAAAGACTTTCCCTCTGTGCTGCTGAAAATGACTCTTGTAAAGACTAAGACAAACACTCAGCACATACAGCGACAGTTGTTATGGCAACCAGCAAACTCAAGAACCCTGAGGACAGAAACATGATTGCGGCGCTCTAATCTCTTCGGCTGACACCACCAAAACACGAGGATGCATGGTGCCGTTTGTGCCCGTGAGCTCCTGGCCGTCTGAATTTCACGTCTAACCTCAGAACAGGTCAGCGTGTGTTACAGCACACAATTAGGCGTCATGATGTAGCACAAAAGGCCCAGAGTCAAGTGCACTGTGCGTTTTAAGATGCCACCACAGAAGCTGTGAAACAGAGACCTCTGGTGGTTTCCCCGATGAACTGGTCTCTCATCCACCCGTGTGTTGAAAAGATTTTTGTTAAAAACTAAAACAAAATAACTTTTAGTGATGAATTATCAGTTGTTTTTTTTTTTTTTGTTTTTTTTTACAGGTAATAATGTTTCTGAAAGCACTTATCCCATCATCAGTTGAAAAATAAATAAATAAATGTAACTGTTAAGCATAATTTGTTTTCAAAAATGCTCTCATATATCTATAATTTATTTTAAATATACATTTAAAGATATGCAAAATGTTAAACTCTGAAAAATCAGATGCCTACTAATGGAAACTTGTCATTGGGAAGCTTAAGCTTTTCAGAATATACCTTTAATGGAATTTAATGTAATAATAGTAATAATAATAATAGCAGCAGCACTATTGATGATACTAGTATATTATGCAGCAGCATAGTGTACCATATTTTTATTAATAATGGTCGAGATCAAGAAGTCATTGCGAGCCTTTATTAAACTTGAGAACACTGCAGTCGATTGTATGGCAGTGGCAGCATCATGCTGTGGTTGAAAATGGTAAAACCCTGGGCATAGCTGTGTCTTAAAAAGATACTGATGCCAGGCATGCATCAAAGCTCTTTTTTGAATGCATATTAGGTGAATTACACATATAGAATGGGTCCTACATTTCTGATTAATATTGTCTAAAGCAAAGAGTGCAGTAATCTTGTAACAGTAACAATATTCTCATCACATTAAATACATATAAGAGGGCCTTCGTTAAAAGCATGTTTCAAGAGCAACACATAACAGAAGTCCTACTCCCATTGTGCTTCTCAGCCAAAATGCTCTGATCAGCTGAAGTCAGAAGAAACTTCCCGTGCTCATACCTCCCTTTAGGCCATAGATTTTCCAGTTCCACACGTTACCAATCAGGATGTCTAGAGCTTTCTGCCAGCATCCATCACACTAATGCAGGAGGAGGCCCTCTGTAAGATTTGGTTTACAAATCAGTTTTAATGTTTGTGGCTGTCATGATACATTCCTGATGCTTTCTCTCCAACATTTAGGTTCTGTCTGTGCTTATTTCCGTTTTAAAACAAACCCAGTTCCTATTTTGAACCAGTTTATATTCTTTCATTTTGCATGCCATCGTTGGTAGAACAGTTGATAGCAACCTGAATGGCTGTGTAAATCCAGGCCCTGGCACTAACTTTCATCCTGGCCGATTGGGTCAAAGGCCAAAAGCTTAATATAGTTCCAGCTTTGATATTCAAAGCCATATTCTTACGTTTTGTCCATAACGGTATATGGTTCTTCTGACCAACAACAGCTAATGATAAAAGTATTTTTCTCACACAATTTGATAACCTCTCCTGCAAGCTGAATTCTCAGCCAATCACATTGCGGTGTTACAGTTTAAGGCGGGACATACGGCTGTGACGAAAGCAAGAGTTGCCGAGCCCGCAGCCGAACCAAAATAAACATGGCAGCACAGGAGGACACACGCGTAGCTGCTGCTATCACATCTGTTTTGTAAGAATCCACGTTTTCTTCTTTGAAGGAACAGCAAGAAGTGCTTTGACCAGCATAACTTGTGGTTTCTCATGACGCCTTAGTTTTTCATTTGATAGCGTGATTGGCTAAAACCAACCTTTGGTAGGTGGGCACTAGGTGTCAGAAAGTTCTGCTGAATGTCTCTCCTTTCCCCAAACCGATTCGATGGAGCAGTCCTAGATTAATGTGCAGAACAAAGTGCTACACATTATCAATCTGGCTGGCCAGGTTACACATTTAAAGTCCTCCATACAGAAATTCTGTCTGTTAAATTATTAAAATATAGGTTTTTTTCTCCTCAGTCTTTATTTATAAAGAAGGATACAGATCTGAGATATGATGCACAAAAAACAAGGTCAAGGTCACAGAGGAAGCATATCTAACCACCCTATTTGCTGAGGGCCAAACTTTAGAAATGACAAAAAATACAGTTGATTGAATATTTATTACAGGGGATGTCATGTCCCTACTTATTCAGATTAAATGTACACATTTTTTATGCATCCCTATTGCAGACATATGGAGACATTTCAAAATGTGTAGGACACTGCCCTGCTGGAGTTGAACGTGACAGCATTAAACTCGTATATTAACCACCGGGCGACGGCGTGGCGGCTACGTCCAAACCGAGCCTGCCCTGTCAAATATTACACAAAACAAAACTCACAAGTCAGTCATAAGTGAAAATGTTTTTACTCATTATTTGAGAATTAATTCCAAATGTGCTCAACCACTTCAAAAAACCCAGGCATATGCGCTGATGCGTTCGAGGTAACACGATACGCCCCGAAGCCCTGCCCCTGTTTAACCTCGCTCAGGCCCTTTTAGCCTCTTACACTCAATCACTTACCAGGAGACTTCAAACAGGTTGTCGAGGGTTCAGGGAGGAAGCCCCAGGCAAGACGTTTGGTTTGGCTTTTCACAGCGGTGACCTGCAATGAGCTCATTATGCTAACAAAAAAAAAAAAGAAAACGCTCCTGAAATTAAACCGTGCAGGACTTTCTTTTTTTTTGGGGGGGCAAGAAAGAAGAGCACAGAAACTTTTTGGTAAGGGAGATGTTTATTTAGACAACTGAATGCATGCCAGAAAGAATTGTGTCACAGCAGCGGTAACTCTCTACTCTCTCACATGTCTAAATCTCAAGGAGAGACAAACTTCTGAGTGTTTTTATGTGGAACATTATCTGCTCTGATCTGTTGTATCGACGCTTTTGTCAAGTTTGAGGAGTGGGGTAGCGGGGCACAGTAGGTGCCACCTTCGATCAAAGATTCGGGGAGAAAAGACCCTCAGCGGCTTTGGCCAGAGTGTTTGCTATTCATATCACTGTTTTGGCAAAAAGACAAAACTGTTCAAGGGGATTTTTACTTCTCACACAAAACACGTAAAAAGACATTAGAAAAAGATGCACTTACTGTAAGGTAGCATTCACATGCAGTATAACGTGTCTTCTCCTCAGACTAGGTTTAACAATATTCTGCACTATTTGTTACAGAGATTCACAGCTAATGTTTTCTTTTTTTTTTTTCAGTTCGGAGAATTATCTTACACATAACAGCTACTAGGTGAAATGAGGACATGGTGGATGGGTCGAGAGAGAAAGAGGACATGATGAAAGGCAAAAGAGATAAAATTGTGCTTATCGTTGTCAAAAGGGTGATTAATGAATCCACAAAAAGTAGTCGTCGTGCTAAACTTAACGAACACTTTTATCCTCCCAAAAAAGGGGCGCTCTTAAACAAAACAAACAAAAAAAAAAAAAAACACAGAAACTTTAGCCAGTTGGTCCAGTAATTAGATTTTGTTTTGCTGCCATCATTTCGCCAATGCACAGATGAGCAAAAAATATAATATAAAAAATAAATCTAACCCTTTCACAAAAAAATAACAATAAATAATAATTAAGTGGCGCTCTTGTACTGTTTTTCTACTGTATATACACAGAAAGTTAAGGTTGATGTATATATATGTACACAAAGCGATTCAGACTGGGTTTTTAGCATAGCTTTGAACTTTAGATTGTTGTCCCAGTTTTTATTAATAACAAAAAAAAGTATTAACATCATAAGTTAATCATGAACTTTAGGGGCAGGTGGGATTATGCACATAAAGTATAGGACAGTGCCTTGCAAATAGAATACATAAACTTTGTCACATTTCTTTTCCCATGTTACAACCACAAACCTCAACGTATCACTGTGGGGGCTTTGTGTGATTAAAACAAAGCAATGAATGATTGTGAAGTTGAAAGAAAAGGATACATGGTTTTCCAGCGTTTTCACAAAGAAAAGTCTGAAAAGCGGGGTTTGTATTTTTATTCAGCCCCATTTTACGTTACGATACCCTTACACAGAAATCAGTGCAGCAACCTTCCCCGTAGAAGTCACCTAATTAATGAAATCCACCCATGTGTATTATACTCTCAGTATGAATACAGCTGCTCTGAGGAGGTTTGTTAGTGAACATCAGTGACCAAACCCCATGATGACCAAGGAGCACGGCTGACAGGTCAGGGGAAAAGTTGTGCAGAAGTCCACCTAAACCGAGTCGAGCAGAGCATTGATCAAAAAAGCAGAGCCAATGGCAACTCTGGAGGCGCCGTTCACATCTAGACCTCATTTAAAAAAAAAATGTAAAAATCTGTTGACTTGACATCTTTTATTCATGCACTCCTGAAACCTGGACTTAATAAAAGAGAGGCTCTGCAGTTTGCTACAGGCCACAAGGGGGGCTCCGTCAACATGCAAAAGATTGGCTCTGATCACACCGTGCCCACAGTGGTAGTGACAGCATCATCATGTGGAAATGCTTTTCTTCAACGGCGACGGGGAAACCTTTATTGAAAAGATGGATGGAGGTAATGAAGGCCACTTGCATGTGGTAAAATGGCCTAGTCAAACTCCAGAGGTGAATCCAAACGAGGGAATGTGGTAAGACCTGAAAATATATGCCCAAAACCTAATTTAACCTGTCTGAGCACATAGTTAGAACTGTGATTGCAGCAAAGTAATTTCAACTAAGTACACAGACTTTTATTTGGAGAAACTTGGGAAAGCCATGTATCCATTTCTTTCCACCTCACACTACAACTTTATGCTGTACTATGACATAAACTCCAGAAAATATACCATGATTTAAAATGATTTGCGGCTGTAAAACATTTGATATGAGAATTTTTTGCAAGGAACTGTATCCCGTCTGGAGTATTTGTACTGCTAAACTGAGCAGACATTGTAAAAGGAAGCAAACATAATAGTAAATTCAGACTCTTAAAGGTAAGGAGTAAAGAAAATAGCTTATTAAAATATTGATTGACAACAACATGCACAATGCTTTCCCAGCCTCACAAGAATTGGTTATGATGGAGAACCTGGTCTGCACAGTGGTATAACGTTGCATGTATCCTTTGTTTTTCTTTGAGAAATACTGGTGCAAGCCGTGCACACGTCGAGTTGAACCCTTCTTTTTCTTGCTTTGAAGGGCGCTGTCGTTGCTCTTCTCTTCCCCTTAAAAGGTTCTTCCGAACAGGAGTTTTCCGACCATTTCCCATGTATTAGTTCACGCAGAAGCAGTTTGCAGTGAATTAATCCTTTCTGCTTCCACATGTCTGCAAATTTATCATCGTCTCTGCTGCTGTCCTGTCAGCATTGCGAGTCAGACAAATGCCTGACTTTAACATTTTTCACTCCCAGTCTTATCTTTGTAGCTTATGTACAGGAGGTTGAAAGTGTCTGCCAGAATGTATCCCAAGCAATCAGACATATTCCCACAAATTTACAGAATGCATTCCTGGTTTTCGATCCTCTGCTTATCTTTTTCACAGGTTCTGTCCATTTGTCTTGTTTTTGTTACAGGGATGCAGTTCATGTACTTTATCCTAAAAAAAATGTGCTGGATGTTTTTTTCTTTGTTGTTGTTCTGGATTAACAACCTACAGTATGTGCTGATGCGGATGCATGGCTTTGTGCTTGCTTGTGTGTAGATCTTCTTGAATGTGAGCATCGCGGCTCCTTTATCTCAAACACTACGTGGGGGTCTTTGAAGCTCATGGGTCCTCCTGTTACGTCCCTTCTTGTTTTCCTGCATCCGCCTCCACTTTGCCGCATGCTGGCTGCTCACCCGAGCCCCGCCTGCGACCTGTGAACCGCCCAGGCCGCCCTGCACCTTCGCTCCATTCTGTGTTTTCTGGGTGCTTTTACTGGCCGTATCCAGATTTGGTTGACCTTTCTGGGTATTCTGGCCCCGAGTTGGATCCTCGCCCAGCGGCTCTCCAGCTGGACGCCACGGCTTGCTGTGCGGCGGACCTGCCTGCTGCTTTTGAGCAGTGGGGGTCCCAGCATTGGGCCGTAATGCAGAGTTTGAAGAACTGCCAGATTTGCTGTTGGGAGCTTTAACCTTCTTCTGTTTGCGCTCTTTCTTCCAAACCCTGTCGCAAAATTCCTCCACGCTGTTCAGCTCCGGGTGGTCCAACAGAGACAGGAAGTCTCTGTACCACACCCTGTGCTTGGCTGAATTACCTGCACCGCCGCCTGGCCCCGGCATCCCAGGCAGAATGTCCCCCAGCCTCTGGGTGGGGATGACCTGCAGATTGAGACGCAGCAGGGGCTGAATGAAGCCGTGTTCCACAGCCTGGCAGTGATAGACTCCTGAGTCTGACTGAGACAGGCTGCGGATCAGCAGACCCTGGTCTGTACGCAGCACCCGATCATCCATCTTAATCTGAGATAAAAAAAAAACACACAGTTCGAATCATGTAGGTTAGAAATTACAACAGTTGTATAATGAGTCTAATGCATCCACAACTTTACTTACATTATAATTAAAATTTAAGTAAATAAGAAATAACTTTAGATTATTGCAGAAATTGTTGTAGTGTTTGAATGAAATGGCTTCTAAAGCTGTGTACAGTGTCCACCTGTCACAATATTTATTTTTCCCTGCCTTTCATTTACATCATGCTTGTCAAACTCGTTTCTATATTGGGCCACTTTGGCATCATGAAATCATTAAAAGGGCCGGTTGCACATGTATGGATGATACTTTTGAGTTCAGAATTTCATTTCAGTTCAAATTGAAATATAAAAACATGCACAGTAACATAAAAGTAGCACCATTGGTCCCAGTTTATACAGTTTATCTGCAAAAATAAAGTTGATATTGGGGTGAGTTACACTTAATACATGATACATTCTGCATCATTTTTTCTCGTTTTGGACATTTCTGGGTTGTTTTAATGTGTTGTGGGAAAACACACATCTAGTGACAGCATGCTGTTACTACACAGTTAAAATAAAATCAACATTCGCTACAGGAGGCACAGTTTTAGCCACTTTATACGCTTTAAAAGGATATATGCCTCTATTTTATGACATGATATACCTTTTTTGGCTCTTGAGGGCCAGATAAATTGCCTTGACGGGCAGGATTTGGCCCGCGGGCCTTGAGTTTGACAGGTGATTTACATCAAACAGTACAACTGTCATCTCCAGGAAAAGAATATTCCCTGTCTTTAGGCGGCTTCCTTGGCTGAATAAAAACTAAATCAAACATTATATTTTTCATTTCAATAACTGTTAGCTTAATATATGGAAACATCTATCTGTTCCTATTTTTCTTTATGTTCCAGCTCTTGAAAAAGTTTGGTGACATTCTGCCATAGTGCCTATAACCAAAAACGTCAATGCACTTTGTTGGGATTTTGTGTGATAGGTCAAAGCAGCACATAACTCTGAAGTGGAAAGGAAAAAATGTTTGCTTTTAAAAAATCTGATGCCAGTAAAGTTGTGTGTGTATTTGTATTCAACCTTCCTGGCTGTCCCAGTCTCAGGTTATTTTTTTCCCAGTCTCCAAGGGATTTTTTTTTTTTATTTAGTTCTGTTCATCTTCTTATCAACTTTGTCCCTGCTGAAGAAAAGCCACCCCACAACATGATGCTGCCACTGCCATGTTATACAGTGGGAATAGCATATACGAGGTGACGTGGTAGTTTTCTCCACATAATAATTTGCATGTGGACTAAAAAGTAAATTTTTCATCTCATCTGACCCGAGCACCTCTTTCACGTTTTTATTTTACTATATGTTCATGTTGCATTCAAATCTTTTACAGTAAAGCAACATCAAAAAGTGATCTTTAGATTTGTATAGGTTTTGATAGACAGTCATGGTTATGTAATGGCAGGCATACATTGTATGGTTTTTTGCCCTATTTGGGCCAATTCTTCAGTTGTGTGATAATTCTTTGGATCGGGCTGAGTTTCAGCTTCATCGTTCATTATGCGTCATGTCGTATACAGAGGGTAACGAGGGGTGATTAGCTTCTCACGACCTCCTCCCGATCCGGTCTGATGAAAATCAAACATGTTTGAAATTCAGTCGGCCCTCGTGAGGTGATCGTGAGCGCATCCTGCTGTTGACGTGTCTACGAGCCGATTTCCCCCAACCTCGCGCACTGCGCATGCACAAACAAGGGAATTCTTCTTCTTCTCAGATGAAAACATAGGAGTGGAGAGAAGCATGGCGGCAGTAGGTGTGACATGGAGTCAAACTATGGAGGAGCCAAGGCAGCGTGTTTCGTTCTAGTGAGCCTCATATTTAACAGTGAGCATTGACATTTTCGTCTCTTACTGTCTACATTTGGCTTCCGGATAGACGAGTCCGACAAGCTCCATCTCCCTACGTGGCTGAGTCCAATGTGTGGTTTTTGGACGTACAGTGTGAGCGGTCAGATCGCATCAGAGCGTCGAGCCATACAGTGTAAGAACAGATATGGTGAGCAGTGAACTTTTAAACCCTGCGGTTTCATCATACAGTTTGAGCTGTATCTGAGTGCAACGATTGAAAATATCGTACAGTGTATGCCCGCCATAATACTCCAGATGACAGAAGAGTGCTCCATGAGAAGTTCTTTAAACTTCTACAGAACTTCATCTCTGGGCCGTCTGCTGTGTTCTTTGTGATAAGATTTGCTTACTAGTATTCTCTGACAAACCTCCTAGACCAACAATCAACAGTTGTAATTATGCTGAGAATAAATGACATAAGGGTGGACACCGTTTACCAATCAGGTCATTTCTAAAGGTAACTGTTTGCTCTAGATGTTATTTGGGAGTATTGTAAACAATTGAAAAGCATATATTCCTTTTCTTCAACTCTATAATTATGCACAACTTTGCATTGGTCTATCACAAGAAATCCCAATAAAATACATCAAAATGTCTGGCTGTAATGTGAAGGTTTTATTTATTTTTTAATATATTGGTTAATGGAAATCACTGTAAGAGTTTCTGCCCACTTTATTTTACCTCAATACTAACCAGAATCTGTATTTCTAATCCAGCTGTGATATCCATTCCAGATAAACTCATAAAACCGCTTTGTTTTCAATCAGATAAGCCTTCAGTCCCATCGCTCTGTAACTCAGCTCAGCTTCCTGTATTATATTTCTTTTTCTCGCTGGATCCTGAAACAACATGGTCTCACTGCCCAGCTAGAAAAATATGGCCACGTTGCAAACCTTTTCAAAATGTAATTGGTTACATCCTAGGGTCAAAAAGTGAACCTAAACATCCACACCCCATGCTTTTTGCACTTCCAGTTCAATGAGGTTAAAGATAACAAATGGTTTTGCTCAGAGGATAGAACGGGAGGGATAAAAATATATTTTGTCTGCAAAGCTGCAAGATTCCAAAACAGATAGTTTAGTCTCTAATTTGGATTTATTATCACCTGTGATCTATAGCACAAAGAAGCATAATTTGAATCCATAAATGTCAACACTCTTTAAGGATGTTCCCTATAAAACATAAAACAACACATGCTTGCATCAAAGTGTACCTCTTGCTTGCGATCATCGTTGGGCCTCTGAAGCTGCCAGTAAACCAGCGCTCTCTGAGACTTGGGGCTGCACTCCAGAAACATGCTGCTGTTTTCCACACCAAACACGCTCCTGTCCTCTACGCTGCCTCCTAAGCCGTCCATGTCGTCTGATGGAAGGGGAAAAAAGAAAAACACAGAGCAATGAGAGCTGTGTGGTACCAATGAAGACATGTTTGGGGGGTAGTTTTCAGTACCGTGATGCTGAAGGTCTGAGCACTGCGAGAGCGGATCTCCATTTCTGATGTCCTGCCGCCTGGTTCTCCTGTGATTGAACGTCAGTTTAACAGATTGTTGGTAATGAACACATACCCGAGAAGCGATTCATGTTGGCCATACTGGCCGCACCACCAGTTATAGAGTCTGCAATGCTCCTTTATAAACACTAGAGGGTAATATCACCTAATAGGAGGGGAAAAAAAATTGCCGTTGGTTCAACCATTATCCCACTGCTTATTCACATGAATGAAGCAAAAAAGAATAAATCCTAGAATCTGGAAAACGTCAGAAACATAAACGTGCTGATCAAGGCAATGTCATGCTTCATTGCCCTCTGCTGAGCCATTATTGTGGAACACATTCAGAACTGTTTTGCCCTTGAAGTGCCTCGGCGAAAAAAAAAAAAGCCTCACTTTTTGTCATCCCTTCGTCAAATTCCACTACGTCATTTGGCTTTTTAACATGATGGTGAGGCCTTTTCATAGTGCGGCTTTACTCACTAGCTGTGAATGTTTCCCCCCCTTTTTTCTAGCTGTCGCAGTTTCAAGCTGTTGACAGCCTTGTGATGTAATAAAAAAAACGAGGTGAGCTCGACATGAGGGCTGCACAGAAGGGAACTGAGCCGAGAAACCCAAAAGGAGACAGTTAATTGAAATGGTCATTAAGTGTTGTGTTTTCTGCGAAAGGGGTAACGTAATGGGCATTGCGAAAGTTTTCATACCATTTGAATATTTTCCACAATGTTGTCACATTATAGATATAAACGTTAATGTATTTTATTGGGATTTTATAAAGCATGCCAAGACATAGTTAGCAAAATTGTTAAGGACAAATGTTACTTATTTTTTGCTAATTAAAATCTACTTTACTCTGGTACCCATTAATTAATATGCAGTCCGATCAATTGTTATATGGAAATGGAGTGTGGCGTGCTGCTGTCTGCCTAAACTGATTGGATGGGCAAAGGCTTAATCAGAAAAAACAGCCAAGAGAATCATCATGACTCTGGAATAGATTAGCATATCCACAAATGAAATAATCTAGAGATATGATAACTATTAGTAATGCATGCTACAATCAGGTGCCTATGGATGAGTGGCACAAATAAAGCCATTGTTAAAAGAAAGTCAAAACTACTTTTAGTCAGGGTTTGCCAAAAAGGCATGTTAAAAACAGCTCATACATGTATGTGGTCATTTTTTCCGAAACTAAACTCCTTGGTCTGGGTTAAAAAGGCTATGTGTGATCCTTTATTGTCTTCTTAAGGTAACTGGCTGCATTTGGCTTTATTTAGGAGTATCAGAGTAAAGGGGATCAATTACAAACGCATGCCAGACTCTACAGAATCTCCTTCACATTATGCACTGCTTTACCACATAAACCCCCGATGAAACACTAATAATATAAATAAGTTTAAGTTTGTAATGTGAAAACATGTGAATAAGGGGTGTGGATGGTTTTGCGAGGCATGGTAAAAGTCTCTGCTGTGTTTTAGCAGTTTCTGCACAACATACCCTCTCTTGCTGAACCACTTTCTGAGCGTTTCTCGGGTTACCGTTTCTGAGTTTTTATGTCTAGTTCTTCTTCTGGGAGGGGATCTATTTGCCGTGTAGACGAGAAATGAGAGGAGCCGGTCCCGGCCTTAAACCATGGGGTGTGCCATCTCGACTGTAATCCTGCCAGGCTGGAGTAAACTCAATGGCCTACGTCTGCTGGTTCGAGAAGTTCTGGATGAATGAGAGGAAGGGCTTCTGTCGTTCGATGTGTGTGTGTGTGAGAGCTGCAGCGGTCAGCTAAAGCCTGCTGGGTACGGCGCAGGGTAATTTGAGGGTGTTCATACCTCCTAGCTACAGGGTGAAGCGGTCAGACAGCTCCTGTTGGCTATAATTTACTGCATGTGAGCTTGAGTATGTATATTTATGAGTGTGTGTGTGTGAGATTGTAGCCCGCCTGTAGAGTGATGGACACAAAACTGCTCCTGGCAGAAATAAAAAACCCAGGTTGCCGGATTGTATTTCTTGGAATGCATAATTGTGCTTGCGCACATTTAACGAGAGGTTTTTGTGCCTGTGTAATAATCTGATTACTTCCATGTTTAGGTGGTTTGGCATGTGAATCGTGTCTATGTTGAGGTTTTTTTTTTTTCTTCTGATTTTCAACAGCTGCTGATTGGCCAGTGGAGGTCTGGCATTAGAGAAACAAACCTTACAATCCAAATAAACCCACAAGTGTAAAGCCAAATACAACTGCCATTTGCAGGTGTGATAGCTCCCAGGAGTGACTATATTCATTTAACAATATTACAATGAAAAGACGTACAACCTAAGCAAACACTCAGAGGGAAAAATGAAGCTTCAAGAGGGGTTTTAAATGTGTCTGAGCTCCTACCTCTTGGCGGTAGGAAAGTATCTGGAGCACTCAGCACCATCCCAAGCACAGTAAGGGTCTCTGGCCAGGCAGCACTCGGCGCAAGCTTTCCCATACACCTCACAGCGGTGTAAAGACATCTGCGATACTCCCAGGGCTGAGCCGAGGTACAGCTGTTGCTGTGGGAGTGAAAGAAAAGGCAAGCACGTAAAAAGGAAATGTTCCTGCGAGGTGGCTCAGCTGGAAAATTACTGGCAAAGAAAAGAAAGCGGCTGTGGGTTTTGTTGTTAATAGGGACGTTATCTCTGTTTGGTTAAAAACCAAAGGGCGCTTATTCGTTCATCTCACTTGGACATTTTTGGAATAATTACAATGTGTGGAAACAAGCTTTTACCTGTTTGGTGGACAGCTCCATAGCAGTAATGGGAGTAGGCTCCTGTACAAAACAAACACAAGGCATGAAGTTCACAATACCAGTGATGAAAATATGGAGCTAAAAAAACAAATAGTTCTGCAGATGAAAAAAAAAAGTCTGACAGTCGTAGTAACGTTGCAGACCCTATTTAGGTAAAATTACACATAAACTGCTGAGTGTTAAAAATCTTACCCTAAAAACAGTCATCTCCTCGAGCACAACCTCCTCCAGGTCATACCAGCTCTCTCTGGGAATCGTCACCACTTTTAGCACTGTTCCCATATCTGAAGACGGCAGATAATATTATGACTAAATGATTTGGACTCATTGTGTTTAAACTTTAGGGACTAGCTCAACTAATGCAAATTGCTTAAATACCCTATGCATTTTTCTCTCAGTCATTCCATGACTTCATTCCCCCACAGCCCAATACAGTGCAGTTAAACATTTTTAAGTTCACACCGCTGGAAGTCCCAGCAATCAAACTTGGCTATTTATGCCCCTTTCTGTCAGCGTGGGGAAATTGCTGTGGTAAGGTGAACTTGAGAAGGAATGAAGAGTTAAGGCAGAAGTCATGAGAACAAAACTGAAACATAAAAAATGATTTTTTGATTGCTACGACGGAAGAGAAAAGCAGCTAAGAACAACCTTTTGGAAATGGAATTGGTGTGAATATAGCAGATGCTAGACAGTGTCTTTCAGCAGCTGGTACTAACACATGTACTTTAGTAGGAAATAGTGTATTTTAAAAGTACTCATAGCCACTTGTTCTATTTCCCATTTTTCCCTGGTAAAACCATAAAACCACTATGTATTTAATTGGTATTTTATATGACAGACCAAAACAGCGTAGTACATAAAATTTGTGAAGTGAGGGAAAATGAGAAATGGTTTTCAGGATGCTTGGCTAATACAAATCTAAAAAGTGTGGTGTGCATCTGTAATATGCCTCTTTTTGCTGCAACCCTGAAAAAAATCCAGTGTAACCAAGTGCCTTCAGAAGTCACCAAATTCAAAAACACATTCAGACTGTGTGTCATTTGATCGGCGTGTAAATCCATCTGTTATGTGAATGCCTCAGAGGTTTGTTATAGAACATTAGAAGTAGGGACATGAAGACCGCTCAAAGCTGTTGGAAAGATGGATGGAGCTAAATAAAGGGCAATCATTGCAGAAGGGGGAGGAGTATCACCTTTCAGCAGGACAACAGCCCTAAAAATGCTCAGACTTACTGAGTTAAAAGATGTCCACACCTTTCAAGTGTCTGTTTGTAAAACTTTGAAAACCATGTATCCTATTCTTTCCAATTCAAAATGATATGCTCCTTGTGTTGTCTACATCTGGTAAAATACCCTAAAGTATGTTACCAAGGAGTTTGCATGCCACTGTAGATTTGTTCTGGGCTATTTTTGCTTTACATGAAAAAAAAGAATAAAACAATATGTGCTGTTAAACAGATTTACTTATTCATCTCTCATTTCTATTTTTTTCTTCATGAGCATGCCTAGATCAAATCAGTGGAGCTTGTAGCTATGGCCCTGTAACTAGTGGAGCTTTTCATGCTAAATTGCATGCCACTGCAGGTTTGTTCTGGGCTATTTTGCTAAACAATAAAAAAAAAGAAAGAATAAAACAATATGTTTTGTTAAACACAGATTTAGTTATTCATCTTTCATTTCTATTTCTTTCTTCATAAGCATACCTAGATCAAATCAGTGGAGCTTGTAGCTAAGTGAGCTTTTCATACTAAACTGGATGCCACATGTTATTGACTGATCTTAATGTAGCTAAAGGTTTTAGGGGATTAACATCTCATGACTAATGATTGTACCTGTGCCTATGAACATGACGTCGTATTGCCCATCCTCTGCTTCCACTCTGTCCACCACCAGCTGGGAGAACTGGTAGTCCACGTCTGTTCGAACCATGATGGGCCGTCCCCCATTTGGGTGCACCGGGTTGTACATGGCAGGATGACCCCTGGCGAAGGTGATGACGTCGTCGGGAAGGTCCTTGGTGGAGTCAAAACCCCCAAATGTTTTGCTGGGGCACTGAAAGGGTGGAATGTGAAGCTGTTTTATGGGTTTTTCTTTTGTTAGTCTGCTGTGATTTTCTTGCAGCTGAAAAAAAAAAAATGTGTATGTTTTAGAACCGGACTCACAGTGCCAGGGCGGGGGTAGGGCACCCTCCCTTGGAAAGGCACCCATTGGTAATTGGGTCCATCTCTGTGGGCATAGGGACCCAGGAAAACCCTCCTGATGTCAGCCATGCTGTACATACACACTGCCGAGCCTTTAAAAATGTTACTGTGAAGGGAGAGAGCCAAACACAGAAAGGGTGAGAGTGCAATAGTATACGGAGAGGAGGGAAGGGGGTGTAAAGGTTTATGATAGACAAACACGAGGAATTCATACATGATTGGACACAAGGCAGGGATTAGGAGCTTGTGGAATACTGAGGAAAGACAACAAAATGACCCTTCATCGCACAAAGATGGAGAGGAGCAAGGCTGTCATTACCTAAGTACTAGATGATAGATTGGAACTCCTCTCTGATTTTTTTCAGCCCCGTGAGAACAGACAGGAATTTGGGCACGCCACCAACAAAACAGAAGACCTGCTAGAGAGCTTTTCTTAAAATCCCTTCCAATATTTTTGCTCGCCTTTGGCTGAGCCAGATGGATGGATCTCATCTTCCCTGTTCATATGAGTTCCAAACAGGCAAGGCCAAACAATCATGTGGAAAAAAGGGATGTGGGGGGGGTACCATTGCTTGTCGACGTCAAGCTGACTGCAGCAATTTGAGCATTAACTCATCTAGGTGGGGAATTTGGTAATTCCCGATGAATATTAAAAGTCATGACATGATATTGTGACAATGTGAGCTGAAGTCTATTCTCATCCAATCACGTATAGAACTTTCTTTTTACAGTTTTACAGAGCACATATACAAAGGTTTGGTCTTTGATTTAAAGGGGACATGTCATGCCAAATCCACTTTTAGCCCTGAAATAAAGTTTGTTGAGCACTTGGTGTCTCTAGGAATGCAGAATCTTTTAATGTAGTCTGTCCAGGTGCTGTGATATATTTGTATTTTCTTGGGTCATATTCTTTAAGCCGTTCAATTTCCTCTGTTTTCTATCACGTTTTATGCATAATTGCATCATAGTGTCTGCTGTGGAGCTGCTAAACAAGGCCATGGACTTCTGGCATACTGATGTAGCAAATCCGGCATTTTTATTTCTTGTTTCTTGTAGTCCAAGCTGAAGGATGTCGAAGCTACAAAAGGATACTACAAAATGGCCAATCGGGGTGGAGTGGAATGCTCTGTAAACTGGAGGGGGGCAGGGTGTGAAGCACCTCCTTTAGATTTAAAGATACAGCACCAAAACAAGTTACTCCCAGACAAGGGAACGCGGGGGGGCGGGGGGGGGGGGGTTAACGAGGAATTCAGACCACAGCATTGCAGTTCCACTTTATATTGATCACAACTGAATGATTTCAATGTGAAGAGGAACAACTGAAATGCATAATATGTCCTCTTTAAGAATTTCCCTAGGCCTGGATCAGTATGAAAAAAATGAATTGGTTGTAAGGCAAATTTATTCGTACAACAAATTTCAACAACAAGAAAATTGAAAGTACTTTAAGTGATGAAAACACGACAAAAAAAGCATAAAGATGTAGATTAAAGTGACATAATAAAGGAAAGTAAAAAAAAAAAGCTGCACTGCAGACTAAAACGAAGATGTTTTAAGTTAAAATTGTAAATAGAACAGTAAAAGGCAACTCTAAACAAATGGGTTTTTAACTTTCATGTTTTCTGGAAGTTTGTTCCAGATTAGACAAGCAAGAACAGTAAATGCTTCTTTTCCATGTTTGGTCCTGATTCTGAGGACGCAGAGTAGACCTGAACCAGAAGACCTTAGAGCTTTGGAATGTTGATAAAACAACAACACCTCTTTAATGCATTTTGGTGGTAAGCCATTCAGTGATTTATAAACTGACATGAATATTTTAATGTCTATTTCCTGAGATACAGGGGGGCCAATGTAAGTTGGCCAACTTTAGAATTGTGGGGATGTGCTCTACTTTTTTAGTGTTAGTGAAGAAGCGGGCAGTGTTTTGGATCAGCTAAATAACCTTTTAATGCTGATCTGTGAAGACCCTGTTGCAGTGATCAATTTGACTAGAGGCTTCAAACCCTCCCCTCCCCCACCAACCCTGGATTTAAGCCCTATTTGATTCTGCTCTTAAAAACACACGAACGATTATTCACTGTCTTTCAACTATTCATTATCTACCAGATGCGCCCATGTAGCCTTTTATTTTGTGTGGCAAATCCTCAGCACACCTAAGGAACCAAATGTCTGAGGAACATTCAAGATGTCCTTTGTCTTGCTGACTATGATGGGAATTTGTATCAAGCTAATTAGGGATATGGCTGGCATACACACAGCCGACGTTATTCACCACAGCGTGGAAGATGAATGGATTAGCATTTGAAAATGTTAATTACAAAGAAATTCAATTAACTCCAGGGGCAAGAAAAGACACTCCAATATGTGCATTTAGGAAGACGAGCGGTTATGTGTTTGTGCGGATACACAACCGAAATAAAATGCTAACACACACACACGCGCATGCATGCGCACACGCGGACATCGGCGCACAGGGGCACAATCGAACATTGATCTGTCAGTAGCGACTTCCATGTGCCTCATTAGGCAGTGATATTAAAAGCCAGTTCCTTTTGAATGTCTGCTCTATTCATCTCTGAAAACCGGCCACTTAGAAAACCAATTAAACGCCTCTAATTCCTCAATGCCCCTTAATTGAATTTTAAAGTGCATGTGTGTGTATGTGTGTGCGTTTCAGCGCAGCAGGAATGTGACTTGGTATGTGGACGCCTGCCAACGCGTACCAGCCTCAGCAGAGAAAAGCCGTACGGGTGTGGTAACGCAAGGCGCCTGGCCGTATGTGTTAGCTCGCACCGCTGTTCCATTCAGCTCATCTCATCATTGGCTGTGATTGATGGATGTGTTTGTCCTCTTTTCAAAGCCTCTCACACACAGCAGTGGACACAAAAACTACCCCCCGCTCCCTTCCTGAATGCAAATTTACCATCATCACGATAAGTGCCACCATCTGTGCCATTTCAGCTCACTTATCTGCCCTTCCCCATGCCTTCACCTCTCCACATGTTTCAAAAGAGCCACACCCAGCCCCTAAAAATCCCATTCATGGCTGGGGCGGTGGCCAGGGGAGGACCGTGCATTCCTGCTAAGTGAATATCGTGTTTCTCTGGCTCCCTCATGCTCCGTAATATGATTTCCCCAACAAACTTTGCCAGGGATTCAATGAGATGGGGGACAGGTAGCGAGGAATGGGGGATTTGGATGAAAGTAATTCCTAAGCAGAGATGTGGGGAGGTTTTCGATTAGAGAGGAAAACAACCATGGGACACCTGTAAATGGATTAGAGGAGTGCTGTCTGGGAATTTTAACGGAGCCATGCTTGGTCAATCACATCCTCCTCTGAGTTTGAAATGCTAACAAAATTATACGAAAAAAAATCAGATTATTTCAGGATTACTTGACAGAAAATATAATGCCTGCATTTATGATATAGAAAAAGAAGCTATACAAAAAGATATGCCAACAGAAATAAATCAACCCCTTTTGATCTCCTAGCAGAAAATAGAATAAAAACCCACAGAATATGATCCAACCTAAATTTGTCAAGATATTTGAGAACTTAAGCCCTTAAGTGCAGATGCTGAAGGTCATCGTAAAAAAAGTCTGTACCTGGAAGTGGTGAATACAGCGTAGATAACTGGATTCTTTGGGTCCTTGGCGCTCATGAGAAATACATCTTCTACAAATCAGACATAAAAATGAGAGAGAATTTTATAGGAGAAGGTCAGTGAGCTTTTCTTTTTCAATTTTGCAAACTAAGAACCCACACTTACGCAGTTCGTCAAAGTGTGTATCAATGCCGTTGACCCCGGGAACTGAACAGATGAGTCGAGCCTTCAGGAAAGTAGTCCACTTGTTCACAAGGCTCCTGTGACCTCCCATATCATTCTGCAGACACAAATTAGATTCCTGTCAGCACTACTTATGCCTCAGTCGCCAAAAACAGAATTAAGCAACACTGGTGGTGACATAACTATTAAGATCATGAGAGGGATTTTATTCTGTGTGTGCGTGTTGTTACCTTACACAGTTGTCCTATCCTGGCGATCGTAGCCTTCCCGGTGTGCTCGCCGTCCATTGCGTTCTCTTTAAAAAAGAGGAAGATCTTGTCGTCCTCGGGATTGTCACTTTCAGGGATCAAATGTACTCCGATGAACCTAGGGTCTGGAGGAAAAGAAGTCTACTGATATAGCAGATCTGTCCAAAATCACAGAATCACACACTAATCTCCGACAACAATGTTAAGGGATGTCCCGATTGGGGTCAGTTGTCCAGATTAATGACGTTTGGTGTCAATTACTGACATCTGTAATTTGTGCATTTTGTGATTTTTATGCGCTTGGAACGCATTTAGTTGGTGCAGCAAATCTTACTTTTCTCTAACAATCAATGCTTTTCACAATTTACAATGGTCTATAGCAGGGATCACCCACCTTTTTGAAACTTGAGCTACTTTATTGGTACTGTGTCAGACAAAGAGCTACCTGTACTGACCTTTGTCAGTAGAGCTTACCTTAACTTCATATAATATAAACATATTTTTAATGCTTTTAAATCGATGTAAATACAAGTATAATTAAAAAGGAAGAGCAACTGACTAAAATAGCATTTTAAATGCAGCTTGAGGACACCACATATGGTCCTGGGGGTTACCTGGTGCCCATGGACAGACACCATGTTGGTGACTCTGGTCTATAGAGTAAAAGAGAGACTGCGTTGGCTGATGCAGCCTCCCACCTGACAGCCGTTCCTGCTGGCAACATGTCTTTTACTGTTTCTGAAGCAGGCAAACAACTGTTTGAATAATTTTGTCCAGGAACAAAGAGGAAAAGCGGAGAACGTTAGCAAACATGTTTGCAGGAAAACATTGTTACCAGAAGCATGATGTGAGATGAGGCAGATTTTTGACCACCTTTCATGTATACCCTAGGCATTTTTTGTGAAGGTTTCAACTGGGGAGAGGAGTCCAAAACAAGGTTAATGACACTGATTGGTAAATCACCCAAATGCAGTAGTATTAAACTCTAACTAATCAGCTGAGACGACAGGAGCTCCACATCTGAAAAGTAAAAATAAAACTGGATTTTCATAAATAAAACTATAATAAAACTTTTTGGACACAAATTAGCATTTTCTAACATACATAGAGTCACAAAGCACCATGGAACGGTGTAACTATTACTAACTTTAAAGGGATTTCACTGATACAGACTTGCTGTATTTCTCTTGCTGTTGGAGCACCAGGACAGAAAAAAAGGAGGAGAAAACACCAGTTGGGATTAAAAATGGTTGTTCTGCCACAACCTGGGGATGATTTCACTGCATTTATACTGAGAAACTGAATTATAATAATTTCAAAGTCAGAGTAAGCTTGTAACATTCACATATTTTATAAATAAAACCTAAGGGATGTGTCTCAAAGGAGCATAAACCATCAACAAACAGAGCAGCAGTGCCTTGTCTCCTAAAAACCTGTAACAGAACCAACATAAAAATACTTTGAAGGATTTGCTGCCCACAGAGAGCTGTAAACAGATATTGATTAAAATCTAATACAGTAAAGTTGCCAACAAATATTTGCGGTTAAATATTTTAACCTCATGATTTAAATTGGTTAGATCTTTTCAACATCATAATTTAAAGACAGTGCTCCTTTAAAAAGGTCCATCCAAAAGGTCCTGGTAAATGAAAAAAGTACTAGCTCCCTACCAGAGCGTTTTCTATTATAAATGTCTCTCCCAGTAGCTTTTCCCCTGGTAATGCAGAGGAAAGGAAGAAACAGTATCGGCTGCCCAGAACTACCCTGGTCCCTGGAAAATGTGGAAACACACATTTAATTGAAGAATATAGATCTATTTGTTAAGTCAAATAAGTCTAACTAAAAATTGTCGGGTTGCTAACAACCTGGCACTTTACAGCACATTGCTAAACTATCTGAGTTTACCTGGAGTGAGCGTTCCAGAACCAAATCCAGTAAAAGCCCCGTCTCCACATCCTCACTACAACACATGGCTCTCATTGTCCTGGATAACGCTCAAATGCATTTAAAATGACGATAAATTTGAGAAGATATCAAGGCTAAGCGGAAAGGCCTGGATTTTCAAGGCTTAAGTGCCTAGAGAGCAGAAAGTTACCACAGTCACTGAAGGCATCATCACAAAGTGTAAATCGAGCCTGTGACTGAAAAGCTTGGGGGTTAGCTGGGTAGAAACAAGCAGTGCCATGTTACATCTCCATGGCCTTTTAGGATTTAGACTAGATGTGAAAAAAGGAGAGTGCGGTCAAAGTGGGAAGTAGATTTATATGCATCGCATTGGTGCGAGACCTCCGTTATAAATCACAAGGAACCCTCATGAGCTTTGTGAATATGTGCTATTAAATGCACACAATCAGAAATCCCCTAAGCTTAAAAAGGGCATTTTTCAATTAATCACATACATTCCTGACAAAAAAGCCCTCTTTTTTTCAAAGGATATTTGATCTATTTTCAGTGTGAATAAGAATGTGAAGAAATCCATAAATAAACCTAACAAACTTAAAACTGCCATTTAACGCTAAATCCTTTAAGAATCATCTGGTAGTACTGATTCATTCCCAAGTATTGCTCTTGTTATGTTCAAGTACTATGTAACCCTGTTGATAAAGGCTCAATGGAATATCCCCTCCCCAGTAATCCATGCAATTACAATCCTCTCTTTGTAAAGACGCCGCTGGATTTTGCAGAGCCAAATGGGCTGCAATCCCCGGCGTATTTGTTTGAACAAGGTGAAAGATTGATGGGGATTAGTGCCGTAACAAAGACTTCTCCCTTTTAAATGACTCCTATTAATATGTCACGGTAATCAGCACCACCGAGGCAAGTATTTGTGATTGTGATGGTATGGGTGGTTTGAGAGGAACTGGAAGGAATTTGACTCCACTACAGGAAAACGGTTGAAAGTGGATTGGTTTTGTGGGAAAGAGGGCGGAAACGAGATGGCAGAGCTTGAGGGAAAAGTTCAAACTGACCTCTTGCGGTGGTGAAAGATAGCCAGACAGACTAAGAAGTCAATCACCCTCACTGCAGCTCTAATCTTACGAGAACGGGCAAAATCCAATGACTCTGTGAATGAGCTCTGATATCTGATGTCTGCACATGAATGGAAATGATTCAAGACCTGAGGTTTAGAGAAGAATTAATCTCTTCAAAGTCTAATAAAAAGATCAACAGTGTCTTTTTTGTTATGACAAGCTGTGGTGCTTTAGCCCACACTCATTCAATTTCACTTCATAAGTAAATTTGGATGGAGGTTGCAAATTTAAAAAAGACAAAAGGGACAGTTGGTTGTTAACCTTAGAAAGTTCACAATTTAGTATAAATATGTTGCATTAACTAACCTTTGGATTTTGACCTTTTAGTGACAGACTTACACCTGACGTTTTGTTTTCTTGCTTCCTTTGGCCATCTGAAGTTGATGTTTCAGCCACAAATAATCCCCATAGTAAAAGTCAGATTTTTACCATTATAACAACTCAGGTAATTGTTGATACATCTGCACATTTTTTTTTTTCCAGAAGCTTTAGAAGTAGTTCAACTTTGTCTACTTCTTCCACCATCAACTATTTGCGGGGGTTAGACCAAAGCCCCCATTTCTGATTGGCTAATCCCTCCTTCATGACAACTCATATGCAGGGAGCTCATCTGACAGAAGTTTTTGCAGCTTTCAAAGACAAAGAGACAACTCAGGTGTAAAGTAAGCATTTCTCTTTCCAAGAGGCTGGAAACGACCCAGGTACACTGCCGTATTAACCTTTGCAAGAGAAATTCACCATTCTAAGGAAGGTTTCCGTTCCTTTTCCTTTGCTTGCCAAGAAATAATGATAATTATCAGAATAGCAAGTTTGGAGAAACCGATCCGGTTGCAAAAACAGAGGTGAGCAACAACACGTCAAATTCACTCACTATTCTAATGGTGGTTGTCTGACACTGAAAGCTGATTGATTGGATGACTCGGAAAAAAAAAATCAGGGTTTATTTTCTTCTTCCTCATAGATTAAAATAGATCATAACAGTATGACTTAAAGCAAATTAATTTCATAACTCTTCTCTTGATATCTGAGAGTCAAGGTTTAATAAATTTCAGCTTTTAAATCAGCTCTAATTTTTAAGAAAAAGAGCACTTTTTTGACAACTGACCCTCAATAAATGGTAAGTAGCTGAAACAAAATGAGTTTATGTCTGTATTACTTGTTTAGTCTTAGTCCATCAGTGTCAACTAGATATAGAATAATGAGTGTGGTGTAATGATGAGATATTTCCTCTAAAGGGTTTAATGAACAGTTCAAGTTGATTCTTTCAATAAATGGTAATCCTATAAAAATACAAAATCTCTTCTTTTTAGGTATGTTTGTTAAATCAGTGGGAAGGTGGAATTCATGCTTTAGCTGGAAATAATTACATTCGACAACTTATGAGGTTGATTAGATCTGTGACAACCAATGAAACTGGTTGCATGAACACTAACATCATTTAAAGGAGCTGATATCCACATACGTAAACTCTGCGTGGAAATTATGTATCTAATGTGTTTGAGATAAAAGAAAAAAAAAAGTGTATCGTACCATTAAGCCATCTTGAATCATGCTGCTCTGTCCTGATTGGATGATGCTCTCCGAGGGTACGGAAAATGGCAAAGTCCCTTCCCATGAAATCAGCAGATGTTCCCGAGTACAGCTCTCCATCTGCCAATGAGGATTTTTGTTATTCTTTTAGAAACGATGAAAAAAAAAAAGATCTACAGTAATTGTGGACTTGCTGGAGGTGATAGAGGCTGTTATCCAACTCACCAAGCAGGAGTGACGCTGAAAGCATTTTGGGGTCGTAGGGGCTTTTCCCTCGGCCGTTCTCAAACTGTGAGGCCAGTCGGAATATGTTGTCCTGAAAGGGGGTCAAAGTTCAGCTTGAGGCCAATGAAAGCCACATATAAACCTGTTTGAAGATGCATTTATAGTCCCTGTTTTGAGTTACAATATATTCTCATTATAGCATGCTATTTTGGGCTAGGATACAAAACAAATTCAGTCTGACATGAGCAGTGAGTAATGTTTTTTTTTTTTTTTTTATATAACACCGTTATGCTGTTCTGCCACAGGTCAACATTAGTTTTTGCACCAGTGAAACACAGATATTAAAACAATGGAGTAAAACATAATAAGAAGCAGAAACAGATAAGAAGCATTTTTTTCATACAATGACTGCACTTCTTTAAGGTCAAGCCAATAAGATGTCTAAGACGAGACCTACATAGTGCAAACACTCACAGCTCTCCCTTATTATTGGTCTGCAGAACTCCTGCTGTTGCATTGATTAACCTGCAGACCTCTACTGAGAAAGCTGATCAATCTTTTATATAGCAGAAGAGTTGTTTAGTATCCAACGCCTGCAAATGAACTATTTGCAGACCGGTTTTCACCACCTTTCCTACACAAACTGGTGAAGCAGAACCCTGCTGTGGTAACCTTTTCAGATTCTGCATCACTGTCGTCACGCTTTATGGAAAGTAAGTATCCATTAAAATTGCTTTTTGCATAGACATATGCTGTAATATTGATTAAAAGCTTTTTGGGCATATCAAATCATCAGATACCTCAGCTCTTTTCCCCATTTCCAGATACGCGCAGATGGGGTGGAAGGCTCCTGTACCACAGATGTACAGATGGGTCTGGTTATATGGTTGAAGGACCCGAATGAAGTTAGAACACTCCTTCTGAAAAACAAGTGGAAGAAAAACCAAGCTTTAACCTTTTGGATAACTTCACACAAGGGAAAACAGCAGGTAAATGACAGACATAGGTTTTGACACATGTAATGTATTATTGACTTTATTTTGGTAATGAATATTTACATTGCATTGTAAAAGTATTCATACCTATTGCTCTTTTTCCACGTTTTGTCACAATACAATTTTGTCATCTTTATCTTAAAGTGTTTTTATGTGATAAACCAGGTCAGCCTAGTGCAGAATTGTGAAGTGGAAGAAAATAACACGCACATACAAAAGATAAAATAAATCTATGTGACTGCTTATCCCCTCTGAATTAATATTTTTGCAGAACCACTGTTTGTCGGTCTCTACACGCTTTCCAGGTCTGGAAACGGAAACTTTTGCCTATTCAACTTTGTAACATCCTCAGCATTAGAATGATACAGACTCTCATCCCCTACATGGCTAGTAGCAAACTGCAGATAACATATACAGCTTTCTTTCTGAATGGCTTTATTGTTGCAACTCTTCCATAGAAGCCAGATTTGTAGAGAGGATGGCTAATAGTTGTTCTTTTGTTGTCCCAATAAGTTGCCCTCACAACTTATTGGGAAGGATTGGAGAGATGGGTATAATGGTAACTTTTCTTCCACTTTATAAGTGTGCATTACTTTGTGTTGTAATGTCACACGAAATTCTAATAAAAAAATGTTGAAGTTTGCTGGTGTAACACTGGAATGTCTTTTAAAAAAAATGTTGAGGGAGTGGGAATACTTTTACAAGCCACCGTATTGTCACAAACTGAACATAAACTAACTGCAAAGAGAAACCGTCTGGGCTTGGAGAACAGCGCTGATGAAATTCCAGTTTACACAGTGACTTTCCAGTTGTTTTGGAAAGACTTGTGAAGCAGAGTCTCCGTCAAGGAAATCCCACCTGGAAGTCAAATCAGCCACGGCTCTTCTAATGATCCATGTGCTTGAATTCACTGAGGCTGTTTGGTTTGGCCCAACCCTCCAAGTCTTGATAGTCCCAGTGGTGTGAGACTGCTCATTAGAGTGCTAATCAGAAGCATTGGTTAATGCAGGAGGCTTATTAGCAGCGCCAAGGAGCTGATTTAGGCACATGTGTTTAAGGGATTGAGCTCAGTTTAGCCCAATTATAAATACATGCTCAATATCCACCTAGCATAGGTACACATCTGAAGGGGATTTGGAAACACAGCACCCATCACTTTAGATGACAGCCAAATTACCCCTTTTCTCTCTCTCTGCCTCTTTAACACATATATCCGTTCAGTTTTTTTCCAGCTCACAGACACCTCACTCTGATTATGTGATGATGTCCCTGCTATGTGAAGCACAAATGGATGCAGGGCATCAGGTTGAAGTGATGACATTTCCCAGAGCAGCATGAATTAACAGTGTGATCACAAGCTGCAACCCTTTCCACAGCAAAGAAATTTCTGTAATTTTTCAAAAGGGCAGAAACTGTTGTTTCAGCTCTGACTGCTTTTTCTTCCTCTGCAATTTGCTTAAGGGGAAAGTTTGACATTCTGAAGAAAAAATGTGCTTTACTTTATTGTGTAAGAGGGAGAGCACTCTCTGTTTTGTTTGAATCACGTTGGAAAGAACTGCTGGCTAGCTTTCGGATGCTAGAATGTTAGCTCATATGGTCTTTAAAACGGTAAAAATGTGGATCTATGCCTTTAAGGTTGGTTACAGGATGGACTTTTGCTTGACTGGATGCCAGCCTAAGCTCAGAAAAGAATCACCAGCACAATTTTGTAACAACAAATTAAGAGATTGAGTAATAATCTGACAAGAAAAGCACCAATTTCCTTTAGCGAAAAGGAAAAAACTACCCAAATATTTAAATAAACCAAACTTAATCCAAACGTAAAAGAAAAAGTAAAGATTTCCTTAAAACCTAACCAAAAAGTGTTATTAATCTAAAATTGATTGCAGATAGCTTCATACTGTATGTCCAATGACACACTTAAGACCCAAATACATCAGCTCATGGCTGCAGAACCAATAATATTCTTTCCAAAAATGTTGCGGTGGTTGCCACATTATAATACCACCAGGGAAAAGTAGCCAATGGGAGCCCTAAAAGTTGCCAATTGAAATTATCACCTAATTTGCATAACTCTCCATGTGCATGTTTTTGTAATAGATTCTGTAGCAGAGAAAAAGTGAGTTAAAAACATTTTTTTTATGTGAATTCAGTTGTTGATTATTGTAATTTGTAAATGTTACAATTCCAAACTTTGGAATCTGGGAACCAGCAAACATCACCCAAAAGAGACAATGGAAGAATAACTAATTTATTTAGCCATCTTAAGTTTAGTCAATTTAGTACCTTATTACACGTTACAGCAAAACCTGAACATTTGTAACCATGACAGTTTTCCTTGTATGTATACAAAACATAACATTGGTAAGGACACTGTGAAAAAAAGAAAGGGAATTCGTCTGGCCCCGATTTAGGTTCTAAGCAACATATTCCAGTCTTGGAGCAGAGGGGTCCGGATTTCCCGCTTTGACTTCGGCAAGAAGGCACTGCTGCAGGAGGCCTGGGCTGCCTGTGGGTGCTTCGCCAGAGGGTATGGCCCTATGGCAGCACTTGCTGCTTGTCGCAAAAAATAAAAATTCTTCGCACTTTCATGCCAATAACGGAAAAAGTTGCTGAATTTGTCCCGGGTAAGAGGGGTGGAATACTTACTAAACTGTGGAAAAATAGCTAAGTTTGCAACACTAGCTGGGTTTATAATTTTGTAAATTCCTCCCTTAAAGAAACCTTTTGATGAGCTACACTGGATTTGAATTTTGACAATTGAGTGTTATTACATGGAGAAAACCCCCCACTAAGAATTCTACATATTTTATTTAATTTTCTTTTTTGTTATTTGCAATTTTTTGTTTAAAGAAAGTTTATGATTTAAAATTTCTGCCGCAAAAAAATCTAAATAAATAAATGATAAAAAAACAGCTACTTCCTCTCTATGGAAAACTGCCTTTCAGTAGATTTTTGACCTTTCAAATACACTGTTTTTGAATGCAGCTTGTACAGATAATAAATTATATTCATCCTAGCTACTAAAAGTGTTAAAACATAAAAAATCTAAAAAACTGCTAGCCTTCTTGACGAATATTGTGTGTTTAATATTTATTAACACCTTTTCCCATTTCAATGCACACTGCAGAACAGTAAACATCTACAAATAATATATTTACCATTCTATAAATATTTCTGGTTTATAGGTTTAAAAAAATATTAGTTTTAACATATAAAGCTTTTAAAAACATATTTTTATTAGTGTACCTCCTTAAACCTCTAAATTGCTATGTAAAAAGGATAGTTTGTATTACATTTAATTTCAGACAATGAAATTTATCCATATCATTAAAAAAGTAATAATGATATGATGCATTTGAAAACCTATGTTAAACATTTATGGGATAAACCTGCATGCAGTGTGGCTGAGCTGTAGCCTGTGCATCTTTGAATCTAAGCCACTTTACTGCTTAATGACTCTACCTTGTGTGTTTCCTCTTGCTGAACTGTCGAAGCCCTATGCCCGCTCACATCATTCTCACGCCCTATTATGAGCATTTCGTCAACTCCTATAAAGTCCTCCAGGGTCATCTGTGTTAAGAATTTAACACCGGCGTCTTTGTTAGATTCATCGGCTATGCGGTAGGTAAAGTTGCACCTAAACACTGACAGGTGTTAGGCATGGTGACACGGGTGCAGCTGTGCGTTGCCCTCAAGTAATAAACCTTTTCTTTGATCACAAACCGTGACAAACAAAATCCACATTCAGTATAAATGACTCATTTTTGGATTCATTTGATCACCTTCTTTGGACTGGATATTGAGTATGACTCTCCACAAGAGAAATGGGTGGACAGATTTGGGCACGGGCGATTAAAGTTAAGAGACTTTTGAAAAATGGCAGGATCTCTGAGGAAATTCAGAAGACGTACAAGAAAATTGCCGGATTGTTATGATCTTTTTTCTGCAGTAACTGCGCAGCAAATCTCGAATGACTTCAGGAATTTCAACACAAAGCTCCAGCCGTGTGTCTGAGCTCATGGTCCTCTGCGTTGTGCTGCAACAACCTGGGCCATATTACTGTTGTGGGGCATGGGATAGCAATAAAGTCCTTTGCCATTTTTTGGAAGGGGGCAGCTGTTACATTTGCTCCATGGCTGTAAATTGTGGTTTAGAGGAAGGCATTGCTTTGGGAGCTCGAATGCTTTGGTAATGTCCTAATCAAGGCCTCTCTGTGTTGCATACTCCATCTCTGCTCTCACCGCCTCTCTCTCAAAGGTAAACATTTTCACAGCCTGCATACACCTAATTTTGTTTATTGTGCCATTCTGTGAACTCCTTCCTCTGCGTAGACTATGCCAATGATCTTCTCATTTGCTTTGAAATGCAAAAGTATTCACATACCTTGAAGTTTTCCAAGTTTTCATACAACTACAATTAAGCCTCCCCCTACACCCAACGTTGACGTGGTTAAACATTATGGTGGTAGCATTAGGCTCTGGAAGTAAATGGAAGAAAATACAGAGCAATTCTGGAACCTGTAAGAAAAAAAAAACAACAAAAAAAAAACAACAACAACTGGGGTGGAAAACGTAAGAGCCACCATGCGATTGGCTGGCCCAAACCTTCAAAGCAGGGGTCTGTAAGCTGCGGCTTTGGAGCTGTGAGTGGCTCTTTGAATCTTTGGTGATGGTTCTTAATAAATGATAACAAATACAGGTTTTAGCAGTTTGTTATTTGAATAATTGCATTGCATCTACACAATAAAAGTGACTCTAATATTTCTTTAGATTTATTATTCATGTTATTAAATAGGAAATTATATGATTTTTAAAAAGATATTTAATTTTGCACAAAAAAACCTTCCATAGAAATTAATCCATCCTCTTTTTGCAAAGGTTTTATGTTTTTCGTTATTTGAAAACCCATAAAATATGGTTCTTTTAGAAAGTCCTATAGCAGATATTTATTAAAAGTTGTCTTTTTGTCAAAAGTTCATCTAATATGAATGACTTTTTTTTCTTTCTTTTTTTTTTGCTGGACTGAGGGCAAAAATTGATCTTTGGGTTGTGAAGGTAGCAATTCCTTGCCTTAAACCATACACTTGTTAAAATGATCCAGTCAATAGCTAATTGAGAATTTGTGACAAGACTTGAAGAAGATCTTCACAGAAGCTTTCTATCCAATGGGACTGAGCTGGAGATGTTTTATTGCAGCGGAAGGGGTATCTGCAAAGTATATAATAATTACAAAAATTTTTATAAAAAATAGAAAAGCTTTTATATCATTTGCCCTGTAAATATATTTTTTTTCTTTGACTGAGTTCCCTGTTCCTGCTCAAGAAAAGCCTCACATAGTGATGCTGCCATGTTTCCCATTTGGGAAGGCATGATCCACTAAACAAACAAACCCCACCTTTTATATGGCCTATTACATAAAATTCTAATCAATTACTTCAGTGTTTGTGGTTGTAACATGACAAGTTATATTATTTAAAAAGGAATTAATGACTTTAGAAGGGGCAGGTAATTTTCCCTTTATGGAAAACCCCCCGGAAATTTGCTGTTGAGTCGAAGCCCAGTGGAACTGCTGAGATTCAAAAGGGTGAATGCTATTTCAGATAATCCTAAAAAAAACCTGCAACCCTGCACTCGAGACTCATCCAGCCATGAAATTGAGATCAAATGCAACACCGAGAGGGCCTTTCTAAACAACAACACAAAGATAAGACACGCTAACCCCGGTAAGCACACAAAGTTGTCTGCATGCAGTCTGTGCTGAAGCAGATTTGGCCATGTGAGCTAACACATGGTGTCAGATAACCAGAACTCAAACAATAGACTTCCACATGAAAATGTACACACACACTCTGAGTTTGGTACATAAACATGCTTTCAAATTTAATCTGTTCATCACGGAAGCAAATAACCTCGATGTCACTGTCCCTGCTCCACTTATATACAGTGTACCACCCAATCTGTATATTTATTTACAGGTGTCGCTGAGAGATGGGGATCTGGCCCCGAGAGGGTTCAATGTGGCAGAGGTGTGATGGAACATCTCTTTCATCAGTGGTCCTATTGTCCGTTTAAGAATACAGCACAAAGATCCTTATCTCTAGTCTGAATTACGTTTTAGATGTATCTGAAAGTATTCGGAGGGAATAAAAAACCGCAGATCAAATCAGTAATGAGCACTCAAACAGTCCATGGAAGGAATCCAAACATGATGCCATAATGAACGAGGGACTTACTGCTGAATCCTTCCCTGCCCACTTGCATTCATCCCTCTTGGAGGGGGTGGCAGGCCACGCAATCTGTGCAAACAGGAGAAAGGAAAATTCACATTAGGCTGAAGGTTGAGAGAAAGATGAATATGTCCTTTTATGAGATGGATGAAGGAATATGGTAAATCCTCAGTGTAAACTAGAGGGACAAAGGGAGAAATTACCAGTGAGAGTAAGCTGAATTTGCTTAAAAGTAATACATATCGGGTTACTCCTTTCTTTATTTACAACATATTATTGATAATGGCATGAAAATAGTCTTACAGGGAAATAAAATAAATAATAATTGTCTTAAAAAGTTTTTTTTTTTTTGTAAAATGAACTGAAACCAATTCAAATATCGAGGCGAGCCAGCAGCTGCTCCAGTTCAAATTTCCACTTGTTAAAACCTTAAACATAAGGTTGTGCTTTTCACATCAGATATGGTCAGAAAACTGACTTTTCCAACTATGACTTGGAGAAGTTTGATCTCACCGTCTTTCATACGTGGCCCCTGGTGTCACATTAATTATAAACACACACAGAGGGAATGAGCGTGCATGTGTGAACTATATATGGGTAAAAGAATGATTATACACTCAGTACAAAGTTGTGACTCTTTTTTTTTGCCACTGGCACACAGATGTCAGTAGACAATGAAAATATATGCACATACATGCCCATGCATTATTATGTGCTCACAGTTCTTTATTCCATTACTGGGTTATATATCCTCTCTGGACCAACTGAATTTTGTCAACACGAAAACCATTGCAACATATTTGACACCAAATAAATTTCATTTGATTAATCAAGGCTTTTGTTTTGCCATTTATCTTGTAATGATGCAAAGCATTACTTATAAACTAAAACCTAATCAATTTGGGGACACATTCCCCTTTTCTTTGCAAGGGCTGTGTATTTTTCCGTCAGTTTCATTTCCTTGTGCAGCTCTCTGCAGACTGAAGGCAAGCCCGTGTCCGACCTGTGTGTCTGATAGCAGCCCGAATCAGATAAAAAGGCTGTTAACCTAGTCCAGGTGGAGTAATGGAATTACGAACAGCCGTGTCTGGATGGAGAGGCGGTGGGCGGCAAGCGTGCAAGGAGAGAGGGAGATGAAGTAATGGATTCCAGGGGGGATTCGGGCAGCAGAGGAGAGGAGATAAAAATCGAGTGTGTTTCACCCTTACACAAAAACGTGACAAAACTTTTTTTTATTTTTTTTAACCAGACAAAGAGGAATTAGAATTTTACCTGTTTGTGTTCTCTGTTTATGTTGACTAGGTCAAATGAGAAGATATAGTCCTCGGCCCCGACCAGCAGCCTCCCTCGCTCCTCGTCCAATAAGAAAGTATCATAGCTCGAACTATTTGCCAGGCCATTAAAGGTGATGAGGTTACTGGATTCTAACATTTCTGCAAGAAGGAAATGTAAAGAAGTCATCACAAAACTGTAAAGTTACATTTAAAGTACAAACTTGAATTAAAAGCCATCAGTTAGTACCAGCAAATCTGCTGCAGCCTGCTCACAGCCTGCTGCAGCTGGAACAAACATCTCCCCGATAATAATGCCTTGCTGCACGACATTAGAATTAAGAAAATTACATGTTACATTAATGTCCCCATAAATATTTGCACGCACTCACAAACCGATACATGCCATTCAAGTCTAGCATTAGCAGTTTTAAGAGCTCACAGCATGTCACAATCAGGAACCGAGCTCCGACTGCTCAGCCGTGTGATTGGTTGAATAATTCATAATGGAGTCAGGAACAGTGGAAACACTTCATGTAAGGAATTGTGCGTGGGTGGTTTCATGTATCTGAGAATAGGTTATTACATAAATTAGCATTAAGGAATTTATGAGTGCGAATGCACTTCTCCATAACGTTTCCCTTAGATGTGCAGACTTGTAGAAGGTATAGAACGTTGATGTGTCAAAGCACTAAAAGGAAACCAGCAATTGACATGCGGACTGAAGTCCAGCTGGTACTTCATCCATCAGTTAAAGTTTAATCACCCAAACTGGGTTTCATCCAGTATGATGGGTTTAGTGCTGCAGTACAATACCAACCACAGATACCACTGGTTTTCATCAACACTAGTTAAAATAAAGCACTGTAGCTTATAAATAATAACAGAAACGGGTTTTCTGTCGATAAGCCGACATCAAATACATAACTCACTGAAAATGGACCTAGAACTTTTTAGGTTTTCTTTTATTTGGGGTTTTAAAAATGAAAGAAATCGATAAGATGTGTCACCAAACAACAATTTTGGATGCTTCTTGATTCTTGATTAGTACGTATTACCTCAAAAAGTGACATTACTGATAAAAACTCAAATGAATGTGAAAGTTTTAGTAAGAACATAGGGAAGTGATACAGATTTTCCACCTCTTTTACTTCAGGGTAATCTATTTTATAAAACTATGTTCTCCAATATTGTACTTTATAACACAGTATCAAAATCGCTGTATGATCTTAAAGATTTATTTTCTTCTGATAAATAAAAGCGCCATGCTAAGTGCCACCAGGTTATGGTGACAACACCACGCTCCAGTGTGGAAGCTGTTACTAAGGGAAAAAGACTCAACTTTACTTTGCAGTACTATTCAGAATGTGTTGTTCTGGGGCAAAAACCTGTCTGGTGTTGAAACACAGGTGTTCTTGCATGGAAAGGACCAGTAAGATCGATAGAGTTTCCCATGCCGGATCCAAAGTCTATGCCGTTAAGCAAAACATCAGGTGGCAGTATCATTCAGCAGTAATCTTAGCATACACACTCTGGTGTTACTGATGTGAGAAAAAAAAATTAAACACTGGGTTACCAGATACTTTTGTAAAAACAACACAGCATCAGTGCATCAAATGATTGTTTGGTTTTAGGTGGGGAAATGCCCGTAGATGAAGGTGTCACAGTTATTCAAGAAGATTCAATCAAACGCCTTGAATTGTTATGGTGCTTGTACTTTCCAGGGAAGATGCTCAAAAGTCCTCTGAGGCCCACAGTGAGCTGCTGAATGGTTAAATGTTACCAACTGGAAGGTCTTTTAGTCTGAAGGTCAGTGGTGTGTGTAGTGTGTACTAGGGGTAGCCATTTGCCAGCTAAGCACCAACCAGGTTTATGCTTGGATTAATTTTGCAATATGTAGCAGAATTGAGAGATACAGTTGGTAGCACTGCTGCCTTGTAGCAAGAAGGTCCCGGATTCTGTGTGGATATGTTGCCTCTCTCCGGGCACTCTGGCTTTTTCCCCACAGTTCGAAATGTGACTGTTAGGTCAGCTGGTCGAACCTGTCATCATGTAATGTGTTTTCTGTTTGTCCTGTGTGTCTCTGTGTTGTCCAGAGATGGACAGGTTGTGCCCTGCTTCTCGCTCAATGACCGCTGGAGAAAGGCACCAGCCCCTCCGCAAACCTGCACGCACAAGGGTGTATAGACATAAGATGGAGGGATGGAACGCAGAGATGAACTGTTTTATTTGTTAAAACTCATTTGTTTCAATCCTAAAAACACTGAAACAACCAGCCAACAGGAAATAAGCTAATGTTAGCAGTCTTCAGCTAACTCGCATTTGCGAACACATCACCATAAGCAAGGATTGAACAGGTTATCTGTTTTGAAGATTTTAGAAGGAAAATTCTCCCTTTTAACTAGAATTACAATAAAAAATGAAGTTGCCCCTAACCTCCTGTGCTGTTAACTATAGATCAAGGTAGGCCAAGTTCTCTTTTTTTTACACCTTTCATAAACTGGGTAATTCAAGGTACTTTAAAACAAACTAGACTACACTAATGACAAAACAACAAAAATATGCAACATATCAAGTGATCTTATGGGATAAACTGCAGGGTCTCTACAGATCTATGGTCTTGAACCATGGTACAGTTGGTACACTGCTGATACTCAGGAAAATTCTTTGCAAGGTAAATAGGGACAAGTTAACTATGATGGAGGGCTACAATTAGCAGGCAAAAAAGAGGTTGTTCAAGCATCTTTTAAACTTTTCAATAGACACAAGCAAACAAGAACACGTGAGAATGTTCTGTACGCACTGTAGTGGATGACAATGAACAAAGAATACGTGCTTGTGGCTCGGATTCTGACATCTGTGGTCAGAACTAGGATCTGGGAGTGACATCAAACCCAATAAAAACCAAAACCCCAAAAAACTGTGGGATTTTCTTATTGATATGCTCAATGAAGAGACTAATTATCTTTTGCAAAACAAGCTAATATTGATTTATTTCTTCTTTCTTTTTTTTTTTAAACACTCATGCTCACTACAATGAATTGTACGGTACAGTTTATAGAAGGATTAAAAGAGTTGGATTTGGTGGTAAACCTCTTGCTTTCCTGCTTGAAATTTGGAATTCAGAGGAATTTCAACATCCGAAAAAAGTGAAATACATCATTTTTGCACATTTCTCATCAAATAGTAGAAATTTAAAATGTCTCAGTATAGTGGTTGTAGAAGGATTTAGTTTGCAAACTACTGCTGAGATAGACCAAAACTTTCCAAGTTTCAATGCTATTGGTTATAAATGCAATAAACCTCTTGGGCTGCAAGCTGTTATGAAGAAAAAGATGCTTTAAAAAACAAACTTTCTTTATTCATAACATGCTTTAGTTTCTTTGAATTTTCATTTCAGAAGCAGAGATAAAATTATGACGTGGATATTTTTTTCACAAATAATAAGGCACACAATGTCAGCTCATAATTGCTCTAAAACTGGCAGGGCTTACTAAAACCACATAAATTTAATAAATTATTAAGCAATGAATACATTTTACCAAAATGACAACATATAAACAAATCCCTACATCACCCGTCAGTAATAGTGATGAGACTCAACACCAAATACTCTTTTATATCACATCAAAAAAAGCATAGGCATCTAACTACACATAAGAGAACAGGCCTGTAATCTGTCCCTACAAAACTCAGATTGCCGCGCTGCTATTGGAACCATCTGCCCCCCGGTCACAGTGTGTAAAATCTCTGACATCTGCGTCCACATAAAAGCGGGAACTGATGGAGAGGGCGATGAAAGACAGGGTGGGTCGACCATCCGCTTTGTAAGAGTACCAGGGAGGTGGCATGGGGCTGCAAGAGGGGAGTGGTCATCACCTAATAAAGATGGTTGCAGCTCATCCACGTCAGCTGGACTTGGGTTTGAGGCTGAAGGAAGCCGAGTGGGTGGGTTTGGGTATGAATGGTGGTCTGTAGTCAGGAGTTTGTGTGAACATTTGTAGAGTGCCAGAGAAGGGTATGTGTGTGGGCTTCATTGTGGAGGGATCGTTACTATACTTCAATATCCTGCCATTCATAAAAACATGGCTACTATAACTGCTACTTAAATTCCACTTTACAATGCCAGACTGGGATTATTTGGAAATATAGACATTTCACAGCTAGAACTACGGGGGCTGCCATTATTGCTGGTTTCTACTAACAACTTACGGTTTGCGTGGTCACTGGATATTTTTTGGTTTGTGGTCTGAGTTGCGACTGAAGACTAGCCTAGCCATTAAATTATGTAAATATCATGATTTATGCTTCATGTAATTCAGTCTGCCTGGCCAGCAACTCAGCAACTCTGTATTGCATTAAATAAACTCATTAAATAGTCACGCCGACTCCACCTGCATGAGTTCCCCCAACCCCACGCAAACTCAAACATGCACTGGCTCGGTTGAACAGCCACCTTCATATACACCAAATTCCCGTGCTTGTGTATCAGCACACATCTGATGGATTTAATTTTACCTAGGGACCACATTTGTAATAACTGGGGAGATTCTCTGTGTTGTTTATCCTGTGTGAAATGGGCCATGTCAATAATTTGCAAAGTAAAATTCCCCCCGTAAATTTCACTTAAACCAATGCGAATAGGCATCTCTGTGGTTTGGACAGAAATGGGCGGGATCCAATACGTGAATAGGCAGTTTTTTATTTTGTTTTGTTTTGTTTCCTGGGCGGTTTTTATTTGCTTTTGGTGAATTGAGGCTACATTGGTATGGAGCTAAATCAGTGACAGCTTGTAGTGACATCGTAGCTGAAGGAACTCTGCAGTGACACTGAAAACATCTCTCATTTAAAAATGTTTGGTTTATATGATGTCTGATTTTTCAATCTTTAATTTTCCAATGTTTTATTTTTAATTTTTCAATGTTTAATTTTTTAATGTTTGATTTTATAATGGCAAATCTCTTGTCATTGCAAGCTGTCACTGGTTTATCTCCATACATTGGAGTGTTTAGAAAACCTTGGGTCCCAGGCCAGCAAAATAAGCCCGGTAAGCAACCGTCCACACAGTAATACAGAGCCCATCTGTACACTGTATAAATGCATGCATTTAGTGTTGAATTTCTACCCACCGCGACTTTTCCTGTTCGTGAAATTGTTGGAGTGGTGGGTATGTATGGGGACAGACATTAACCGGCGAGATCTAGCTCTTGTTGTACAGTGCGATAGACAAGAGAAGGCATTCTGCTAACTTATTTATTACATGGGGTCCACAGATAATGCTTATCCCGTGTGAATAGGGCTTTTGTCGCTATGTAAGTACTGAACAGTGTCCGATCTTTTCAGGTTGTTCATAGCGCTCCTGTCTACAGACACAACAAAGAAGAAAATATTTTTCCTCATGGTAACATTAGAGCATTTCGTCATATTATCCTCCCAGTTCAATATTGTAGAAGGGGGAGGAATTAATAAACCACCTTTTATGAGAACTAAATGAGAATGCACCCGTTTTAGAGCCCTCGCCATCAAATGCAAATAAATGCTGACCTTACTCAACCGGAAATAACCAGCAGAAATAGCTGAATTGCGGAAGTAAACCGGGAATGCCCGTGAAACTTGTCTATACACACATTTAGGGACATGGGTTTATATAGCAAGCAGTATAAATCACATTATTTTTAGCTTGATCAGGCCATGATCGGTGATCACCAAATATTTGATCATTTTTCTTATCCAAGAATACACCAAAGGTAAGTCTGAGCAGATACAGCTGACAGCTGATTCAAAGCTTTAGTATTAGCGTTAATTAGTGACAAAGTCACTTGGAGAAGAGACAAAATGTTTCAAAAAAGAAGAACCCATCCAGAGGGCCTAATCAATTTTTATTTTTTTCTACCTGGATTATTGAGATGCATCAAGACATATTAGTGATGTGTTTAAAAATAAAGTTTAAGGCAGCACAGAGATGCAAACAGAAATTCTAACGGACACTATTCTCTGCGCCATGGAACACACACAGAGAAAATACTACAAATAAGACATAATGCTGCAGGGTCATAAAATGAGTTCAAGAGAAGAATAAGGAAATGGTAGACTTCCTATGTTTTATCAATGAAAAGGTGTAATGGACATGGCAAAAAAGCCCAACCTGGACAAAGAACTAGAAATGAAACACAAACAATTTTGGTATGGCAAAAGATAAACAGGTGAAGCTTTAATATTTGACAATTGAGACTTAAGGCAAATCAAAGGGAAAGAAATAGTTGTCAGGCAAAATCTGTATGTGATGACCCGTGTGATGTGAACACAAGCTGAATCCAGGAGCTAATCCTACATGAACTCTGTCACGAAAGATTTCCTCTAAATGAGCCGAGGTAGGAAAAAAAACCAACAAAAAAACAGACATACATCTCTCACCATGTGGCGATCTTTGACAAAGACGAGGTGGCCTGTGCACATGAAAACACACAGAGAGGGCTTTATCCGGGCTGAGATCTACTGTGGTTTGGAAACATTCTGAGGGAACTGGGGCGTAAGCACCTAAGGACCTCCAACCTAAACACAGACACGCTCGTTTTGAAAAAAAAGGGAGCACAAGAGACAGAGAACAGCAGAGCTCATACAAAATATAGCAACTGAGCTTAGGACATGCATATTTACAGGGAACATAAACACCGGTACACAAAGGAAAAGGAGATTTCTCATAAATGCACGGTGTTATTTTTAAAAATAGAAACCCCACCCATAAACCTACACTATGACCTCAAAGGAGACACCACACAAGTTGTCCTTAAAATCAGACAATTTTAATAAATCAACCTAAATTCTGATCTAATCCGAGTTTTTGCTCATGCAGCACAATCTAGTTCAGCAGCAGCTTTCATGTAGAACACAGTCCCTAACCTGGGACCCCCAAACACACACGCAACCACTATAATGAATGTGCCCCCCTTTCCACACTCAGCAGGCTCACACAAGCCACTTAACGTACAGAGATACCCGCACTCACCCAAAGCAGTTCAGATGGATTCATGCACCTTCTCTCTTCAGTGTCTGTTTTGCATTCTCTCTTGTTACACAAATCCTCCATCTGCTCTTTTTCACTAACAAATTTCACCTTTCACAAACGTAACCTGAATCCACACTGTTCAAGGTGAATGCCACCAGACAGATGCACAAACACATACTTTTGCAATAACTCATAAGCAGATGCAGACCTGCAGCCACGCCGGCATGCATGCACGACTCTTCAAAAATCAGTGATTTACATAAGCTTGTAAATTAACTTTAAACATATCAGAACAATGGAAACCAGATCAAAAATCCATATTTACCTAGCAATCGCAAAACTGTTCATACGCTTCATTTGTCTACATATTTTGTCTTGTTAGAAATTTAAAGTTCCAAGTATTTCAGCAGCAGTTCAGGTGACAGACCAACGCAAAGGAAAGCAACGCACATATGTGAAGCGGACGAAAAGTTGCATAAAGTTTTGACATTTTTGAGACTTGCCACTTGGATTCTCAACTGGATTTACTTCTTAACCTTGATTGGGCCACTCTAACACATGAATATGCTTTGATCCGAACCATTCCACCGTTGCTCTGATTGCATGTTTGGGATTGTGGCCCTGCTAGAGGGGGAACCTCAGCCTTCGGGCTTAAAGGTTTTGCAGCGTCCAGCAGATTTACATTCAGGATCGCCTCTGATCAACTCTAAGCAGCCTCCCCGTCTCTTCTGAATAAGAAGCTAATGTTCCTTAACAAACCTTTGAGGCCTTGAAAAATCGGTTTTATTTCTACAGATATTCGAGGACACACGGGAGGGGGGGGGGTCTCTTCACCAATAGAGGAATTCTCCGAGACCACAAATACCAACTCCATTTGGACTTCCCGAGAGACACACCGCTGTCTTGTTTTTGTAGTAATTGATAGTAAATCTGGAGTCCAGCTTGAGCACACAGTAAAACCTCTGTCTCATCAAATTCAACCGGTCGCAAGAACTCAGGCTTAAATACAGCATGAGTCAATTACACAACAATTGCAAAATAATCAACCCATTCAGAGCAGATACTCACAACATACTACATCAACTGTCTTCAGAGCATTTCTGGATGGATTGGAGCACAGCATTTTACTCAGAGGTGAAGTTTTCATTCAGGAGAAATGATAATAATGTATTGGTTTGTCAACTGTTTTTCAAAGGAGCAGAAGTGTTTCTCTTATGTTGTTCCTAGGAATAAATATGTGGATACTGTAGTAAACGTTCCCCAAACTGTTTTTCTTAAAACAAGTCTCACAGGATCGTATTTCAATGAATGAGCAGAACCTGAAGGACAGGTCCAGATGACGAAATGTATACTTGACGGGGAGGTTTTAAAACCTCCCCGTCAAGTGGACGGGGAAACATGGATCTGACCTTTGTTTTCACCCACTCACACATAACCCTGTTAGCTGCAGGCAAGCATATCTTTTCTTACCTCATCAAACTGAGCGACTTGATAAGGTAAGTTTGGTAAAAGAAAAACCTGCTCCTTTAAAAATCACCATAGACATATTACACAGCAACCTATTTTGTGTATGCATAAATGCTGCTATTAACTTCACGTAATAAATGTTCGTGAAAAACAAAACATTACAATGTGAAAGTTTGATGGGATTTTAACCTCCAGGAATAATTTAAAAAAATCTTGGTAATGTCTTTTAAAAATGCATTTTAATTTCACTCAATGATCTGCTGAATGGACAAAGAAATTGACAAAAAAACAACAATCCTAACTAAAATTAAATTTTCCCTAAAATACCCTAACCAGGCAAATATTTGTACCATTTGCGCCAACCAAGCAAAATATTAGCAAACCTGAAATCAATGAAAAAAGTAATGGTAAAAAAACCACCGAGCTAGTTTTCTTCTGACGTCTCTTCCATGTTGATTATAACGTCGCAAACACGGCTCGACATTAGAGCATTCCATCAACTTTTTAAAACTGATATATTCGTGTCTTTTTATAGCTGTTGTCAGATGCGAGGGTGACTGTATTTTTATTTTTCATAGAGCTCAGCAGCTGTTTGGGGGAGCCCAATAGTGATAGCTGTGAAAACACATTTCACTGTGTCAAGGTACTTTACAAAGCTGAGAAATTTATTTCAACCAATCATTTTCAAAATAAGGCTGTAAATGTTGTCCCTTAGCTTCACTGCTTTAGACCAACTTGTATGTTTTTCTTTTTGTACAGAACAAAAAAAAAAACCCAAAAAAACATCTTGATCTGTCTGTGAAATAAATAACTGATAAAATATGTCAGTATAGCGGATTTTAACTAGAAGCGCACAGCTCAATTTAAATTAAAATTTCATTTGCACAAACAAAAAATATAGAGAAATGCAGCTTAAAACTGTCAAATATGAACAATCCATTCACATAAATTAGCATTTGTCTCTATCATATTTCAATATGAAAAATACTGTGCATCATGTATCTCAACGCTTTGAAAATGAAAAAAAAAAAAGCTACATTCAAAATTCAAGTGCGGTTTTCTATGGAGTACCCTTCACTCCCCCATTCAGCACGCAGGCAGGCGTTTTTAGACGCCTACATGCCACGAAACGGCGGAACAATGAAACCCCGCGGAAAAAAAAGGCGACGGGCCATTAAATTATGTTTATCTGAATGCCGGCGCATGCGACTGCACAAATGTGCGTTTGAGTGATGGGAAACACAAAGCCTCGCAACGGAAAACACTTGACTGAGATCCAGCAAATAGAAAATATTCCAATAAAACATCAGAGCCTTTTTTTTCCAAGAATTGTTTCATCCTTCAGTTGTACAATGGATGCTCAAAAAAGGAGAGGGATTTTGTGGAACAAAATAAGTTCTTTTCAAAATCCTGCAACTGCACTAATGTGACTAAAAATTTACGTTTTGGACACAAACAGCCGCAACATGGTAATTTCCAAAGAGCTTAGCCAAAGAAAGTGTTAAAATATAATCTTAAACTCAAGGATACACACACATGCCGTAAAAAGTTCACATCGCGGCTTTTGTCTTTTAAATACAGTAGCAGGTGTGGGTCGGTTTCCATGGCGACCAGCTGTATAATAACACAACCCGGACTACTAGAGATGTCATTCAGGTGTATCTTGAGCGACAGACTATGACAGGAAACGCGCTCCCTTTCAGCGCACATTTTACCATGAACTCTGTGGCAGAGAGCAGCTCCAGTGTGAAATTCCAGATTAGAAAGAAAATGCGAGCATGAATGGGCTGAGTGTGGACCGGATTTCTGCTGCAGCTGAAACGTACCCGTAAAGCTCCAATAACCAGACGCTACACACCATGTTCAGCGTTGCAAACCCATCCGCAATCATCCGGTTTGTGTCCATGAGCAAACAGGCAACAGGTCCACTAGCCAGAATTAACCCCGAGTCTAAACAAGGGTGAGCGATATTAAAATATTAGAGCTGGTTGACGACATCGATAAGGCACAATCTATGCATTGTGATTCTACAGTCTTGCTCAGGGATCAGTCTTAGTTTCCTTTAGCTGCATAACCCTGCAGCTACGTCAACGGTTTTACGTTGCGAGGATGAAGTGGCAACTGGTTTTAATGATGACAGTGGAAAAATCTGGATGAGTGTTTAGTTACTATTACCGTTAAAATTAAATTACCATTAAAAGCATATTTGGTTAGCCACACAACATTTTGATTATCCGTGAAACGGAGCGTTGCCGACATGAGCAGAAGGCTCAAGTAAAGCAGGATTTTTTTAAGCACCAAAGGACTCCAACTGTTAAATGTCGTCGTAGTCTTGACTTTATAACGCTGAAATGAAGGAAACTAGGCAACTAGCCTAGTCTCCGTCAGCCAACCACTAGTGGTAAGTAAGTTCACCTTTAGGCTGAAATGAATCCTTGACCAGTGTTTACTTTTTTAAAAGCATAATACAGTGAATGAAGACAGATCATTTCATGCTAACTTTCACAATAAGAGCCAAGTGTCACCTTTGTTTGTCAAAAACACAACTGCCTGAATGCTGCTTGCAATGTGTTTGGACTACATAAAACAATTAGTCCATCAAAATATCTTAATAAACAGACATTTTTATAACACATACTGTTAAAATCAGTAAAAAAAAAATTGTGATGCTGCTGGCTTTACTGTTAGTACTGTAATGTTTCAACAAAACGTAATAATCTGATGAATAGACCCAATATTAATGATACACACTTCCACATCTTTACCTCCCTACGGCAGACTGTAATTTGTTCATGACACCAATTTAATAGCAGGCAGCTGTTTTAATTTGTTAACTTTATTAAACCCAGTTTGTAAAAACACTGGACACGATCCTAAACGCCGGGTGCTCTATGATTTATGCCTAGCAGTCGGCATTTTAACAGTTACATATTTGTCCATTTAATATTCAGCAGCTGTTGGATTCCTTTTTTATTTTCCAGCAGTAGAAGCATTATCATTTCACCAAATCTCCCAAGGTGGTCCTAGACATAATTCACTGGATTGACTTTCTCCTTAAATTTTTTTTTTTTTGCTAATCTGATTTAGTTCTTGTTGTTTTTTTACTGGGTTTTTCAGTTAGTACCTTTTATTTTAACCTTGTTTGTTGCATATATTCCTAGTAAGACACTGAATTGCATTCTCAAGAAAAAAAGAGCTTAAAAAAAGTGAAAACCAGGTATAATGCTTTACAAGAGACACTCGCTGCATTGATGAGCATCAATATGTCCCTCATTTTAATGAAGAAGAAAAAATACGATGACTATTGATAATGCTAACACTTTGAATATAACAATTAAATTTTATATTCCATTTAAATTCCACTCTTAATTCTTCTCAACCTCAATCATACACTTATTTTTGTGATCACAAGAAATTCCTGTTTTCCCCTGAGAAAAAGAGAGACAGAGGGGAGAGAGAAAGAACAGAAAACACGTTCAACTAGAGGATTTGATGGGATGAGTGAAGCAGCAAAGTGTAGCAGAGTGAAAGACAAAGGCAACAGAAACCTAAAATCAGGCATAATGACAGCAGGCTAAGCCAGAAACATGAGCTCACATGAAAAACACTCTCACGCAACAAAAGCAGTGAAATGTGGAACCATTTCATTAGCGTGTATCTCCTGTTGTCATCAGACGGCTGGACCGCAGAGACCAGCGCTGTGACCACAGACTGCTTGGGGCCTGGCCGTGCAGGCTGTGGAGAACCCACTCACACGCAGCTAAAACGCTCAAAGGATAACCAGGCTGCCCAGGAAAACACACACACACATTCTCTCTGGTATGTAAATAAAGCCACCGATGTGAGCCTGGTGGAATCGAATAAACGGTTAGAATTGGGTCGTGTCTATCACAATATCACTCCTGCAGAAAAGGGAAGGTAGTGTTCTCACCAGGCAGTTTGATGGATGGACTCTGAGAGGAACCAGGCTGTGGTTATCATGGTGGTGTCTGGAGCCTGAGCCTGTTAGTGCAGCCTGTCAGCTGCACGGTGTAGCTGAATGTCAGCTCTGCCATTTTATTACAAATTAATGAGGGGAGGCTAGAGATCTGAAAGTAACCCCGGCAAAGTGTGACACCGAACACGTTGCAGAGAAAGAGGGACTCTGTAATAAATTTGAGGACAAAATCACAGATTCTGGCACTATACAGTATCTGAGGATAATGTGTAACCATTGTATGTGCATCGATTAAATGCATTTTATTAATGGAGACGAACTAAAAAAGAATACTGGATGAAAGATGCCTAAATTATAATCAAGTTAATTTGCACTTTTGTGGTCTGGTAGAGGGAAAGACAAACCTATGCACACCGAAATGTGAAAAAAAGGACAAATTTAAGGATTTGTTTTCTCTTAACTTATATTAATAATAAATCGCACATCACTTTAACGTAAACCTTTATCCATAAACAAATCCTTACATTTTACTCTCTTTACATGTTTGCCATGTTTGTTTGCTTGCTAATCCTTTTCCTTTGGCACTTATTCTGCAAAGATGTCCCTCTCGTTCGTAACACGACTCTGCTCAGATTGAACGGTGCACCCTTTCTCCATCTGACTGACAAGACTTAGCAGGTGGTGGGACCCATTCATACCCGCAGTACTGCAATCTGCACAAGGCTGTAACTCAAGCCTGCGTCCCAAACACAGATGCAAAGACACGGGATATTTTTCTGGTGTGCATGCCTGTGCGTCGCTTAAGTACACATAGGCAAAAAAGCCCTAATAGCGCATTTATATAACACATGGAAACTAATTGCTAATTAAACACAAACAGTGCTCACGCGGCGTCCTGTTGCTGTTTTTTGAGCTCTAATCATATTATATATATATATATATATATATATATATATATATATATATATATATATATATATATATATATATATATATATGTATATGTTAAATTATTTTTTGTGTTTGTTTTTTTACATTTCTGTTTGAATAACACTGTGCACAGGATATATGCTGCTTTCCAAAACACAATCCAGGGAAAAAAACAAATAACTAAGATAAGGAATGGGCCAGTATGGGATTCCCATGATATGATAAAGTTGAGTAGAACTACAGCAGTATTTACAGTATTTACACAAAAATGCATTACAGAAATGGATAGCACTTTGCAAAGGCTTTTTATTTAAAACATAAAAAAATTATTTTGTCCTACCACTGCCAACATTATCTAACATATTCATTATTACAACTATGATGTTTATAGAAAACTCTAGCTAAATTTAGTAGTAATTTTCAGATAAAAAAACAAAGTTTCTATCCGTACCTACCCATTTGTTCTCCATTTGCACCAATTTTCCACTCAAACTGGAGATCTTCATTATTTAAAACAATTTTATTTTGAATAATTATAGTGCTTATATTTCCTTTCTTTGCTAAAAAAAGGGACAACAAAGCAATAGGTTGTGCTTTCCTGTATTTATCTCCTTTTTCTATTTCCATCCACTATCAAATGAGAGACAAATGAGTGAATGATAGGAAAAGGTAAACTGTGTCAAAGACAACATGAGCTATGGCTATTTGAGAATTTTTAGCCTAGCACTGCTTTAACGCTGAAGGTAGGCTATTCATCTTTTGAATTTCAGTGAAGTTAATGTCAACGCTACTGCTACTTGCTGCCGCAGCAAAGGTCTTGATTGGAATACCACAGGCCACTTTTTTTTCTAAAACAGAGGAAAAAAAAATCAGTCTTCAAAAAAAAAAAAAAAACATAGCACCAAGTATGTACCTGTGTCTTTACTGCACAAAATAAAACATTTTTGTTGTTATGCTCTTTATAGAATAAGTCAACTATACCAATCTGATATTAGCTGGTCTATCTCCTTCAGTTGCCATCCTGCAGACAGCTTCACCACTCTTTGTAGCTCCTCAAGTGCAGTTTCAAAACCACACATACATCATTAAAGAGCAATAGGAGGAACTGCTTCATTTTCCATGTCATTAAACTTATGTTAATTCATTTTTTTTCATGACAGAAAATATTTCCAAACAGCAGAATTGTTTTTCTTGTATGTACTGGAAAAGCAAACTAGCGTTCTTTCAGCCAGCTGACTGGCAGTGCACACTAGCTGGAGGGAAAGGGGCATCGCTGCTATATTTAATTTTCCACATGGCCAAAAAATACCCCAGTCGCTGCAGCACTCTGATTCATGAAAACCCAGACAAATGGCATAAAATCAGATTTAGGCAGTTTTTAAGCCATGACATTTTAAAACCTTGGTATACCTTGATACTGGTAACCATTTCTTAAACCTCAGAAATTGAAGTAGTGGCAATGTGCTTTTCTTGCTGTTGCAATGAAAGCAAGTGACTTATTTCATGATGCCTGGATAAAGGGCTTTTGGTTTCACAAAATGAGCTGTGTCATCGCACAATTATCTGTGGGGGCCACGAGAGTCGGCGTAAATGCCTTCTCTCACAAATTCATCACACCGTCTTTCAACTTCTGGACCGGAATGGTGGGAGCGTAACAAACTCTGTGGTTAGGTTTGTGAATGAGTGCATGGAAATGAATTACATTCGAGTTTAACATGGGGGCATATTGAAATGCAGGCTACTGGAAAACATTGGTTTTACCATTGAAATGTGGCTGCGTGGGAGCAAAGAGGAAGGTTTAGTGTGTCTGTGTGTGTGCATGCGCGTGTGTGTCCGGATATAGTTGAAAAGACTAACAGCTAGGAAAAAAGGATATGCATTGAGTGACCTGCAATCAGAGACAGCATAAAATAAAAAAATACCCCCCCCCCCCCTCCCCTCACAAACACACACACGCAGGCTTCTTAAAGATGGCACTTAGGGTTTGTGGTGTTGTGGTTCCATGAGAGACGACTTAGCCACAGGAGAGGAAAGAAAAGAACTATGAGAAAGAGGGGAAAAGGAGAGAGATGGAGGCAGGCATCTCCAAGGTTGGCGCGTTGGGAGTACACCTTGTAATTATCTACATCCGCTCTGTCAGCCGCAGCCAGCAGAACGGACAGATACAGACGAGAGACTCTCCAAACGTGATACTCACATGGTAATTCGCACATCAAAGACAGAACAGGAGGGGGAAAAAAAATCAAGAACAGATAAACCAACACACTTGCGAACACCCACAAACAGACAAGCTGCACTTATTTTTCAGGGAAGCAGTCCCTCCTAAACACATACAGGCTTATTATGGGGCTCAGACCAGACATCTCTGAAAGCAGTTCCACACCAAGTATTTTGAAGGGATGCATACGAATTGCGGCTCCCTCATCCCTTTCCCGTTTTTGTCCCATCTTTCTTCCAATTGCTTAGATTGATGGAGATTATGGTATTGTTGCGGTCATGTGTTGAGCTCACCTAACATTGGACGGAAAACCTTTTTATCAGGCTTTGTTTTTGCATTTTCAAAAAGGGTTAGCGTTTCAAAGTTTATTCCCATGCCTTCCTTCACTGTTTGCCTGTCTCAGTTGTTCCTGCCTCTGTTGACCTTTAGGGGTCAGTGTTACTCCTGATGGCTGCCTACAGTGTGCAATACTGCAACACACTGGTTGCATGCTGGAATGTGATTGTAGGTGCGCATTGATTCAAGCGTACCACTGTCTGCTGTAATTCTTATGGCTGATAGAGTAAAGCAGAAACCCTTTCTCAATTCCTTCATTACAAAGTGTTATTTTTTTAATCGACACTCCAAAAGACCTGCGCTGAAATGATAAAGCGTCTTCCCAGACTTTAGTTTCACCCCGTGCCTTCCTTAATATATTAGTCAAGGTGAGAAACGCAAGCATTACTGCAGACTCAAAGAGAAGAGAAAATCATTAACTGCTGTGATCATCGCAGTGTCCTCCAGTGAAACCGCAACCTTTTCCGCTGAATGTCTAACTGACCCCATTGGGAAATCATTGACTCTCCACTTGCTCTGCCAGAACGTCCCATGAGAGGTCATTTTATCTACCTGTCTCCATTTCTCAGGCGTTCTTCACTGGAAACTGCTCACTCTGCAGTCGTTTGCCTGTCCTTTTCTAGATGATGAGGATTCTTCACTCGTGTGCGACTATCAATGCCTTGGGGGCTTGTCATCAGCTCTCATTTAAGGATGATTTCATGGGACTCAGCTCACATAGCTCTTGAGAGTGTCCTGGGAGCCAGAACGTGATCATCCTGCTCTGGAGATTTGCTTGTTTGACTGTCCTTTCCGTGAAAATCCTCCCCCTTGTTGTTTATTTGACTTAATTACTATGCCGGCTGCACGCAGGGTAGAGGGGATGACTGACACTTCATTTAACAACCAGCCTCCCTTCCTTTGCCGTCATCTGCCTTACATCTGCCAGCTGTCTTTCATTGCGAGTGAACGCTCATCCCCTCAACCGTCTTCCAAAGTACTGGTGTCAACTGAGAATTTTTTTTTTCCTGATGGACATCCAGAGAGCCATCAAACACCTGTGGAGGCGAAACACACGAGACGGTGACGAGCGGGCAACACAAAGCAGGTGGCACACGGCGCACTCGTGTGAGCCAATGGCTGACTACGATCACACGTTCGACAGACAATTCAAGAAGAAAATCATTAACTGCTGTGCCCGATAGAAGATCCCAATTCATGAGCTCGCACTCACGCACCACAACCAGGTGTGTCAATATACAGTAGGAGGACATGCAAGACCAGGCAATTTTATTTTTTTCTGCACGCAAGCTGAAACACCTCTTCCAGTCCTGGGGGAGGAAATCACAACAGAGGGAGTTGAGTGCTCACACCAAGATCTAACAAGAACATTAGCACAAACAACATGACTTCAAAGCAAAAATGCATTTTTCTATTACATAATTCTATATCTAACAAGACAAGAAGCAGACCTGCTTTCTCAATTTGACAATTCCCATCCATCACTCTCGCAGTGTGTCAATCCACACTTTGATGCTCGGCGACATGTCTCTTGTCTCACACTTTTTTTTGGCAACGAGTTCCCTTGTCAGACTGCACGTCATAGAGGATCACAAAAGACTAGATTTGCATTCTTTAAACAGATGTCTGCATGAAGAAGGGCTGACATTTTCCCATCATCCTTAAAAGCGTGGCTTTGTGTGAACTGATGTGATAAAGCCCAGGGGATGGTTGACACAAAGCAGGTAAGTCCAACAATCCATCTTCTCATGTCATCACACTTTAAAACCTTGAATCATGACTTGTGAAGGAAACTGAACAGAAAAGAAAATACTAAAATCAGTTAAATTTTTATTTCAGCCTAAGGCAATGTGCAATCATATTCATTTGGAAACTGAAAGGGTGATAAAGGGAACTATGCTGCCCTCAAAATTACAACTTGCCCTCCATTTAAAGAATAAAGCATGTCATATAGTAGGCCTCTAAACATAAGTTGCACTAAATGTCTCATCTAAACATAGAGCTGAATTGGTGACGGACATTATTTTTAGCCCATGCTTACGGGCAACATTTGATGCTTCATCAAAAAAAAAAAAAAAAAAACTACAACAACTAAGATTTGGGTGACAACCAAATGCACGAGAAGATTTTCAACCACGTACTCCTGCTTTCGGCTGCAAATCAGCTTGTTCATAAATTTCCAGAGGGTGTAACGAGGAGTCACAAGACCACACTTCACTTCAATGTACTTTCCCAAAACTTCGCCCCCCCCCTTTTCCAAAAGAAAATGGCAAAAATGTTGCCAGTTATTTCTGTCCAAGTTGAAAAGTCTGCTATTACACGGAGCCTGATTTAGTGTAGGGTGTGAGAGAGGAGACGAGACGCAGAAAAGAGAAAGAGGGAGGAGGAGGAGAGGAAGAGCCGGCGCTCCGCAGTCTCCCCTCAAAATAACACAGAAGGAGAGAGAATAACATGTCTGCTAAATCTGTCAAAAACATACACGTGCATGATGAATTCTCTTACTCCACAAAACCTGTAAATTGGTGACTTGTTGCACAAAAGTCAAACCTAACAGCACTCAACGCCTTCAACTGTATAATTCAAGATAGAGTAAGGAGAGAGGGGGGACTGTGTCATGACCAGCAAGACAACCCCCCCTTTTGGAGATTTTGGGACAGAAGCCATTAGAACTGAGGCTCTGCTGCCTGTTCATTGCACTTAACAGGGCTGTGCAGTACCAGCAGAAGGGGACAGCACAAGAGGAAAAATGATACATGGCCAATTTATACATTTAACTTCAGGCAGGAGTGCTTCCACAGCATATGGAAACAATCCTCCTATTTGTAAAGAGAAAGGTGAATTCTTAGAGTCAGCCAGTGTGAGTGAGAGGGAAGGAGTGAGGAAATGAATACGGAGGGTTTCGAAGAGAGGCAGGTCTTGTGCGCTGACCAAGAGACAAACACAGAAGCAGAAATAGACTTACTCTCATAAAGGAAGAAGAGGGATACTCAGTGAGCCAAAGGATAGATGAAAAGAACAGCACAAAAGAGCACCCGTGGGCAAGAAAAGCAGATCTGGTCTAAAAGCAAACACACAAGCTATCCTCTATAACCTGGAGTCAGAAAACACAAGGAATGGGCTTACCCTTGAATGACAGCTTTAGTCTGGGAACGTTGTGCTTGGGCTCAACTCCTCTTCCCGGCTGCACCGCGAAGCACAGCAGCACTACAGTCCCAAGCAGGTAATCCATGGTGCTGGAGTGCTGCTGTCTGGCCTCCAGACCAGGGGGCCACTCAGAGCCAGACCCCAACAAAAGTGTCCCCCGCTGAGGCACGCAAGCGCTGAAAGTAGAGGTTCCAGGGAGAGGGCAGCGAATCCTGGTTGTACTCCCCGGCTCAGAGTGCACGCTGTTGGGGCAATTCTGATGTGTGAAGGCGGCAGAGGGGGGTATGGCTCACATGGCTCCCCATGTGGAAATCCAGGCTGTATAGTTGACTGATTTATCTGTCCTCCCCCAGGTGAAGACACTTCAGCTTGACTGGGATGAGATGTAAAGGGAAATCAGAGAACTTATCCAATATAAAAAGGCTGTCCTCTTGCTGGAGATTTTTCTTATCTGTTTCTGTCCACTGGCTCCCACTCTTTGAGCAGACACTCGCAACAACCCTCTAATCCTTGTGTGCAGCTCCACCAGACTGCGAGAGAGCTACACCATCCACAGTAAGGGAGGGGAGGGGAGGCAGAGCAGCTGAGAGAGGGAGGGAAAGCAGGAGGAAAGAGGAGGTGGGGTATTGCTTGAGAGCAGTGATGGAAGCAGTGTCATAGAGAGGAAGCAGAACGGTTAAGATTTATAGTCTTGACTTTTCCGCACTCGTTTCCTTTGCTCTTTGTCTTTATTTTTTCCCCTTAATTTATTCTCCATCACAGAAATTAAACTCCTTCTCTTCCTCGTCTAAGTCCTCTGCCACTAACACTGTCTGACCATGAAATTTAAAGTTTAATCACCGAGTGCCCCTAACTGGCTTATTAGAGTGATTAAAAAGCAGAGTTAATCTGGTCAGACAAAAGATGGAGACCCAGAAGAGAGCGCTGGCAATACATTTAATGAGAGTCTTGACTTAAAGAGATCTATCAGAGTTTAAATGAAAAACAAAAACTATTTGGTATTAGGATTTCTTTTTGAAAATTGTTTTATCTAGAGGATTTCAAGACATAGTAGACAAAAGATAAACAAAGTGACAACTACTTAAATATCAACCAGTGTTTGGTAGCCTTGAAATCATTCAAGGCTCTAAAACACTTCTAGCTCAAGCCCAAATGAAACCTTGTTTTACAATTTGTTTCCAACCAGACGGTCACTCCAAGTGGACGATATGAACACTAAAGGAAAAAAAGACAAACAATAGCATTGGAATTGTTCTTTTTCTTTTTCTGCTAAGACGATAAAGGTTTCATAAACAGTTTTCTAATGTTTTGATTAGTCTAGAATGACTCAGTCCAAAAGTTTGATCAAAGTATTGCTGTTTAGTTATTTCAATCTAAGTGGGTCCTAATAGGAGAAAAATTAAAGTAAAAAGCTATTTTTTATGCTGCACAAATATAATAAAGGTTTTCAACTGTTTGTTCAATGTAGAATAATCAAGTTGAGATTTTATAGATCGGGTCAGGGCTACTTTAGCAGCAAATCAGAAGATCCAAAGGAAATACCAACTTCAGTATCATTAGTCACAAGCAATTGTGGACATAATTTTTATAGTACTTATACTGTTCACAACACAGGGACTCCCACTCTCCATTGGCTCTATGTGCAAATAAGCAACAGAAAACTCATTTGATTGCCACCCCGGGCAGTGAGCCAGATGGCCCACATCAAAACCAGCCATAGCAACAAAGGATACTTCAACATGTAGTCTAAAGAAGCTCGAACAGTGAGGCTTCAGTAGGTACACCACTGTTTCCATCTGGCAAATTATGTCTGTAGTTACTTGATTGAAGGAGGATTTGTACTATTTCTAATAGCAAAAAATGTTACATTAAATATAAAAAATGTTTATATAAATAGTCCTGATTTATTAGAATGCTGATCAAATATATTCATGCTTAATGAGAGACACCATGAGAACTGTTATAAAAACAAAGATTTTCCAAGACTTCTGCTTGTCTTTCCGTTGTGGCCGGTTGACTCTGTGTTTGCTTTGTGCTCGTCTGAATTTTGTTTCTGGTTAGCAACCGCAAAACCTTCTGATCTATCTCAATGGCTGACTCATCCCGCAACATTACCTTCTAAAAACATTATTCAGAAGAGTGAAACTCCATCAAAACTTGTTGATGGAAGGATATATAGCGTGTTATATGGTTTCAAAAGCATGACTAAAAACAAAATTAGAGGAACTTTTTTTCCCACTTGTACTATTTTGTTTACTTTCCATCTACAGTTACTATCCTCTCTGTTGACTAAATTGAATGCGAATTCAAAGCATTTCTGCAATGGCTTATCTTTGCAGACCACCATCCTTTTTTTTATAAAACCACAATTTATTACAGTTTTCAGGTTTTGTAAGGATTCTTTCATTTGTTTTGATCCTTTATACCAGAAAACACATTACATCAAGCATATAAAACCAGGTAAAACGGGTAAATGAACAAAAATTGTCATGGGTGTTGAGGCCATCATACTAACCCTAACCCTAACCCTAAATCATTTTGTGAGTCAATAACTGGAAGATTTGGGAGCCACTGTGGATGCTCCTGAGCAAAGTAGAATTTTTGTGGCCATTTTGTACCTACCTTTTTGGGATATTTCCTAGTAAGTCGATTTAGAAGCAATTTTCATTTATAATGACAACCAGTTAGTTATCAATATAATTCTTTAACATACTACCATCTACCAAGAGTAAAAAAATAGAAGGAAGGCATATTTTGGTTAAGGTCCCCAGTACCAAACAGTTTATTAACTGGCATGAAATGGAAATAGTTTCATCTTTTTGGGTCCATTTGATCTGAGAAATATGTTAATCAGCTAAATCTGTTGCACATACAGCCAAGCCAAGGTTTTCGTGCAAACAGCTTTTCCTATTTTAAATGCCAGAACCACTGAAAATAGGCCTAAGACATATGGGATTCCTACAAAAATGTTTTATGTATGTTGCTTAAATTCATGCAGTGAGTTGTAACCCACTACTTCTTGGTTCCATAGTCTCAGCTCAATACTCTAGGAGGCCACATAGCTTATGATCTAGGCGGCAAATGCGTGAAATGAAAGGACAAAGTAGCTTGTAATAGGGTGTTACCAATTGGGGGTTTGTCTTTGCCTGAAGAGGTGGAGTTTAATTTTCTTGATGGCTTGTCACAAGTGATGGTGAAATGGTAGTGGAAATGTATGGCCGCATTAGGTCCTTATCTGCTATAAGTCAGCCAATATTCTGGTCTCTTGGGGAGAAGAAAGAGCTGAGCCAAAAAGCCAAGCTGTCGATTTACCAGTCTGTTTATGTTCCTACCGGCACCTATGATTGTCAAAAGAATGAGATTCTGGATAAAAGCGGCGGAGGAGGGGTTGGGGTTAGGTGGAAATGAGCTACCTCCATAGCATGGCAGGGCTCAGTCTTAGAGATAGGGTGAGGAGCTTTGTTATCTAAGGGAAACACAATAGAGCGCTCGTCTACTTTTGTAATTCAAGCGAGGTAGTTTCAGGCATCAGGTCAAGGTGCTTCCAGGGGACCTCTCTTTGGATGTTTTCGAGACCCAATATCAGGCCTTTGAACCCTTTGGAAATCCAAAGAAGGAGCAGGAGAAATTCCCTGGTGGTACTACTCTTTTACCGGAAACACTGTCACTCTAGCACCAGCTTGGTGCGCGTGACTCAGAACGTTGGTGTTTTGTTAGCAGTGGACATCCTTTCCCACCTACTTTGGGAACCAAGCAAACCAATGCTATGCATCTGTAGAAATGTAGTCATGTTTTTATTTTATTTTAACATTATAGGCACTGTTAAAGAACTACCTGATTCTGCACAAATTTGAACTATGAGTGAGGACAACTATTTAGATTGAACTGTAAGCCCCCAATGGGAAAGCTTCAACATGCACGAGACTAAACACGCGTCACAAGCTCATGCACAATCCTCCGGAGGAAACAAGGCTTCATCGAGGGACTTTTTCTTAGTTTTCTTTGACATAAATGGCTGTGTCTCGGGTAAAATATATTTTCTTATGTGAATGGCCAACACGTGCATCCCATGCTGTTTGGTTTACTTATCCTGTCGTTCATGCGGCTGGAGGAGCTTCTACTTAGCAATGGCTCCGCACCTCTTGTGCCATTGGCAGAGAAAAGCTATTCTGCAATGCCTCCAGTTAGCTGCTTATTCCTACTAAAAATGCCTGGACTCGCTTGATCGCGGAATTAGTCAATTGTTATTATTAAACTATGTCTTTTAACTCATAATACCATTGCTTAAAAAGCAATGTTTCTTAACCAGACAAATACTAATTCAGGTATAGTTCCTTTAAACATTGTGATGAAGGTGCTGCTTTTGGGAGGCTGAAGGTTAGAAGGAGGTGTCTCCAAAAGAGAACCTCGCAAAGAAGAAGATGATTATGACCATATGTGTAGAAATGATTACTATGCTTTATCAAACAAAACAAATGAAAAGTAATATCAATTCATACTGGCTGACCAGGAAAAGGAAGACATTTCAGGAAAGAGTCTGTGTTAAAATGATAAAATTCTAATGAATACAAAGCCTGTTTTCCTGTAGTTTTTCTACATTAATACAACTATTTATTTTTTACCAGCTCAAGAAAAATACAAATAAGTTGAGTAATTCTCTTACTGTGTTTGTGTGCTTAGCACTTTTCTTATGTTGTTTTTATACTGTTATTGTTTTCTGATGTCATGGCTCTGTAGAAGAACCAGTCATTCTGCGGTACCCGAGTTGAACCACTTTTCGTGCTGTGGCAACAATTTTTTCAGTGGAAACACGCGACTGCGGTTCAAAAGCACATTTGGGAACCGGAACGGGATCCAAGCCTCATTGGTGGAAAAGGCTAGTGAGATGTTTGAGTTGCCCCCCTGGACCAGTTATGCCTGTGTCTCAATCACAGATAAGTGGGGGGCATATAAGGGGGTGGATTGATGGATATACTGTATGTCTTCAGCAAACAAAGTAAGAAACAATGAAATATTTTGCAACCCAAATGTTTATCAGTGTGCTGTCCTTCATCATCGTGGTTTTGGATTTTCTTCCCACCAAACTGAGGTTTTGGGGAGAAGATTATGTGTGTAGACACTTTACAAAAGTGTCAATTCAAAATAAATGGTTTTAGGTTTATCAATTTGGAGCAGCTAACAATCAGTTTCTAGGCTTACAAGTACAAGAATAGAGCAATTTTTTTTTTCCCTGTCTCTTTTGCTTTGTTCTGATTGCTAGCATGTGTTCAGTCATGTGTGGACAAGGTTAAGAATGGAAATATATGGCGTCAGTGTTCGCCCTTTTGGCAGAATCCTGATGACATAGAAAATAAAACATAAATGATGTCAAAGAGAATGCAATAATATTTGTGTGCTGCTTATAATAAGAAGTTTGTATTGCTGGTTAAAATGATCAATATCTACAAGTGCAGCATGGTTTTTGTTCTGTCATCTGTTATTCCCGAAATGTCCCCTCAAAACGTGTAAAAATTATCAACCTGAAAGACTACTGGAGTACTGTAGGAATCTAAAATATTTTGTTTAAGTTTTACATTATAGTGTCTCTTTTTTCAGGGAAAGTTAAAATCTAGTAGAAACGGTAGGAGTAGCATTATTCTCCAAAGTCATTAAGTGTGTTTTTAACTTTTCCAGATGAAACCTTTCAGTTAAGATCAACACATGCTGGTAGGTAACCTGCATAGTCTGAGCCAGATCCTGTCTCTGGAAAAGTCATTCAAATCAGTGATGTAGGTCAACAAAGCCCCCTCCTCTTAACCTTAGCCAGCCCCGACAGGTTCTTGGGTGTGTGTGTGTGTGTGTGAGGGCACCTCCTGCTTCCTCTGAGGGGTGACACAGCAGTGCTGAGGTGATAAAAGCTTTGATAAACAGGAGGGATGATGTGTCAACTCAGACACATCAAGATAGTAAAGGAAAACAACCTGGGCTCGGATAGTGTATTGTAAGCAACCTGAGTGTGTATGTGATATCAGGGTGCCCGCATATCCCTGCATTTCCACGCATGTCCTGTCTTTTGAAAGTATTGCTCCTGTATCATAAAGTCTATCGGATTTCACATTCTTTCATCTGCCATAAATTGCTTGAAGCTTACGTATCTGCCGTTTTGGGGTAAAGACTTTCAGAGCAGTTTTGCTTTTTTTGTCATTTTTTTTTACTGCTACCCTTCATCCCCAAAAAAGTACAAAATGCAAAGTAATAGAAGTATAAAATAGCAAGTTATCTCCAAATTAGGAATTTCAGATTGACTTCTCAGTTAATTATAATACTTTTACCCACATTTCTGCAAATGATTGTCAAAAAAAATCAGTATAGCTGAAATTTGTAATAATGTAATCATCTGGTATACTGATCAGAATAAAGGTTTGCTCAATCAAAGTTTTTCTCATCTGTTCAGGATAATCTAAGTGAATCTCCATGTGTGTATCTGCATGCAGCCATGCCTTCCATTATGCATTCACTTCCTCAACCTCGGCTTCCCCAGCCTCATATCTCGTCACCCTTTCAGTCTAAACAGCCTTCTTCGTTGTTTACCCAAAACAAAAAGAGGTGCAGACAGACACATGAAAGCGCTCTCTCACTCAGCCCCATATCTGCAGACCTCTGCCTCTCTCCTCTGCCCTGATCCATGACCCTGTCTCCATTTGTCTACATTAGCCACACTAACACCAGCGTGGCTACCTGCGTCCATCCTCGCTGGTGGAGGGATGTGCTGGAGCATGCCCATATGGGTCGGCCTTCAGGGGAGCGCAGCAACAGCCCGGCCTATTGCTGCCGACCTATTTGCGACAACCATTGGCACCTCGGCAGCTGGAGCAGCCTTGAGTAATGATGACTTAATAAATGGTGACACACTGTTGGCAGTGGAATAGGATGCTCATTGACAAGGAGCTTCCAGAGGCTTTCAGCGCCCGATGGTAAAAATAGAGGAGGACATGAGACACTCTGCTTGTGAGGACGCAGCGAATGGCGGACAGGCGTCAGGGAGGTCTGGGTGTGTGGCCAGTGTCAATGTGCTGTTACTGATATGATGGTGTATCTTCATCCTGTATGCCGTTAATACCCCTCATGTGTGTTGAGGAAAATGATTACTGTAACACAACCCCTAATGTCTGTCTTATGAAGAACATCGGAAATATTCCACCCTGCGCTTCGCCCACTTTGGCCTTTGACCTACTTTAGCACTTGGCTTCAGACCACCCTGCTCACATCCTAACTGACCCCGTATTCCCATGAACACAGCATTAGTAAGTGATGGCTTTGCAAATGGCACATGAAGTTCAAGGTATGGACAACCATCATTTCCGTTATGCGGAGGGAGTTTCTCTTCCAACTTGCTTCCTGTTTCCTAACACCACATCCTATTGCATGTTACATGGGGGTGCACAGCAGCCGCTTACTCAGCAAAGGAAACAAAAGTTCAAGACAGAGAGGAAGGAGGACGGAAGAAGAGCAGTAGCCATCTCAGAGTTGTAGCATACCAATATTTTCTTATGTTTTGGTACTACTCAGCTGAAAAAATATTAGCACAAGAGCAGTTTCAGTAGAAATTCACACTGTAGTGCACTTATTTGGGAAGGGATTGCTCTGTAGTTACTAATGTTTGACTTTAATTGCAAAAAGGAGACGTGAAAAGAGAGGGACTTATTTAAATGACAGAGATTCTTACTTTTACAGCTTTCCTGTTCCAGTTCCAACCAGCATCCTTACTCTAATGCACAACATATGTGCATCCATACTTACTGTTCTACAAAGATTTGTGCAAAGCAGAACACTTTAGATTACCAATTGTAGCAATGACTATGTAAAACGTAGTGAATGTAAGCAGTAAAAAGTCAAAACTTTTACATGAATAAAATGTTTTCTCCTGTGCTTTTATCCATGGGGTTTAACAGCACTATGTTAATGTGGTTCTCAAAACATCATTCCAGCGCTGTCGTATAAGACGTTTTTGCAATGCCTTTCAAATTATCAGCTTGTCTACAGTTAGTTTTTTTCAAAACAGCGGGTTGTGTGAAACCAAAAAGCCATTTTATTTTGAAGCTGTATGTGGTGGTTGCTAAAAAGTAAAAAAAAAAAAAAAAAAAAAAAAACAATAGTCTGTTCATGAAGGCTGCTGTAGCTTATTTTATAGGTTAAATGCCAGGAAGACCGTTTGGAGAGAGTGATTATTGATTGTATTTAATGAAGTGATTTTTGGATATCAGAAGATGTTTTATAATGACTGGAGATATATACAAACTAAAGAACCCAGTGAAATATTTTCTTACTTGGGAATCTTTATGCTCGCAAAGACCCTGCAGCTACCTCAATGGTCTGGCTGTTGATTCCCTGCTTGAGCCATCTGTTGTCAAATTAAATTTGTTATGTCATCATCCCTTAGTCTTGGGAATTAAATGTTGTATAAAAAAGAATCATAAACCAGAAGTAAAAAGTTTATTGAACAGAGAAACAATTTTTGGTAGGCGAGGAGAAATCTTTCATCTTAACAAATTAAGTTTGAGGAATCTACTTATTTTTTCTTTGTAGCAGGATCTTTGGGAAGACTAAGATGCTCACTATGTCCTTTCTTTTTTACCAATCAGAATGCACACATCCATATGAAATATTCTCTTTAGAATCCGTTTTCTGACAAAAATCTGATTTTGGTTTAAAACGGCATATCTCATTTATAACAATGCAGTTTTTATTTCAGAAAGAAGAGTCTCCTAAAGCTTATTTATGTCAGCACCAGAAAAGTGCAGATTTTCTGCCTCAAAAAATGGAATGGTTCATTGCTATTTGTTTAGTTTTCACAGAATCAAGACTGAGTTTTTTTGGCTCTAACATATGATAAATATTGCCATTTGGTATACCTCAGGTTATTTTAGCTATGTGTAAATATTTACCTCAGCCTGTAGGCACGGGAAAGGAACATTAAAATTGTATCTGTTTGAAAAACCTGCCATTGTAACTTTGAAACCATGTGTGTCTGCCAAACCAGTAAAAGAGCCCCTTTATGTATCATGAACTTTACGGTTGAAGGTATAAATCCACCTCCATTACGATTTGTAATTTTCCGAGAATATTAAGAAACAGAGCATGATCTCTAAAGAGCAATCTCCCAAGTCTTAAAGATAAACTCCAACTGTTTTGTGACACACCGACCTCCTTTGAAATCTTTCTAAAGGATGTTGCCATCTGTCCAGTCAATTCAAAGACACCTGTTTCTGCACTTGCATACTCTTTGTGTCCCACTCTTACTCTTCAAACAAAGCAATGGTGTCATTAAAAATCTATTCTGGAGCTCATTAACAATGTTTCTGCTGGACCAGAAGAGCCAGAAACCCTGGTGAAGGGAAATGGGAGGCCTCACTCCATTCCATCACTTCTAAAAAGGTCAGAGGGTCGACCTACAGGTTTACAATAGGGTCAAGCAGCCCTGTCGTGTGCATGACGGAGCTTGGGCAATTGCTTAGGAAGAACCTTCTACCTAAACATGCACAATAGTGGTTTGATGTGTGCACATCCAGTTTCGGCATCCACTTAAGAGAAGGATGTGAATGAGGGCATAAATAAACAAAAGTGGAACCACATTGCATGGGAAAGAAAACACTACACATTTGTAACATCTGTCGAGGGAGGGGTGAATGAAGGGAAGTTGTTGGGTGTATTGTTGTTGCAGATCCATCCGTCTTCTGATGACGGAAGTGACCCGTGGAGCCTTGGCCCACACAGACGTGGCAACCTTTATCACCCGATGACGATGCCGCCGAACTGATCAGAACACAATTACACGAAGCACGGAAATTTCAGCAGAATTAAGCCCCGGCTGATATAATCTAATTGTTTCCTGTTGAGATCTGCTGACGCTCATGCGAGGGAAGAAGAGTCATTTCTCTCACATTTGGTCATCAGCAATTATTGAGCAACATTACAAAGGTCCAGTGCGGAGGCGTAACCGCTTCCTTAGAAGTGAATTGTAACAATATAGCTGGCTTTTTAAATGCAAGCAGAGGAACAATTACAATGTTACAAAAGAATGAGTGAGAAACTTTCAGCTGTGAGATGAAAGACTTGTTTAAGTCCAAAGGAAGCTCATCATGAAGGATCAGTGACGCAGAAAGGACCGGTAGATCCCCATGAGGGAAGAGGGGAGTGGACTAATCCAAAATAAGAAGGATCCTTTTAAATCACATATATATGTAAATTTTAAACACACTGTTTGTGAATGAGGGTTTACTGGGGTTAGACATTAGTCTGCAGTTGAGCGGAGACAACAGCAGAGGCTCATTATTCTTTCTATATGGTTAAATCAGCGAGCTTACAGGTCTTTCAGAAATCTTCACTCTCTCACCCCTTCCTCTTATATACACAGAGTCAAAGTGAATGTGGCCTCTGACAGATCTCTCAAAGAGCATTAGCTTCCTCGCTAGATTGCTGAAGTTTAAAGAGTTACCCAATTAGAAGTCAGGGATTTGTTGAAGTGTTGTAGTAATACTGAGACTAAAAGCAGTATGGCTAGACCTTTATTTATCCGGTGTTCATTATATTTCAGATTAAGTTTAAAGAATTACTCTTTTGCAAAAAAATTCTTAGGAATTGCCTTGACCTCCATAGCAATATACACATTTTTTCTTGTTTTGACATCTGTTTGGATAACACTCTAGAATTAGTTAATATTAAAATTACTGTTGATTGTAGAGGTTCACATTACTAATATAAGCCATTGAAATATTAGACTTGACAGTTACAGGAAATAAAATCCACCCACTTGAACAAAAATTTGTTAAACTTCACAGGTTCTATTTTTTTTCATTTCACATATTTCTCATATATATATATATATATATATATATATATATATATATATATGTTCATTTACGCATGTTGTCGGCATTCTGTAACAAAACCTATACAATTTAAGGCAAATGATAGTCCTAAAGAAGGGTAAAATAAAAAAAAGTCATAGGTTGCTGACTTTATCATGCTGTATTTGATTCATTTCAGAAATCAGAAGGGACAAGATGATTTACTATTGGCAGAGATGGGTAGAGTATCAGCACATATTAATCAAGTAAGAGTAGCGATACTTCTTCATAATATTTACTCAGGTTAAAGTAAGAAGTACAGTGCAGTAAAACTACTCCTAGAAGTGTATTTTTTTCAAAAGTTACTAAAGTAACTGTAATTGAGTAAATGTAACTAGTTACTATCCACGTCTGACTATTGGTTATGCTGCTAACTATTATCGGCGACAGAGACTGATAACCTTCAGTCTCTATATTTTTTGGACTGAAACAATGAAGGATCATAAAGGGACTTTGCACAGTACTTTGTGCTATTGATTTATTTAGGTCAGAAGTGAAAATGCATAAGTTTATTCTGACAGCTCTGACTGTTTTATACAAGTGGCATCCATATTGAACGCTAAACTATAACAATAGTAATATTAATTTTCAGTACAGTAACTAAGAAATATGTAAATAATTGTAAAAGAAAAAATGTAAGAACTAGGCTAGCGAGATTGATTCTAAAATGTATCCAACAATTTTTGACCTTGCAGTATGTAATGGACTTGAGTATCAATGCATAACACAAAGGTTCACCCAATATAACAGTAGTTATACCAAAGTCTCCTTCTTGAGTTTGAGTTCATAAAGTGAATTTATACAGTGTTTTTTTCCAGGGAGGAGGAAGTCAAGCAAATTGCTGTTTGAGAGATTTAGCTTGGAGACTTATTAAACTGGTACCCCATGGAGATATGTAACAGCACTCAGTTGATCACAGTGTGACTGAAATTTCCCACAGTGGTGAGGGACAGCTTGAGACAAAAACTGTCATTAAAAAGGCTACACTTCTTCAGATAGACACAATTTATGTTCTTGTTCTAACCAGCATTGTTACTTTGACGTCTGCAAGTACGTGTCTCACAACTGTGTCACCAGAATAAAAGCCCTTTCTATGTGTGAGCCATAGAGTGATTTTACTGCACTAACTTATTGCCTAAACAGTCTGTGTTTCACTCAGAAGAGGTTACAGTAATGTAGCTCTCAAAATCTGATTTCAAGAATACAGTCTGTAATGCTACTCAAACTCTAAAAGTCTGACTGCAGTTAGTTTCCCCATGGCAGCATCTTGTTAGTCCCTGAAAGGTTACTTTCGGGGAAGGCTAATACACGTGTGGTGGATGGAAAATTAGATAAGTTATTGATAAGTGGAAAGATGGCAGCAATATTTTCTTCACTAAGGTCAAACAGAGAAAGGTTTCAGTTGAAACAAATTATTGTTGCCATATTTGTTTAACACAATTTCTACTAGACACAAGACACATAGAATGGGGACAACATTTTAATAAACAACAATGTTTCTAACATGATAAACCTCATGCTTATAAGTAACAGCTGAGGCCACCTCTGTAGTCTTCCTGTGCCCTTCCCTGTTTCCTCAGGTTTGGCTTGTTTCTTTCCTTAAATGAAGGATCATGACATTTTAGTAAAACAGGGCAAAAAGTGTCCCCAACAGAGAATATTTTTGGTAGTTGAAGAAAATTCTGTTTGCTTCACTTGTTTAACTCCATGTTTCCTGCCTAGATTATCTGAAATTAAAGGTATTTTTAAAGAGCACATTCATTCAGGCACAGGGGATCAAGATGAAGTTTCATCATCTGCATAGGGTATGGACATTTAGTTTTTAACAAAGACAAGAATTAGGTTTTTGTGGTAAAAATGTGCTTTTCTAATTATTTACTTAGCTCGGAAAAAATTGAGAGGTTGATTATAGTTTATTCACGTTTCATATCCTTATACTCATAGATTTCATGGCTTTACATACATTTGCCTTTTAAACTCAATGAAGCACTGATATGAAGTGATAGTTGTAACTGTGGTCTGCTTAAAAAATAAATATATACATATGTACTGTATTTAATAAAGTTTGGGAAAATGCTTTTTTACATAATGAAGAGATTTATCTAAAAACTTAATTACTCTAAAAACCAAATCATATCTAATTGCTTAGAGCAATGGTTTCTTACAATCTAATAAAGGAGCAAATTTTGGATTTGTGCTACAATGTATTGCTTGTAGAATAATGTTGACAACTATTAAAGATAAGTCACCAGTTTAATCATTCAGACCTAAAACATTTGGGAATCATCAAATGTTTTACATATTTGGTAAAAAATTGGATAAAGGTGCATGTATTCCAAAAGATGGAGCGCTGAAAACAAGTTTTTGACCCATACGGATGTATTCGGTTTTTGCTTATTTGTCACACGTAAATGTTTCAGCTTATCAAATGAATTTTAATATAGGATAAAGATAACCTCAGTAAATACAAAAAAAATTATTTCATTGATAAAGGGAAAACAAACTATCAAACCATAACCCTCTCCTTAAATCGTGATTTAAGTCTGACTAAACAACATTTTTCAATTTTACAAGCCAATCTCTGGTCTAATCATTATCTGGCCTGCATATCGAACAAATAATGCCTTAAAAAAGCATTACATGATCTAGAAAAAAAATCAAAACAGTAGAAAAACTGAGTAATTGACATCGGTCAGTCTGGAAAGACTTACAAATGCATTTCTAAGACTTTTGCATGGCAGCAAAACAAAGTGAGAGCCAATATCCAAAACTGGAGAAAACATGCAACACCGGTGAATTCTCCTAGCAGAGGCTAGTCAACCAAAATTACACCAGGATCAACGATTCAACCAGGAGGTCACGGAAGAACCAAGTAGATCTAAAGCTCAAAAGACCCCACTTGCTTACGTTAGTGTTGGTGTTCAAAATTTAACAATAAGATAGAGAATGAGAAAATGTCCTGCTTGGGAGAGTTTGAAGGAACCACTGCAGAGCATAACAAACACAAAAACCTGTCTCACATTTGCAAAAAAAAAAGAAAATAAAAGAGATGATCCCTCATGATGCAAAAGGAAACTTTTTGGTATCTCTGTCATGTCACATCTTACCTAAGATTAACAGTCTTTCAGAAGCAGACCTTTACACTGACAGACCTGGAAAGCTTGGATGGAATAAGGAAATTGGCTCCTTATCAGAGGACCCTGCAGGAGAATGTCCAGCAGTCAGTACAAGACCTGAAGCCCAATCACACCTTGATTATGCAGGACTATAATCCAATGATGTGAATGTCCCAAAAAAGGGAGAAATACATTTTGAAGTGGCCAAACCAATGTCGGGACTTAGTTCTAATCCAGATACTCTTTAATACTTGAAAGCCCTCCATCATGGCTGGATTAACCATTTCAGCAAAGAGGTTGAAAAGTCCATGCTGGTCATTGGAAACTCTTGATGTCAGTCATTTCTGCTAAGGGGGGCACAGCTAATTATCAGGTTTGGGGTGGGGCTGGGGGGTAAAATTACTTTTTCACATACGACCAGGTTGGTTTCAGATATTTTTTTTCCCCTTAATAAATGAACTCGTCTTGTGAAATCTGCTTTCAGCATTTACTCAAGTCATCTATTTCCAATATCAAAATTGTTTGATGATCTGAAACATTAAGGTGTGTGAGAAAGAAGACAAAACTAAAGGAATATTCAAGGGGTGAACACTTTTTCACAGCACTGTATTTATATGATTTAATTTTTTAACAGGTTATATTACAGTTAAACTCAGAAATGCAATGGCTTTCATTGTATTTTTGAATGTGCCTGACATACTTATGGATGAAATGTATCATGAAAGGTTTCACAATATAGATGATATTTTTTTTAAATCAGCTTAAGCTATAGTTATTTTGCTTAATTTTCTTATACAGTAGGTTATTAAAATATTACCCAACATCTCAAGTATCTATTCAGTTTCAACATCAAGGAACATCTTCCTCAACCATTAACAGCCAGTATAATCATGTAAGACAGTTAAAGAAAAATAAGAACTGTACTGTAGATTAATTTTTCACCTGCTCCATAAATTTCCTCTGTCGGCGAGAAATTCTCTCCTTATTTACTCACTCTTCATGTGCAGGGTGGACGGCGCAGGAACAGTGACACAGCACTCCATGCCGCTCTCTATTAAATATTTACACGCTTGTGAATCATATAAAACTAACCGCTGGTGCTCGCATAACTGCACAGCAGAGGAGTCAGATTTAATATGGCTCACATTCGCTTCCAAGAAAATGTGTGTTAAATAAGGAGCGGTGGAAACAGACGGACAGATACAGACACAACGATAGCATCGAGTGAATGGTGGGAATCCGGGGAGAGTTCGTGTTGAACTGTTCTTGTGGCCATGTATTTGCGTTTGTGAGAAACATAATGGATTTATTCAATAGATTATTGCTCAGTAAATGGGTTTTGCTTAGCACAATGTTTCTGCTTTCATAATGAATGCAGCTTTAATTTTACACATAGCTATAATTCAAAATGCAACAACTGTGACTCTGTGGATTGTACATCAATCATGTTATCTTTCAGACTTGCCAATGCACATTACTCATAATTTAATTATTCCTTAGTGTTGTGCAGCACTGTGCGACAAATGAATATTTAACTTTCTGCAATACCGTTACACAAGCCAAGTTTAATTAAGTAAAATGTAAGTCCTTACGAAATATGGATGCACTGTGCAGGAGTTGTGCTAAACAACTAAAAAAAAATGCATCCCGTAAATAATCATTAGCTGCTTCCACTCTTTTGTTGCTGATTAGAAACAAGTGCAAGAAGAATGAGGTTTATTCTACATAACAAGCCCAAGCCAACATTGATCACTACCATACGATTCCACTAAAACTTTATAACATGCCTCTTTTTGCTTTCTTCACAAATATCTCCATTTTAACATAAAGAATCCAAAGCCGACTGAATGTCCCCGTCATGGTTTCAATTCCACGCGTGAGCAGACGATCCCTCCCAGACCAAAATAAAAACATCTTCTGTGTTCGATCGAGAGAACAAAACAGATGAGATGCATGGGAGCCTTTCTAAAGTTTCTAGCACCATGAAATGTCCCCTCCTGTTACTCAGAACTTTGTTTTCTTTAGAGATTAAAACTGTGCACCTAAAATAGAGTTATGGCCCCCAGTTTTTGCCCTTTTAACCGTAATTACCTGTCAGTATTTATTGACTTAGCCTCCTCCCAAAGCCATTAGCAGAATATCATCAGTTCAAAGATATCAGGCCTCATAGGTGAACTTGGGGAAACCCCAGGCTACCTTTGTGTGGGGGAAGAGGTTCACGTCTGTCACCTTAACTCTTTATTATTAATACAGCCTACTCCTAAGAACAAAACCACCCCATACTCTCCATTTATAACAAGGCATACAAAGTCCCTATATTTACCTACCTCCGCAGCATTCATTTAAGGCTTTGTGTAAATAAAACCATCTGTTTAAACAGAGACTCTTGACAGGTCTGTTGAGGGATGTGTCCCACCTGTATAAAAGCCCAATGGTGAGCAGGTTCTCTGAAGTGGTTCTTATAAAATCCACCTTTATAAAAACACGGTATTCATTTTTACTTTTTCGTTTTAAATGCAGTCTTCATATTATTTTCCAGCCTGTTTAAGGATATATAGAGGTTTACAAAGAACATGCAGGGCCTTGTATTAACACCCTTATTTTTTGGATTTTGTGAAGTTCTAACCACAAACTCCAATGTATTAATTACAGACTCAGCGTGGTAGACTACAACAAAGTAGTGCGTGATTATGAAGTGGAAAGAATTTATATATGATTTTAAACCACCTCCCCAAAATAAAAGAATGAACAGAAAATTTGTTTTACCATATGTATGTCTCTTAATATTGTTTGATTTGAACCATTTCATTATAGCTTTGACTGTTTGAAGGGTGCCTTATTTGGTTCCCCTGCATTTAGCACCATCTATCTTCCCATCAGCTTTATTCAGTTTCACTCTCCTTACTAAAGACAATGATCTCCAAGGCTTGATGATACCACTATGCTTATCCTTTCCATTAACCATACGTGGAATTTTGCATGGCTGAGAGTCGTAATAAGCAAAAGGCGTACAAATTTATGAACAGAAGAGGATGACCTCAGTAGAAAGAAATAAGACCCGAGTGGATTTGGGGGATTTTTATCCACGCGATTTGCCTGAGGAGCGGAAGAGCAAGGTAAGACTGTCTTGCACATGCACAGTTATTCAAAAAGGGACCTGGGGAAACTTCTGGAAAAATCCCTGACCCTTGCTTTTTAGGGCTAGGGTCAGGGTTTTTCATCAAACATTTTGTATTGTATTTTTATATGTGAAAGTCTTTTACAATCATGTATCGGTTTCTTTTCATTTTATAACAATTAGTCACTTGGCATAACTAATCCCAATGACATCACTTTTAAGTTTGTGCTTGTAACGTGACGAAAGGTGTGAAACTCATGGGTTTTGACACCTTTTGCAAGACACTGCACACACTTATAACAAACTCCCTTTATAGCTGAGAGATAAACTAAATGAATCAAATGACTCACACCACTTCAACAAGGGATAAGTGAAGGACAAGCAGCCATGTTAAATGAATGATGTCCCCCGCCATCTTCTCTCTTGTGTAATCACCCAACACAAATTGATGCTTTACATTCCCTGTCCCTTGTAAGTCAACTATAATTGACAGCAAGAAGTGATGAAACGCAAAGTGCTGCAGCTAAATGACTCCATCAAAGAAGCTCCTCAGTGAACAATTATCTTTCACACTTGCTTGGCAGATATCACAGTCCTACTTGCTCTAATAAAAAAAGTCTTGGTTTTACACTGTAATGCAATGTAACTTTTTCATGCAGTTTTTCTCAAAGCGGAGATAAACGTGCAGGAACAATTTAATGAAACGTTTTAAGGTGTTGGCAGAATTACATCAAGAAGTCATTAGCGAAGTTTATGCACTCAGCCATCCGTTGTCTGTATGTGCCAATTTGTGCGGGGTGGAAAAGTCTATGCACATTCTAAATTATTGGATGTTTTTTTTACAGTCAAAGCTAAAGGTTAAAGACTTCATGTTCTTATCTATATATGGAATAAAACATGGTTTTATCTAGTTGGGGCGAAAATGGAGCCTTCTGAAAAACAATGATGCAGATTTCTGTTAGTGAACTATCATAGTGGAGTTTCCAAACTTCAAACTTTGATTTTTCAAAGAACCCTTCTGTCACTTATGACAACAGAAAATACCAAAATGACCCCTGTGTAAACATAGCCAAGTTTGATACACATTGGTTTAAATGTCTGCTAAAGGAAACCCTCCTCACATGTGATCTATTTACCAGTAAAATGTGTGTGTATGAAAAAGGCAGTGAGTTTCTGAGCTTCTGACAGGCCTTTGCATGTTTCATCCATGTTGCATACACTGGTGTTGCTGGATTCAACCATGAGAAAGACAAATTAATTATCCAAGGGTCTGTGGAAGAAGAAAAAAGATATCCATGAAAATGGGAATACCAATCAGTGGTCTTCAAATTATAAGATGTGCAAAATGAGGGATTCTGTTGGAACCAAGCCATGGTATAGATCAACAACGATTTCAGCCACAACTGTCAGGAAAATGGAGGAGGATTCACACAGACAAAAAATAGCAAATAATCATTTTAGTTTATTTTCAACACTACTCTTACCGGAGTATAATTTCTGGTTACTCTACCGACCTCTGCAAATAACCTCAACTGGACTCTGTAAAAAAGAAGTACAGCTGTTTTTGGATGCACGATACAGAGGCACTTGTAGAAAAATTGCCTATAGACTAAGTTGCCAGGAAAAAAAAAAAAAAAACATTACTATGCCAAACATCATACAGAAAAGCCTAAAAACCTCTGCAACAAAGTTATGTGTAGACCTAAATTGCAGTTGGTGGCCCAGTCAAAAGTGCTATACTTTCAATTAATTAACAAGGCCTAATAGTAAAAAACAGACCATCCTTTACTGTGAAACTTAGAGGTGCTAGGCTGATGTTGTGGGGGTGTTTAAACTATACAGATAAAGGGAAGTTGATGAAAATTGATGGAAAGTTGAAGGCAGCATGTTATCACAAGATAAAGAAACAGGAGGAATATTTGCACTTAAGGGCATGGAAATGATCCAAAACACTAGGCCAAGTCCACCTGTCATTGACTACAGCAGAAAAACTGATGGTTCTGGATTGGCACCTCAGTTTCACCGAGCCATCTCAGGACATAAAGAGCCTCAAACACAAATACCACAAAATACTGTATTTCAAGCTGTAATTCCTGTGGGTTATTTGGGTAGCTTCTGTAGTCAGTCTGATTCAAAAAGAGCAAGCACAATATTTTTCAAAATTAATGGCTTCAACTAACCACAAACCATTCCTATTCTCTTAAAGATGGTAAAATAAATCTGAAATTCTGCCAGGAGATGTAAACGCATGAACAAAACATGAAGTCCCTCTTCTTTTTATGACAGTATGTGGAAATGAGGCTAAATCACAGTTGTGTATTTGTTTCATTAACGCTATTTTGATGTGTGACTTTGTTTCTATTTTAAGCTTTTGTCTGCTTAAAAAGCAGCCTCTAAGCGTTGGCAAACAAAAAATATTCAACTGGTTTAGATGTTACAATAAAACTTAATAATCAGGCTAGGAAAAAACTCTTCTCTTCAACTGGCCAACCGAAAAACAACAGAGAAAACATTGTGCAAACAATGCTTTGTTGCACTGTTAGCCTGAAAAAACAAAATTCTCCTCGTTTGCCATTTCAATTGAACTTTTTAGTACTGGTGTAGTAGGACCTTCAAATAATCAGTGTTGCTTCTGTGCACTAAATCCGAATGCGGCAAAAAGGAAGGATTCACCTCCATTTGTGAAAAACTGTTTTCCCACAGGAAGAGGAGCTACCACTAATCTCATCATCATGCACACTATTTAATCCTTTAAGATGTAAAAGAATATCCTCCTTTAACTGCTCCCTCTGGCAGGCTGCATGAGATTTCCGTCCGATGGCTCAACTCGGACTATTAAACAGATGGACAGACGGATTCAATGAACTATCTTCAGGGTGGTTAGGTTTCATTATGGCAAATGGAACACCCCATTACTCTTTACAGTCTTGCAATAAATGTCTTCAAAGAATGTTTTAGAAAAAAAAGATGACCATCCTGAATATTGTTAAAATGACCACATGGACATTTTCTATCCTGACCAGAAGAACAGAGAAAAGCTGAAGAGACACTTAAATGTCAATGGTTTGTGTCTACGCAATAAAGCCTTGCTCAAATAAATAAGTCAGTGTGTCATTTGCATGCTCTGCTCGCTGGGCATTGCGCAGTCCATCTGGGGTCTCAAGCGCAAGCGTTAAGCTTTAAGAGCTTTACATCTGGCAAATTAGAGAACGGAGGGGCAAACTCAATTTTCAGGCCAAACACTGGCCTGTAGTTTGCTTCAGTGCTCAATGTCACAGCCTTCCTGCTACCTGTTAAAGTGCTGATTACGCAAAAGGAAACCAATAGCCATTAAACACCAACACACATCATGGATTGCAACACAGGCTGCTCTGTTTGGACAGTTCTGTGGAAATTCTGCTTTCTGTGCATGTCTGGAAGTGAACGCAGGGAGGGTGGACAGAAGGAGGATGGTGGAGGGTTTCTGGGCGTGGACACTCTCTGGAAGAATCAAATGGTCGGTGGACCCCAGCCGAGGCTTTCTGGCAAGGGATCAGTCTCATTCCCAGGCTTCAGTCTCCGACCCGTCATTCTTGGTGTCTCACAGTACTGACGCATGTTCAGCAGCTTTAAAAACAGCCCCTGGTCTTGCTGGTGAGAACTGTCCAAAGCTTACTACCACATAAATTCACACTGTACCCAACCCATTGCTTTCACATTTGTGTAGACAGGTGGATGTCTGCGATATAGACAAAGGTTTGAGATGATGGCGATATATTAAATTTCACAAAAAGCTGCATTGCATATGTTTTGGCATTGTGTCTCGCCTTTGAACTCGAGCCTTTGTGATGACTGTAAAACAAGATCTGGAGCACTGACAGCAGAATAAACCACATCAGTCACCTGAAGTTTGAATAGGGTCTCTGTTAAAATTAAAACAGCTTTCTTCTCACCCAGGCTACAAATTTTTAAATGTACCCTAAAGCCAGACTCTTTTCAAAGCTTGTGTACAATGAAGAAAATAAAGTGTCAGTCATAAGTTTAAATATACTAACTTGATCTAGTATGAATCAAACACTAAAGTTCAATACAGTTATAAAACAATGATTGGGTGCCCAAGTTATATTAATTTTCTATGATTTATAGATAGTAAAGAAATATCCATACAGGGTCATACATACACACATCCCCACTAATATTAGGATAAATGCATGTCAAGCCCCACTATCTTTGTAGCCATCAACAAGATTCTACCATATTTCTGGTGGGGTAATTGTCCACTCTTGTTGGATCTAAATTGGTTATATTTTTGGGACACACCTGGCTTTTAAATATAGTTCATAAACTTTCAGCATAGTGTGTAGTCAATTTTACCAAAAGCTTAATGTTAGCCTGCTTTATCAATTCCAAAACGTTTGATATGGAGTCAATGTCCTGTTGGAACACCTAACTGTGTCCAAGTTTCAACCATCTGAATCAAATTGGCTCCTCTAGATGAAAACAAAGTTAGAACAGTTAGAAATGTTATGATCAGGCAAGGGAAAGATTGAGTTTATTAGGTACGACAGTATTTGGCTGAGTCAAGTTGAGACTGTACCAACTAAGCATGGGGGGGGGTAGTATCGTGCTGCAGGATCGTTGTTGCTGATTGTTGTACTTGTGTACTGTACAAGGGAAAATGTTGAAGGAGAGATGCATTTAAATATTTTTACTTAAATCAACAGCTAGAGGGTTAAAGCTTGCTTAGGTTTTTCAACAGGAATATGAACCCCAACACTGATCAAAGCTAGCTTAGAGTAGAAAAAGCCAAGAGTACCCTACTGCAGGTCGCCAGGGGGCTGCCATTTTAAAAATCAGTGCCGGGAGTACACACAAAATTGCTGCAAGTCGCTTTCAAAATGTTAATGTTTTTGATATTTGTGATTGCCTGACTGTAATTCATGTTGTTCATGACTTGAATTAAAATAAAATAAACTTCACCGAGCTTAGGTTTAGGTTTCTCATCCACCAATGTTAGAGTTAGGGTTAGTTCTCAGAGGAGGGAACAAACCACAGCTATTAAATTAAGTTTAGGTATTAAATCCACAGACCTTAGCTTTGGGTTTCCTTTCTCTCAGCCTCTGAGTCCAAAACCTCCGGTGTGATCTTCCAGCACTGATTGTAAAAATGGTGGGGCCCTGCGCCTGCAGTAGGGTGCCCCTCGAAAAAGCAGGCTACTAACATTAGGCTTTTGGGAAGCCCTGACGTAAACTACACTGACAATGTGCCGACTACGCTTTATAGCTGGGTATTTGCAAGGACACCAACCAGTGTAAATAAACTTTACCAGTTCTGCCAAGAAGAACAGTCTAATATCCAGCAAGAATTATACCAGAAACTTGATGTTTAAAAAAAAGATGTGGTACAACATGCTAAGATACCCAGAGCCATGTGGTTGTGGTTCTGTATGCGTGTATTTTAGATGACATAACTTTGACCCTGCCTTTGAATTCAATTATGTGTTTTATTATTATTCCACCCTGAAAAATCAACTGTTCAAAACCATCCTTAGGAATATATTTATATAAAACATTCATGACCATGATGAACGTATGTAGAGTTATGACTGCAACTGTTTATCTTGCCCATTTTTCTTTTACATACTTGTCTGTCTCCACATGGACCAACAGCCAAAAACTTTTATGGATATTACAATGAATGATCGGAGCAACTGCTTCCTCCAAGAATCCCGTTTCCAGGCGGGTGCTTAGGTCACCAGTCACCTCGGGCACAGAAACTCGCTGTTTTTTCCAGTGCCAGCCAGGTTATACAATAGTGCACCACACTGTTGTTTTTCTTCAGGGTGGATTCTTGTTGGATGATCTACGAAGCAGTGTCCTCCTGTTTCCCTCTGATGTTTGGGCTCGGGATTATCCCCAAGCTCAGTGTGGTTGTTTTGGGTGGATTCTGCTCTAATCTCATGTGCTTCTGTCATACTGTGATGAAAGACAGCCTGTTGGTACTGGCTCAGCGCTGAGGCTGACTCACATGCACAGGTGCAGCATGAGGCAGGACAATTTTGCACCACTGGGACTTGACGGTGCATTTCATATGTTCAACAACATTTAATATGAGTGTCATATAAACACTCAGTCAAAATAGAACAACATGAGCTAAGTAATAAAAATTTGCACTGAAAATAGTACTTTAACATGTAAAAGTTTGAACATGTTAAAATGAATTTTTCAGTGACTGGCCCTAATGAAATCCAAATCTTTCCTTCCCTATAATCCTTTAACTTTTTTAAGACATCTGTCAATGATTTCATTGTTGTAGGGATATATGAACTGGAAAGGTTCAGCCTCATCAGCTAAGCTTTCTGTGATTAGAGTGACTTTTATATCTATAAACGGGATTACCTTAAAACAACACATGTCAGGAGAGCTACATAGGAACATTCTGCATTGGGAAAGAAGGCCCACCTTTTGAATCCTACTCTTGTCCATACCCACACTCTGTAATCACAAAACCTGAACTCTGTGGCATGGACATGTCTACCAACTCCTGCAGGCTACAGGTGTGTTTAAAATCTGTTCTTATCATTTTACCTGTGCAGTTCCGAGCAAAAGTGTTTATACTCCTTTTATCACTTGTTAACATGTTGTCTTGTTTCAACTACAAACATTACAAAAGTATTAAAAAATAAATTGCATGTGACAACCAAACACAGTAAATCGTAATTGTGAAATGGAAGGAAAATATACTTGATTTTCATTTTATTATTAGAAAAAAATTGGAAAAGTGATATTCAATAATGCTCATCCCACCCAGAGGTAGTTGCCAAAAGAAGCATTTTGGGTTATGTCTCCATCAGCGTTTTACATGTGGAGACTTAAATTTCTTCTCAGATTTGTCTGAAGAGCATCAGTGAGCAGTATGTGTCCACATTTGGCACGGCTTCTCCGTTGCATTCTGTTCTGGACCTTAACTAGGACATTCTATCGCATAAATATGCTTTGATGTAAACTGTTTTATTCCAGATTGTATGTTTTTGGTTGATCTCCTGGTAGGCTAATTTCCTCCCCGGCTGAACTGTTTAGCAAGCTTTAACAAGTTTCCTTCCAGGGCTGTGTTTAGCTCCGTCCATCTCCCTGTCACCTCTGTCCAGCTTTTCTGTCCCTGAAGAAAAGCGTCCCCACAGCATGACGCTGTGGGATGGATCGTGTGTGTTTTCCCCAACATGGGTTACAGCAAGCTGCTCTCCTTTAGGCATGGCTTTTTTCCTGCCTCTCCTCCAAGAGGGTCTGATTTGTGAAGAGTACAATTACAAGATGTTGATGGACTCCCTCACCTGAACAGCAGATCTTCTCTGCTCCTCTAAAGTCACCATGAGTCTCTTGGCTGCTTTTATGATTAATGTTCTCCTTTCCTGACTTATCAGTTTAGGTGGATGATAATGTCTTAATGGATGATGGATTGAACAGAAATTCATAGGATGGTCATAGTTTAGCATAACTTTTTAGATGGTAACGCTGCATTAAGCTTCTCCACAACCTTAATCCTCATCTGTCTGATGTATCCATTGGTCTTCATGTTGCTGTTTGTTCACTAATGTTCTTAAATAAACCTCTAAAGCCTTCACAGAACAACACCATTTATACTAAGATCATATAACACAGGTGAACTCCAACTACGTATTGCATAACAAATTCAACACATTTCAGACTTTTATTTTTAAAGAATTTGTTTTTCAAATCATGCATTTGTGTCCTTCCATTTCAAAAATGTTGAAAAATGTGTTTATTATGTGCCAGAACATGTAACCTTCGAGGTATAATAGCATTTGAATGTTAAAATGGGTTTAAAAGGTTCCAGTGTACAAACTTAGTTTTCCAACCTGCTGCAACCCCACGGGAAGCCTTTAATCCTACAGACGACGCTAATAATTTCCGCTTGGCCAAAGAAAAACATGTTTTCATTACAGCCGTTGAACATTACCCTTAATATGTATTAATTCCTGTAAGGGTGGACGAGGTGTCTTCTATAGCCTTCTACCTGCTGGGGTCTGATTGGCAAACAGTGGCTCTAGTAGTGGTTGGTGGTCTACAGTCCTGAGTGGCTAACTGATTTGCTCCTTCGGGAAGCAGTCTTGAAGAGGAGGGGATTACCTCAATCCTCTGTCTCTGCTTCACCCCTTCCTAGTCGACACTTCAGATTCAAACAAAGGCTCGGGGACTGTGGGCCTCAGGCCCCTGGTGCGCTGCTAATCCCATTCCAGCTGGACAACAATCCGTCTGGCTGGTGGCCCCTGTGGGGCTGTAAGCCTATGGTAAGAGGCTTGAAGAAGTCAGACAGCTCGTCAAGAATGAGGACTTAATTACCCATGCAAAGTCAACCTGGCTAATTGAATAGATTGAACATGAGTGCAGCCAGAGGAGCAGAAGAGAAGAAGTGAGCATTTGTATTTTTCTTGAATTGTTTAAGGTGTTCTGTTGCCAGGTGCAAAAAAAACAAAAAAGAAAATCAGTGCTGCCCTAGACTTGCAACATAAAAGAGCCTGCTTGTAAGGTTAATTGCACTGGACACAGTGCCAAGAAGAAGAGGCTGCGACGCTGGGTGGGGGCATGTCTTTAAGTGTTTTGTAGGATGTGATCTTAATCTTTGATGACGTGCTTTATCGGTGGGGTCAAAGGGGTAGTTCTGACTGTAATCCTACAGGTTGGTTCTTTTGGATGCTTCAAGTTCGAATTAAACCAGAAAACCAAAGCTGGGTATGCTCGTCTAGTTGTCTTTATCCATATGTGCCTTCACGAGATTTCATTTGCGTGTTTGTCACTTCGTGGCAATTTATAAGCCAAAAACCCTCAAGGAGTGCTTGGAGATGAAATGAATCAATGGGAAGTTTGTGTACTCAGACTGAACTGTTGTCAAAACTCAGTCAGCACTCAGTTGTCAGAAAAGGTGCACACACCTCATGGAAATAAAACAGAAACCTTCTTGACCTCTTCTCTCTCCGCTCTCCATCAACACTCTGTTTAAGCATGCCATCGCCGCTTCGGCATAATGTGTTTAGAAATGTTGCACTCACTCAACCTCCCAGCCACTGTAATGGATTTTGCTGCAAGACCCCCATCTCTCTTATCCGTAATGCATTTGAATACGCCACCTCTGCCTAAACACGGGGCCTTTAAAGAATGCCATACTCTACTTCTCAGACTGTAACGTCTTTGAGAGCACTGATTCCCACTCTCCGTCTAATTTGTTTGACGAAGCTTTGCCTTTTTGACACCACTTACATTTTAATGTGCGCTTACTGTGTTCATGCTCTAAGTATTTCGGTGACACGCCATACCATTTATTAATTTTTGCTTTGAGCACAGAATTGATTAAGGCAAATGGAAAAACAATAACTAATTTATGAATCCAGACAATATGCAGTCCCCCCAAAGATGTGTAAACTTAATTTTCATTAAAAAAACATTATAAGTCACTGGATAGATTTAGTGCAGTAAAAATAATTAAAAATGTTAATGTTGTGTCAAGCTGGCTTTTATCTTCTTTTATCATGAAAGATGTTAACCTGAGTCCACATGTTACTGTGATCTAGAAAGATTTTAAGTATTGCTAAACAGATTTCTATACATTAATTGATATTATGCAAGGTTGTTAAAGACATTTTTCGCCATTTCACTTTCCTGCTTTCTAGCTACATTCAGATTTGGATCCCTTGTGATCTGTTTCTAACTATTAGGTGAACTTTCATGTATATATTACGTACTACCTACTAATTGGTAGAGCTAAAACTGATACAGCTCAATATGGAATGACTTTGGTAGTCAAGTTAGTTACTGTTTGGATATGAAACTGATGAGGCTATGATGACTTAGTAAAGGAGCTTTAGCTCTACATCCAAAAACGATTTTACAGATTAGTAAATAAAGTAAGAATGGTAATCCGAACAGTCGTAAGGAAAAGTAAACTATCTTTTCACTTCCTTAAACCAATTTTACTATCATAGAAATCTAAATAGAGTAAAGACAAAAGACATATTTAAAATAATGATTGTATTGATTAAAGGGAAACAAATGCTATCTAACTCAACCTGGCATTATATAATTGCCCATTTGCAAATGATGAATAGTCATTAACCCTTTTTTGGAAAGATGAGTTGAAATTTAGTAGTCACACACAGGTCTGATAACTGTCAGAGCTGTAAAAATTAATGAATCACTTAAATAGAAACAGTCTTACAACATGAAATAGGCTCAAGAGGCAATACATTGTGCCCTGATCTAAGGAAAATCAAGAGCAGATAGATCATTAAAATCCACCAGTCTGGAAAGGCAAGAAAAAGTAAATAAATCTAATCCTACACCAGGAGGAGAGTCAGCAGAATCACCATAAGCATTTTGTCAAACTGATGTGTGAATTTAGTCCAAAGCAGTGCGGGATATTTTAATTTAGTCAGTCTAATTGCACATTTAGAAATACTGCACAAAATACAGTAGGACTATAGGTCAGCTATGATTCAGCAAAAAAACAACAACTTAGTTTTAAGATTTTTTTTAATAATTAGTTAATTAGTCATTGGTGTAAAATACAGATTTTTTTATTTTACCATTAGAATAGGAAATATATTTCTGAACAAAAGCAGTCCTTTGTTACTTTGAAACATCACTTCCACCATCATTGGCCATTTCTCCTTGGTGTGGGAAAAAATGATCACCAGAAACATAAAGCTTAAAAAACAACACCCACACCTTAGCACAACCGTGGAGGAAGGTGCAACATAGCGTGTTTGTGTAAGTGAAGCTCAAACACACTTTCTTTTTTCAGAGCCAGATTCCTGGACCTCACAGGCTTCTCAGATGGATGCCCAGCTGTCCACAGATTAATCTGCCTGCAGCACAGGACCACAGCAGAAACATGGTTTTTAAGCGCCCATCACAGAAAATGGAGCCCATAGTGTAGATGTGTAGAAAAAAACAACCTAGAAAAAAATCCATCTTTCATTACAGCAGCATGATCTCACATTGAAAGATCTACTGCACTTCACCTTTTCATCCCTCCCTTCCAAACCAGCTCACTTTGTGAAGTGGGGGAAAAAGAATGTCCAGACTTGTTTATCACACATCCAGTTAAATAAAAATAAGTTATAATTAATCTGTCTGTAAATAAGGATAATTTTGGTGAGTCACTATTTTGCTGCAGCCATTTCTAACTGAACATCAAAACGTATCTGCCTTGCTTGAAGGCGTGCCCTTCAGCAGGCCAGCTGACAGCCTTCCCTGAGACCGGGACAGGACGATCTTGATCCCCCCCCCCCCCCCCCCCAACCACCACCACTCTGTTGCTAGCAGGAAATGATTATTTACCATTCAAAGACATGATTGATACTGCCTTGTATTTCCTTTCTCGTTCAATCTTCTCCCTCACTGCTCTCTTCCTTTCTTACAACTTCTGCTCCATACTTTTGAATTTGTAGTTTTCCTTCATAGAACAGGTTCTAGATAACATTCCTGTCATATAAAACTAAGTCAAACCACTCACAAAAATAAAAAAAAAGTTATAGAATACATTGTCGTATTTGATCTTTTGAATACAACTGGAAACATAAATGTGAAATAAATGAATAAATACATACATAAATATTTTTTTCAAATGTTTCCTATCGGACCTGTTCTAATTGTAACTTCCACTGGCAAAGATACACAGCAGACCTTTGACAGAAACTCCTACGCTTCTTAGCGCCATTAGACCAGAGGACGTAAAGATCATAGAGGTTCAACTGTAGTTTATAGGTAAGACAGACCAAACCAATGTAAAGCAATACCTGTGCCTTGCGCCTTGTTGCTCAGGTAACAGTTGTTTCTCTGTTTGTTTTTATATGAAATTGATGCAGCTCTGCCAGTTTCAGAGCAGAGGGAAATATTGAGCCTTCATATTTTTGTTCCCCTGTCTGTCTGTAGCGCACCGAGCATTGCAAACTTTACTGGAGCAGCTCAATGAATTTCAAGTCATTATAAATGAAGGATTTAAATATTAGTCCTGTTCCTCACAAAAAAAATATGTTCCTCACAAAAATGTATTCTTGCCAGCAACAGTGTAAAATACTTCAGTTATGTTTATTTTGACTAATTTCAGATGTAAAAAGAAAATAATTTAAAATGTCTGTACTAGGAATACACAATACATTGACAGTGGCACAGTTATTGGCCCGTGTAAGTAATTTTTATAACATATCGGTATTGGTCCAATAAGTAAAACTGTTTTTGTTTTTTTTAAATACCTGATGTTTATTTCCAATTTTTCCTATTTGTATGGGTGTTTCGGGAGAGGGAGGGGAGGAGGTTGTCCATATGGTATGTTTTTGGGTATGTGACAGTGATTGTGATGGAGCACAGGATTGGGGGGGGGGGGGGTAATTGAAGCAGAGAAGCAATGTCAGCAATATGGTAATTTTTTCAACGTTTCAAAAAGGTAGGGAACTTATATAATCGGTTATGGGACAATATTAATGTTGTATATTGATATTGGCCCATATGCTGAAATTTGTGCATAGCCATTTTGTCTCCAATTTTTGACTTGATTTTTCTAAAATGTCTATGGGTAAATCATAGTATTTGATGATTTTTGAGGCTTTTTACATATTTACTAGGAGAGGTAATACATTTGGTTTGCACAGTCATCCTTTGAAGAATACCACTTCAACCAACAGGTATTTAAAAGTATACTTTTGTTTTACTCCAGTACAGCACAGAATATCAACATTTCACTGGGGACGGGGAATCTGGATTTTTTGCTGATATCATTTCCAGGAGCCTCTTTTTTTACAAACACAACTGTTATACTTGGCCAATCCACAAGTAATGGATGCTCTGGGATCCAATTCCTGATACAGCAACTATGACAAGAACAACTGCATTTCTCTTCAGAGTTGTCATGTGGTGGTCTGGAATCAAAAATTATTGGATTGCTCAATAACCAGACAATATTTCCACAATGCAACATCTGATCATACTTATCAGGAAGGTACTAAAACCCATCTTAAGCAGATCATATAATATTTCTACAGTCTGACCAATGTGCAAACTCAGAACTAAATTATTTCAATTAAATTTGGGCAGCCACTGCCAATAGTTGACCATGATTACATTACATTTGTATCTTGGAACATCTAAGAGTAAAATTTGGATCTAGTAAATAAGATTAAGGTAACTAAAATATTTGTTTTATATAAGGGAATCTTAAAGTAAATCAAAGAAATTCATAATGAAATGATTATGAATTTTTTGATTTTATAAACGTTTCAATGAACAGTACAGCTTCACCTTGGCAATAACTGCAAATTAGAATGATTTTGGCCTCAAAGCCGATTTAAACTCTTTATCCAACCTTAAAAGAGCTGTCAAGAATCACACCCAGCTTTTTCAAAGCAGAGTGACCGCATGTAGCCAAAAAGCCAAGATTGCCAGAATTGCTTGGTTTCCAGATTTGGTCTTTCCAGACCAAAATGGCTTTTATCATTTTAACAGTGGTTCCCAGGGAGTATTGCTGCCAACTTTAACAGGCAGATAGACCTGGTTCCCGTCTGTGAAGCCATAAAACGGAATATTATGTTTCCCAAAGATGGAAAATAAATGAATAGCAGAGGACCCAAAATGAACCCCTGAGGATCCCCACAACAGAAATTGGCTGTATAAAAGTCCTTTCTCTCCAACATTAAAAACGTGGTAACTTTGACACTGGTCCACAGTTTAACAGTAAATTTGACCTCTTTTTATTAAAAGGTTGGACAACAACATGTTTTGTGAAAAAGGAGGGGAAGCAGTTAAATACATAATTATTATGAAAAAGTTAGCTTTAGCAAGTTATTTTTACTCTGTCAACCTACATGTTTTTTTAAAACCTCAGTCATTCTTATTGACTCATAATCTCTCTGGGATCTGTACTTCTCTACTTATTGCACCCTTAAAGGGGCCAAGTCACAAACTATGACTTTATGAATTTCTATGCCAGTAGCATACTGATTGCATACAATGGTTTTCTGATTAAATTATTGCACCCTTTTGGGGTTTTGCTCTTTTAATAAACAAAGCAATGAAGTCTATATTTAATATAAGAACACATGACAGAAAGTACAATATTGAGTAAACAAGGAGAAGGCAATGGAGCAGAGCGAGTCAACAAGGTCCAGCGGAGGAGTGAAAATAAACGGGTAAAGTATCCCTGACCTTGTAGATCAGGACGATCTTCGACCACACTTTACTGCAAGGCATTGCAGGACTGTCTACTGGCTCTTACAGTAGCTGCGTCAATTGTCGCCATCTTGTTTTCTGATAGTTTCATGGTACAGCCGGCAGATGACGCACAACAATGTTTACCTAGTGCAAAATACTTTTCAGGCTAAAAAAGACTAAGTAAACACTATCTGGATGAACGCTTGGTATGTGTAGTTTTATATAGCAATGAACATATGGGTTTTTTATGGTCATAGAACTTGACTAGGCCCCTTTAAAACCATACTAAGACATTTTTTTTGTGGTGGTCCTCCTTTTGAAAGTAGCACTTTCGTAAATACCAACTCCCCTCTGCATGACAAAGCTTTTTTTCAATCAAAATAGGAGATAGAAAAATTAGGACATAAGAAATGCTCTTTACAGGTTTGTGGCTTTAAAAAAAGCCGTTTTAATTTAGCCCTTAAAAGGACTGCTAAATCATTCATCATTCGTCCTCCTCTTGTAGCTCCAGAACTGGACCAAAAAACCGTTACTTCCTTTGGCGGGGCGGGTAATCTGTTTGTCGGCCTCTTGCTCTGCTCTGTCCCGCAGCTTTTGTCTGATTAAAATTCTTAGTCACCGTGGTCGGTCCGATTGCACCATTAGTTTGTTGCCCAAATAAGAGACTTCACGGTTAAAAACAAGCCCAATAAACCGCAACCTGCGACTCACAAAATTTACAAGAGACTTAAAAAAAAACAAGCCAAATGTCGCTTATAAAAAGCACACTTGGTAACACTGTTATTGATGCCAAATGGCCTTACATTGGCTGCTGTGAAGTTGTTCATCTTACCGCGAGAATGAGAACAGAGCCGCAAGACCGCCTCTGGGTGAGATGCATAGAAAGTTGCAAGTGTGGTTTTTCAGCCAGAGACACTAGGGGGAGATGACAGACCCCTCTATAGTCTCGTAAACACTTCGATAACCATCCCAGAGACTTAGAAGAGGCTATATTAAGGTAAAAATGTTACATAATGAGGCTTTAAGGTAATCCAAGCTATATGACCCAGCTGTAGAAGCCAGTCAGTTAGTTCTCTGTGTAGGCTTGTTGGAGAACTCAATGGCATCATGAAGACCAAGAAACACATCAAATAGAACAAGGACAAAGCTGTGGAGAGGTTTAAAGCAGTGTTAGGTTATAAAACCATATCCTAAGCTTTGAACATGTCTTGAACGCCTGCAAGGAACAGGTTTGGCACAATTAAAAACCTATCAAGATATAGTCAGCCCTTGAAAAAACTAACCATCACCAAGGTGAAACATGGTGGAAGTACCATGCTGTGGGGCCTTACTACAGCGGAGAGTTGGAAGCAAGTCTAATTTAATAGGAATATGGATGGACCTGAATACAGGGCAATCCTGGCAGAACTATAAAGGAGGTCCATCTTTCAGCTGGACAAGAATCCTAAACACTTAGCCAGTGGGACAGTTGAATGGTTTAGAATAGATCAAATCATATTGCTGTGCTAGAATGACTCAGTTAATGTCCAGACTTGACTCCAGTTGAGAATGTGTGACTTAAAAATTAATGTTCACAGATGTTCCATACCCAACCAAGCCTAAGCCATTGTCCAACAAATATTTTATACACAGCATGCTACTGTTGCTGAAACCTCAAAGACAGCTGAGCATGGTAGAGGTGAAAAGGGATCTACAGGTAGTCAAGCTGAAGAAAAGTCCATAGACAAACTATTAACTTTTGCAAAACATTAGAGGTTAGTGTCAGTTTAAACCTTGACAGATTTAGTTTTAGCATTTTTAACAGCCCACTGGTATTTAAAATCTTAGATTTTGTTACATTACATGACAAAAGAGCCAGGGCAGAATGAACATGAACTGCCAGAGTAATGCACTTTAAATATATTTGTAGCTGTGTAAAGAAAATAGGAAACTTTTTTGGCTGTCTTGACTGCAGCAGAAGATTTCCGTTCAATAATCAGCATAACTGAAATGGTAGCAGGTAAAGAGTTAAATAAAACAGTGAAACCAGATATGAATGACGCTGTAGAGGGCAACTTTAAGAGCTTTTCCCACTTTGTCAATATACATAACTTTAAATTAACCCCTCTTTCCCTTTTGTTCATAATCCCACTTGGATCTGAATCTTTCCTACTTCCTGCATCCTTAGAGTAAGCCTTTCACTGACCCCGAGCTGCAGAAGCCAGTCAACCATGGCTGTGATGCTTGTGGTCTTTACGGGGTGACGATGTTGCACACAATGGAGTCATGAGTGGGATTAGAGCAGCCCCAAGCACATGGAGCCATCACTCATTGGTGACGACAGCTGAGAGTTTCAACAGAAAATTATTTTTGGACTTCTTTTACCTTAAGCATAGGCATTTTTTTGTATAAATGCTTTAAACAATTAAGGAACATCCCATTGTCATGTAGAAATTATTATTCAATAACCATTTGGAGATCATATCCAGCAATACACTTCTGGACTCAGCTAAAAATAATGCCGCTGGTTTATAAAACAATCGACCTTTCCTACTTTTAGATGGCTTGGAAGGGAAAAAGTGTGAATGAAAGTGCACTTTCATCTACTCTGAGGGAAAACAGGGGAGATTTCAGCGGAATGCCACTGCTGAGAAAAGGGGTCCGCCAACAATCCTCCATACAAAATGTGTGTGTCAACGTGTCGAAGAGTGGGAGACAAAAGTACAGTCTCTCCAGCTCTGTTAATATAATGGGGGAAGGGGAACAGTGTGTAGATGCTGATGGCAAGGTGGAGAGTAGTGGGTAAGACATTAATAAAAAATAAATCAGTCAAGCTTGACATAAACACCCCTTTGTTCTTGGATGCAACTGCAGCGCCCACGCAGTCAGTGATGTGATAGATCATCCGCAGGAGTGCAAGCAGCCCCCCCCCCTCTCCAGACCTTTACTATCCCGTGCATTGCCTCCTGAAGACTATATACACACACAGTCTATCTGACTTGGTCTCCAACTGTCTGTCTCACACACACACACACACACACACACACACACACACACGCTTTGAGGATTAATATCCCCTCCACCTCCAACCCCTACCTAGGAGGCTAATACCCAGAGCTTGATAATAAAGGACTGTGTCTGATTCGTGTCTGCAGGAAGGAGCCATGAAATCACCTTCCTATGCACTGAGGGGTTATAGGATAAAGCTGCACCTCAATCACAGAGAGAATAAGAGATTTTGCGGCAACTCGGGGCATGAAAGAAAGTAAGCAATCCAAACTAAAGGTAAAAAAGAGAAGATAATAAGACCTGATATGTCTGGGTATTATGACTGTTGCCTTAAGTTAGAGGCTTTAAAAATATTCTGTTTCCTAGAGCTCTTGTAGCAAATTCTTAATCAAGTGATTATATATTAACCTCCAAGAGCAGGAGAAGCTCTGCCTTTATCTCCAGTGTTTATAGAAGGATAGATTTTCAGCTGGATTGTTCTTTTGGGAAGCCAGGCTCTGGTTGGTTAAGGCCATTAAACTCAGCAACGCTAAACTACCATTATCCCATTTTCAAATGACACATACTAAAGCACGTGTGTTACTGAAACAGTGGCATTCCCTGACCCTGAACACTATAGGTAAAAGGAGTTTTGCTTGGAAGGTCTCTAATGGCCAAAGGTCAGCATGTCATGTTTGTCTTCCCTGCAGTGAGTTACAAAAGAGCTGGGTGCCGATGGACTGAGGCCGACAGGTAGACAGAGAATGGATGAGTGGATACAGAGTTGAAACTTATCAGCAATGAACAACAAGGATGCAGACAATATTTGATCACCATGACTTAGAGACTTTGTTGGAGCTCACATGAGCGGCGTCTCTGGATTCAAACTCACTAATAGGTTAAATGCAGATTCTGAATTTGTTTCAGTTTTCCTTTTGCCACAAAAACACGCTACAAGTCTGATTTTGAGAGAACGTAATTCACTCCAGAAAGCTCAGCTGTGATTTTCTTGGATAAGATGTAACTCAACATTAGGGACCTGTCATTATTTATTTAAATCAAATGGAGAGGGTTTCTCAGTTCTTCCACAATGCCCTGAAAAGGTAATCATAACAAACTTATCTACGTCAGGCCGTTTTACATCTGCAAAATTGATTGCACCTTTTTTGGGTTTTAAGTAATACATGAACAAGTGATACCAAATGATTGTGAAGAAAAAACATGATCTGTTGTTTTCAAGCTTTTTAATAAATTAAAAACCTTAAAATGATACCCAAAATTAAAGTACACACCACTTCCACCATTTATCATGGTACTGACATGCTTTCCTTGAGCAAGGTAGCTGGTTAGAGTTGTTTGGAAGGTGGATGCAGCTAAATAGAGGGCAATCTGGGAATAAAACTTGTTGATCAAAGGTCTATTTTTCAGCAGGGCAAATAAATTACAGCCATAGATACAATGGAATGGTTTAGATTACAACAAATGCATGTGTTTGCATCCTTCAGCCTTAAAAAAACAGCCCACCAGACAGCCGAAGTGCTTTACAATGAAATCTTGAAATCATTTAAAAACAGATAAAATAAAGTTAAAAGATTTAATAAAAGGCATAAATCTGGAAAGACTTGAAAAGTCCTGTTTTAAGACGATGTCCATACAGTCAGACAAGTTTCAGTTGTTTTACATAAAAAAAGAATGTGCTTAAACTTCAGGCTATAGTTCTTTAAGGCTGGTAAAAAAATAGTCCAAAAAACTTGGAGCTGTGATTGCAGTAAAATATTTTTTACAAAGAATTGTATGAGAGTTAATGATTAAAACATGCATGATACACATTTTCAGACTTTTCATGTGTAAAGACACAAAAAAATGAACGTGTCCTTTTTCTTTTTGATAATTTGCAGGGTATATTAAGACTGTTCTTGTAATGCTAGTTGCAAAATGGTAACACAAGCAATCCATCAAAAATACCTAGAACAAACTCAACATTATTAAGCGTTGTTTATTACCGTAACAACACAAAAAGCAGCTAAAAAGGTAAAATAAAGTAAGCAGAAAATGTCCACTGCATTTTCAACTTTTCCCTTTGAAAAGCAATCCAAGAGAAAAAAAAATAATTAATCAATAATACCTGGCAAGATTGATGATTTAAATTTCACCACCAAAACTGTAAAAGAGAAACCAAGATTAGTATTTCCTCGTTTACCAGAGCAAGAGTGATAACTCCATCAGTGGCCGCAAGCACACGATGACTTTAACGCGGCTGGAGGACACTGTTGTAGAGACAGGATTGTGCATCACGACCAATCGAATTTTCATTACGACTGAGTGACAGGCATTTGAGACAGGTCGATCCCGAACCAGCCTTGACATTGACTCCCTCGACCCCCCACCACCTCACGCGGGTCCCGTGTCACCAAAGTCCATCATTGTTGTCATCAACAGCCAAACCCCCCCAGGGGAGCAAAATGTTCATGAATTGATCATGAATAGAGCACATCCAGGGGAGGTGCTGAACTTCACCCCAAATCCCATATTTATAACTGCTGCACCTCTTTTGACAGTTTGATACAACCATCCTTAGATATCCAGTCAAATAGCTTTGCCTCAGTAAAAATGCTACTGTTATATGAGTAAAAAGAAAACATTTTGTTGCACACAAAGGAAATTGGGAATGTTTCTTGAGGTTACAAACAGCCTCTCACTGAATTCACGGGATACAATTTATTTTTACCAGTCAGTTTCCTGCTTCATTCTGTGTGTGCACCATAACAAAGTTCATCTAAAAGATATTACAGCTAATTATGTGTTAAAAACGTAAAAATACCCTTGGTGAATATTCCCTTAATAGCATTAGCATCACATTATTTCCAGCTGCTATAACAAATATGTAAATGTCACGCCCTGGGCCCCATCCGGCCTTTTAAATGCCCTTAACTGGCCAGTGTTGGTTAGTGGAAATCCAACATTAAACATGCATGAGGTTTTAATTCTGCAAGCAAACATAAACATGCAGATTTTTTGTGTGTGTGTGAAAAATCATCTCTTACAGCTGTGTTTCTCTCTTTTTGAGCGGCTAATTGCTCATCCTCATGTGTGCCAATGTAAGTTGTTGCTAAAAAGAGCCTGATTTAAAAAGTGTAGCTTTCAACAATACTTGGACTTGTAAGTAAGGGATGCACAGATCATTATCGTTGTAATATCAATGTGTGCTTTTCTAATATTGCAAAGAACTGATTGGAATGCTATAGGTGTTGGTCATTTCTATTTTTTTTTTTTATTTTAAGGACTTTGAAAGCCTAGAGGATATTCAGCATGTTGGATGGACTGACACAGTGCTTAAGTATCATGGAGCCAGCCCTATTCTTAATAACTTCTTGACTGAAGTCAAAGTTAAGTCAAAATAAAAGATGGCTGTCTGTGGCGACCAGACTGTTGTTCTGAGATTAAAGTTTGAACTCCCAT